>CM060385.1:27496688-27873493 GCA_030545235.1 Helianthus tuberosus
TATGACCATACTAGTAAAGGGTGATGTTATGAATTACGTTAAGTTGTCTAACTTAGCTATGTGATTGTCAAATGTAGAATCATGAAAGCATAAGTATGTGTATATTGTGTATGTGAATAGGCGATCATGTAGTTGTTTGTGTCATACAACATTATGTATGAAATGAATATCATGTCATTAATATGGTCTACTATATCAACATGAATGCGTGTTCATAAGTTGGGAGTTATATGCTAAAAGGTTGACTTTCTGAAAGTCAACCGAGAATTTATAACATGGTTAGGCATTTTGACACAAATATAAGAATCGAGAGATCATGGAATACGTGTTAGACCAATTATGTGTTATGTGTGATAACGAATTTGGATTTCGAAGATATTGAACTATGTGGTTGACGAGTCATGTCGTATGCGTGTTAGTGAAAGTCAAATAGATAAAAGTTGGAAAATGTGTGTTAATATGAATAAGCGTGAATACTAACATAATCATGGCATGACGACATGAAAGAATAGGAACCACACTAGCACGGACCAAGCATGGAAGGCTAACCGGTCAAGATGAGGCAAGGAAGAGGTTACGAACACGGATGCACAAGGTAAGTGATTCCGTAATCACTTCTTAGTTGTTTATGTAAAATTATATGCAACTTAATTAAATATGATAATTGAGGTCAAGAAGGAATGAATTGTACGATGTCGATGAAGTATTAAACGGATCTTAGTTTTGATCCAAGCAAGATATGTGTGATTAAGAGTTTTAGTTAAATAGTAGTATTGGTTACTTATGTAAAGAATTCCTTTGTTGTTAAGGATAGAGCGAAATTGACAAAAACGCCCTTGATAGGTATATCGGGCAAATGACCTTAAATGTCTATTAGAAATAAGCGAATCGATTAAAGTAATGTTTTGGTCATGTGTGAAAGCGAAGAGAATGGTTTTGGGATGTCATAAACCATTTAATGCGCAAATACCCATAACGGGTCAAAATAAGCTTTTGAGCGAAAATGGGTTAAGAGAATGCTAGACATCCGAGAAATTAATCTTTTATGATAGGCGTCAATGAAATCATTAAGTTCATATGAGATTGAGGTCAAATAAACATATTTTGTTGATAAATGCACGAACGGGTCGAATAATTAGAAGATGATAATAAGGCGAATGCATGTAAGTTAAGAATTTCCTTAATCCGGATGTGGGATTTTAAGTTTATATGATAGAATGTGAATTTACAAGCATGTAGGAAGAAACGGGAGGTTAAACGGGTAAACGGGTTAAAAGTTATGCTAGTTTTAGTGTTTGCGAACGACAAAACAACACAGCATGAAAATGAATAAACGAGGAGCCGTCGCCGACGCCCAGAAGGGCCGTCGCCGACGGCATGTGTGAGTTGGATTTTGGCCGACGGCCTAATTAGCTGTCTACGGGATTTTGGCCGACGGCCTAATTAGCTGTCTACGGGATTTTGGACGACGGATATGCGTCGCCGACGGCCCATATGGGCGTCGGCGACGGTGCCCAGAGTTTCTGTTTTCTGTTTTCTTCCATTTGTGATCCCGGTTGATCCAGTTCGGGTCCCGGTGCTCCGTTAAGCTCCCGAATGGACCGAAATCAAGTTCTGGTGCATTTTTGAGAAAGGACTTTTGCGTATGAGTGTATGCATGCATGAAAAGATGTAGGAGAGGTATGAACGTATGTAGATGTGTATGTACGTATGTATAAAGATATGTATGATCGTATGCATGTATGTAAGATGTAGGAGAGGTATGTACGTATGTAGATGTGTATGTATGTATGTATAAAGGTATGTACGAGTGTATGCATGTATGTAAAGATGTAGGAAAGGTATGTGCGTATGTAGATGTGTAGGTACGTATGTAGATGTGTATGTACGTATGTATAAAGATAGGTATGAGGGTACACACGTATGTAAAGATGTAGGAAAGGTATGTACGTATGTAGTTGTGTATGTATGTATGTGTAACGGCATGTGCGAGGGTATGCATGAATATAAAGTTGTAGGAAGGATATGTATGTATGTAGATGTGAATGTATGTTTGTATGTAAGTGTGTATGTAAGCATGATTTAGACACGTTGAGTGTTAACGTTTTTAATGGTGTACCTTGAGAATTAAAAGTAATGCAGGTACATTACTGAAGCCTCACCAGGAAATGGATACGCAAATGAAACGTTTAAAGTTTGAAAATGAAGAATAGTGAAGTGTACGTGAATGAATCTTGTTTATATAATGTGTGCTAATGTATGAATGAATGTGGTGGGTGTAGGTTGTACGAATCACGGATTAACCTCACAAGGAGTAGCGATCGAAGACCGAGTCACAAGATAGATTGTACGGGAATGTTTACATATGTAATTTAGTGATGATAAGTTATGTTTTTTTTTTTATATTCTAAAGTGGACTTTCAAGTAAGACAAAACGTTTATATTGAATGAAATTTTATGGTACGTATTTCCGCTGCGTCTTTGTTGTTTAAGCGTGTTAGGGTCTTACACATAGACACCATTGGACAACGAGATAGCCAATGGGTGGTCGAGTGACAAATACCGTGGGTATATGGTTGATATATATAAACATTGTAATCGCTCTTAATACTGTAAATTATAACAATGTGTCGTTTTAGTAAAAAGAATGATTCACCAGTATTTTCCGCTGACAAAACCTTTTTCAAACATATTTAAGGTGATCTGTTATGATCCAGGAAAAGTGCCGTGAAGCACTGCAAGCTTGAGGAAGTGGCTCAATATAAATAAGAAATATGTTTTGTAAAAATAAGGATTTCCCAGTGAAATCCCTGTATTATAAACTACGGGGTTTAATCCCGAAAGTATGAAATAAAATAATCGGGCATTTTCATGTTCTAAAAGATCCTATTAAAAGTCTTCCGCTGTCACATTAATTAATACCACGGGTTCCTGTCCCGCGGCTCCTGACCGGGTCAAACCGGGGCTGGGGCCGTGACAGGAAAAGCTGGTATCAGAGCCACTGTTTCAAGCCACTGATTTAAGCCAATTAAGTATTTAAGAAAATACTTAATTTTACTAATTGCCATTTTGTGATTACGTGTTTTATTATTTGAATATTTATTTACAGTATGGGTAAGCAAAGACTTTCGGACATCTATCATAAAATAGATAGTTCATCAAAAGAAAAAGGAACTTCATCCTCAAAATCCCCAACCGATATGGAAGAAGGGATATTTGTCCGTAAGGCACAATATGAGAAACCACTTTCTCCTAAGAAAAGAAGTCTAATTATTAGAAAAAGTCAGGAGAAAAGAAAGAAATCCCAACCAAAAGAAGTGAGAGTCAATCAAGAAACCCAGGAACTAGGCAAAAACCCACCGTGGGAAGATAAATTAGATGAAAAATGGGCAGATCTCTATCTGTTAGCTACGGTAGCAATAAATGCAAAGTTTTAAAATAACCAGACCCAGTATTATCTACAAACCAGAAACTTTGTCTTATAAAATAAAACAAGTAGTTAGAGGAAATAAAATAAATTAAGATTATGTAACCCTAGTATGTTTTATTTTCAGTTATCTTTGTAATAAATTAGTTTCACGGTATGCAATAATACTTGAATGTTTATTTGTGAAAATTTTATTATAAAATTTTAACTTAGCATTTTGTGTGCATTTTGCATATATGCTAAAACAGCATGAATGAGTTATCTGAAGCCCTTCAGAATCTCAATCTTTATCCGGTAAAAATAGAAGTTTCTGAAAGACTTTACTGGTTACATCGCTGATGTGGAGGAACCAATGGAATTTCAAGCTCCACCTCCAGAGAAACCAAAGCCTAAAAAGGAGGAGATTTGTAGGCTGGAGGCGTGTGCGTAGAAGGAAACCAGCCAAGAGAATTCCCAAAATAGAAAATCCTATGGATAAAGGGAAAGGGGTAGAAATTGAGGAAAATGATAGGCAAGTAGAAATGGAAGCTGGGGAGAATTCTAAGCAAGCAGGAATAGAAATCAGGGAGAGTTCTAGGCAGACAGAGGAATTACCCTTACACCAGGAACTAGATCGCATCCTGTCTAGCTGCGATATCCTTAGGCCCATTAATAACAACCTCTACCCTTATCCTGCTGAAAATCAACTCCCAATAAACCTAGAACCAGCTATTCCAGACCCGCTGATCCATACCCAACCTTTAGGACAAATGGACGAGTGGTGGACTAACGATTGGCAGTTTCAAAACCTACTCAACAACCCCTATACCTTCTTCCCTCAGTTCGACCCAGAACCTATACCAAACCCGCCAATGAGCAATGAAAACTTAGCTGAACTCCGCCACTTTGGCGAAGAGTTGATGGATGCAGGGAATAGGATCCGGGAAATAGGAGGACAGATCTCCTGGAAATATGACGAGATGGAGCATCGTTTCTAAGAAGACGACTGACGAGGGGTAGTTTAATGGTGAAACTGTGATTGTATAATAAATAATAGTAAAATAAAACTTGTGTAAAATAACTACAAATAAAACTCGTGTAAGATAAACAGTGTGTATGGATGCCTAAAATAAATAAACATGATATATAAAAATGGATGTTGATTATACATGTGTTTGTGAAATATGTGTAATTGTCTTTGTGTATGATTGTTACTTATTTTGTGTTAATAATTTCTATGTATATTAATTATCAGATGGAACCTGTTAATAATGAACCAGTTAATGAAGTAAATTAATCTGAGCAAAATCCGGAAGATCAATTTATGACTAGGCAAGATATCGAAAATATCGTTGCTCAAGGGATAGCCAATGCAATTCCAGCCATCCTTGCTGCTGCTTAGAAACCTGTTGAACCTCAACAAATCATTCCTAGCAAATGTACTAATGAAGATAATTTCAGTAATAGTGTAAACAGAGGTAGCAATTACACCAATCATGATAATAATGGACTGCAAGCTCCACTCCCTAAGAAAATGAAAGCTGCAACACCTGGTTGCACTTATAAGGAGTTTCTTTCCTGTAAACCCGCAGAATTTGCAGGCAATGAAGGGGCGACTGCAACACTGCGTTGGTTAGAGAAAACCGAAGCAGTAATCATGATAAGTAAATGTGCTGAGGGAGACAAAGTCATGTATGCGTCGCATCTTTTCAAAGAAGGGGCGCTAGAATGGTGGAATACGGTACTTCAAGCCAAAGGGAGAAATGTGGCTTATGCCATGAGTTGGGAAGAATTTAAGGACTTAATGGAAAGAAAATTTTGTCCCGAATATGAAAAGGAACAAATGGCAAATAAATTCCTGAATCATCGAATGGTGGGAGTAGACTGTCGAGGGTATACTTCGACATTCTTCGAGTATGCAAGAGTGGTACCAACTCTGGCTTTGCCAGAACCAGTACTTATTTCCCATTATATTTGGGGATTGATTGGCAAAATTCGTAATATCGTTAAAGCTGCGAGACCTCGCACTATTGACGATGCGGTAGAATTAGCTAACACTCTGACTGACGAGCTGGTACGCACAAGAGAAGAAAACAAGAAGAAAGAATTAGCTCAGAAAATTACCCAAGGATTTCGTATGGGTAATAATAGCACTTTTAAGAAAAGAGGGACTGGGCAATCCTCAAATCCGCCATTCTACAGGAATTGCAGAAAGAAACATTTTGGAAGATGCAATGTAACCTGCAACTTTTGCAAAGTTGTAGGACATCGTGAAGAGGACTGCAGAAAGAAAACAAGGGTCTGCTATAACTGTGGAGAAGCTGGGCATTTCAAACCAGAATGCCCTAAGTTAGCCAAACCAGCAGACAATAAGGCCAAACCGGCCGACGGAGCTACCAAGAAGAATGCACGAGCATGCGGTAGAATTAGCTAACACTCTGACTGACGAGCTGGTACGCACAAGAGAAGAAAACAGGAAGAAAGAATTAGCTCAGAAAATTACCCAAGGATTTCGTATGGGTAATAATAGCACTTTTAAGAAAAGAGGGACTGGGCAATCCTCAAATCCGCCATTCTATAGGAATTGCAGAAAGAAACATTTTGGAAGATGCAATGTAACCTGCAACTTTTGCAAAGTTGTAGGACATCGTGAAGAGGACTGCAGAAAGAAAACAAGGGTCTGCTATAACTGTGGAGAAGCTGGGCATTTCAAACCAGAATGCCCTAAGTTAGCCAAACCAGCAGACAATAAGGCCAAACCGGCCGACGGAGCTACCAAGAAGAATGCACGAGCATTCCAATTAACAACCCAGGAGGCAGAACTCATTCCAGATGTGATAGCCGGTACGTTCCTAGTTCACAATGTTTACGCAAAAGTATTATTTGACTCTGGTGCAAACCAAAGTTTTATAAATACTTCATTCTGCCAAGCTCTTAACTTACCCTTAACCAATCTTAAGCAGATTTTTACAGTCGAAACAGCAGATGGAAATTCTGTTAACATAGATAAGGTTTTGCAAGAAGGAAAGATAGAACTCTTAGATCATAAATTTTCTGCAAACCTGTTACCTATGAATTTAGCTGGATTCGATGTAGTGTTAGGAATGGATTGGTTAGTAGCCAATCATGCTCGAATTCTTTGTGATAAAAATGCCATAGAAATACACACACCCACAGGAGAAGTAATTTCAATTACAGGAAATAAACCACGAAAACCACTGAAATTCATTTCAACAATAAAGTTGGCCAATTATTCAAGAAAACAGCCAATGGTGTATATGATTTCAGTAATTATTGAAACGAAGGGAAAGGAACTTAAGGAAATTCATGTAGTTTCAGAATACCCAGATATATTCCCAGAAGAATTACCGGGATTACCACCCGACAGGGAAGTAGAATTTAGAATTCATCTAATTCCTGGAACTATACCGATAGCCAAAGCACCTTATCGGTTAGCACCCACCGAAATGTTAGAACTTAAGAAACAATTAGATGAATTACTAAGTAAAGGTTTTATACAACCTAGTTCATCCCCGTGGGGAGCACCAGAATTATTCGTAAAGAAAAAGGATGGTTCGATGCGAATGTGTATCGATTATAGAGAACTGAATAAGGTTACAATTAAGAATCGATACCCATTACCTAGGATTGATGATCTCTTTGATCAACTCCAAGGAGCTAGATATTTTTCTAAGATAGATTTACACTCCGGATATCATCAGCTGAAAGTACAAGAAGAAGACATACCTAAGACTGCTTTTAGAACTAGGTATGGTCATTACGAGTTTACAGTCATGCCATTTGGATTAACAAATGCACCCGCAGCATTCATGGACATGATGAATAGAGTTTGTAAACCGTATTTGGATAAATTTGTAATTGTCTTCATCGATGATATACTTATTTATTCCAAAAGTCAGGAGGAACATTGTGAGCACCTGCATGCACTCTTAACTTTGCTAAGGAAAGAAAAGCTTTACGCCAAATTCTCGAAGTGCGAATTTTGGCTACAGGAAGTGCAATTCTTAGGACACATGGTGAATCACGAAGGTATTCACGTAGATCCCTCTAAAATAGAAGCCATTACCAAATGGAAAGTCCCACAAACAGCTATGGAAATTAGAAGATTTTTAGGATTAGCCGGGTACTATAGACGTTTTATTAAAGATTTTTCTAAAATAGCGGTACCATTAACTAAGCTAACCTGTAAAGCAGTTAAGTTTGAATGGAGACCCAAACAGGAAGAAGCTTTTAGGATTTTGAAACAAAAGTTAACAAACGCTCCAATCTTAGCCTTGCCCGAAGGAACGAAAGATTTCGAAGTATATTGTGATGCTTCAAAGCTAGGATTAGGATGTGTGCTAATGCAACGCAAGAAGGCAATTGCATATGCATCGAGGCAATTGAAAAAGCACGAGGAAAATTATACGACTCATGACTTAGAATTAGGAGCCATATTTTTTGCCCTTAAAATTTGGAGACATTATCTGTATGGAAGCAAGTTCACTATCTATACGGATCATAAGAGTTTAAGGTACATATTTGGGCAAAAAGAATTAAACATGAGGCAAAGGAGATGGATGGAAATCCTAAGTGACTACGACTGTGATATTCAATATCATGAAGGAAAGGCAAACGTAGTTGCAGATGCCTTAAGTCGTAAGTATCATGAGAAACAACAACGAGTTCGTGCTCTTAGATTAAATCTACAATTAGATTTAATAGAACAACTGAAGAATATTCAGGAAACAACAATCAAGGATGATGCTGAAGGAATGAAAGGACGAACAAAAGAATTAGAACAAGGAAATGATGGAATTTGGAGATTCCATAAGAAAAGAATTTGGGTACCAAAGCAAGGAGAATTAAGGGATAAGATTTTAGAAGAAGCTCATAAATCTAGGTATACCATGCATCCAGGAAACAATAAGATGTACCAAGATTTAAGAAATAATTTTTGGTGGATAGGAATGAAAAAGGACATAGCTAGATACGTTTCTAAGTGTCTTACTTGTTCACAAGTTAAGGCCGAACACCAGAAACCTTCGGGTCTACTTCAACAGTTAGAAATACCTGTATGGAAATGGGAGCTCATAACAATGGATTTTGTTACAAAGTTACCCAAAACCAGAAAAGGGAATGATACGATTTGGGTAATTGTGGATCGATTAACCAAATCAGCTCATTTTCTACCCATAAAGGAAACCTTTAGCATGGAAAAGTTAGCCAAGTTGTATGTAAACAAAGTAGTATCTTTACATGGAGTTCCACTCTTCGTTGTATCGGATAAGGATAGTCTTTTCACTTCCCATTTCTGGACAAGTTTCCAGAAAGCAATGGGAACCCGACTAAATTTAAGTACGGCATACCATCCTCAAACAGACGGACAAAGTGAAAGGACAATCCAAACTCTGGAAGACATGCTCCGAGCATGTGTGATAGATTTTGGTGGAAATTGGGACGATCACCTATCTTTGATCGAATTCTCCTATAACAATAGTTATCATGCAAGCATTGAAGCTGCCCCATTCGAAGCACTGTACGGACGCAAGTGCAGAACCCCAGTATGCTGGGCATAAATAGGAGAAAATCAATTATCAGGTCCTGAAATTGTACAAGAAACTACTGACAAGATTACTCAGATCAAGGAAAGACTGAAGACTGCTCGAGATCGCCAAAAGAGCTATGCCGACAATCGACGCAAACCACTAGAATTTCAAGTTGGAGATAAGGTACTCTTGAAAGTTTCTTCTTGGAAAGGAGTAGTTCGGTTCGGTAAGAAAGGAAAACTAAGTCCACGATACGTAGGACCATTTTCAGTGATCCAACGTATAGGACCAGTTGCCTATCGCCTACAACTACCAGAAGAATTAGCTGGAGTTCATGACGTATTTCATGTATCCAATCTCAAGAAGTGTCTAGCAGACGAATCCCTGGTAGTACCTCTTCAGGACATAGAGGTAAATGAGAAATTGAAGTTCGTAGAGAAACCGCTTCAAATAGAAGACAAAAAGATCAAGTTTCTCAAACGCAAGCGACTAGTGTTAGTCAAAGTCAAGTGGGAATCGAAAAGAGGACCCGAATACACTTGGGAGCTGGAATCGGAAATGAAGCGAAAGTATCCTCACTTATTCCAGTAGATCTCGAGGACGAGATTCTAAATAAGGTAGGGAGGATGTGAGGACTCTCAAAAATATCCTAATTTGACCCATAAGTAAAAACCCGGACCCCGGAAACCCTAAAACATATTTAAAATCAAGAAAAACAGAATTATGGTTCCCAGGCGGGCCGCGTAAAAGACAAGACTTGTCTTACGTGGGCCGCGTCAACCTTGGGTTTGACCGGATAAGCGTTCCCGAGCCACGTGTCAACCATCTGTCGAACCTACTTGTGACCAACCAGACCTACGCCTAGACTGGGCGGCCACGCGGGCCGCGTAAAGCTTGGCTGAGGGTTTACACGGGCCATGACAGGACTAAATTTCAGCTATAAATAGCTTGTTGCCTGCACAGTCCACTTTTGTCGAAATCTTTTCGTAAAAACGAATTGATACTGCTCTAAAGTTGAAATTACAGTTATAATAGCGAGGCGCTGCTACGATACAGGGTATTAACTCGATCGCTGCTACGATTCAATATCCGATCGATTGAAACTATCCGATGAATGTTTAAGTGCTGCTCTAATTAGGGTTTATACTTTGTCATTCGTCGTTAATTCGATGGATGTTTAAGTATTGCACTTTGTCATTCGTTGTGAGGGTTTAATCTCGTGAATTATCGTAAATGCTGTATTAGTTACTGACCTAGTTCGTGTGCATTATTGTTTAAATTAGGTTATCAGGCTAAATCAGTGGGCTAAAACTCTGCCCGAGTAAACCTGCAATGTGAGTCATTCTCTTTTTATCAAATTACTTTCAAAATCATGTTTATTTCCAAAAAGTTATAATTACAGGGATTAAGTCTTTGTAATCTCCAAATTACAGCCAGTATGTGGGGTTTGTATACAATACTTGATAACCGTCACCATTGGACAACGAGATAGCCAATGGGTGGTCGAGTGACAAATACCGTGGGTATATGGTTGATATATATAAACATTGCAATCGCTCTTAATACTGTAAATTATAACAATGTGTCGTTTTAGTAAAAAGAATGATTCACCAGTATTTCCCGCTGACAAAACATTTTTCAAACATATTTCAGGTGATCTGTTATGATCCAGGAAAAGTGCCGTGAAGCATACAAGCTTGAGGAAGTGGCTCAATATAAATAAGAAATATGTTTTGTAAAAATAAGGATTTCCCAGTGAAATCCCTGTATTATAAACTACGGGGTTTAATCCCGAAAGTATGAAATAAAATAATCGGGCATTTTCATGTTCTAAAAGATCCTGTTAAAAGTCTTCCGCTGTCACATTAATTAATATCATGGGTTCCTGTCCCGCGGCTCCTAACCGGGTCAAACCGGGGCTGGGGCCGTGACACTTAGAGCGGATAATAGCCTGAACAGTTATTGATAACGTAAGCGAAAGTCGGCGCGTAAAATAGGTGCGAAGTGTCAGTGGGTCGAACAGCAGTCCGATCGGATGGTAATCCGATCGGGTGGCCGGTCGTTCGTTCGGGTGACACTTCGTTCAGACGGTCGTCCGATCGAGTGACCGTTCGAGTGGACTGTTACCTCATTTGGGAAGGATGTGTTTGTGTATGATTGCTTGGCTTTTGAAGTTTTCGTTGTAGCATTTTGAAAACTTAAAAGTATCTCTACCTTTTAGGTCGATCGAACGACCGTTCGATCGGGCGACAATCTAATTGGTTGGACACTTTAGCAAGAACAAGTTCACAGCAGGTTGTCACTCGATTGGATGGTAGTTAGATCGGGTGGCAACCCAGGTGCATTTAACATGTTGAAAATTGTTTAAGTGTTGAGTTCAAAACATCACATGGTCGGATGGTCGGTCGATCGGGTGGTAACCCGATCGGACGGCAATCCGTTCGGTGTTCAGAGCCCTTGAAGTTTGTAATGAAAGTTAAGTGTGGGGCCAAGGTGCAAGTCGATCGGGTGGCAACCCGATCGGGTGACAATCCGATCGGACAGCAGTCTGATCGGGCGACACTCCAACCTGGTCGACCTGATAGTCTTCTTCCTTGGTCATTTTGATAGTTTGTTGTTTTATCGAGATGATTTGATAACATATTAGACAACAGAAACCTCGTCACGACTTAGTAACCTGATCGGACAGGAATCACCCAAATCCGACCAGTTAACTGTTCGAGACGATGTTCCATGTTTAACCCGAAATCGGTAATCTCGTGGATAGAATCCAGATCTTGAACCAACACAACAACAAGAATGAGTAGAAGATCAGGACAAGCTCCGATTCTATCGGTTTTGAGTGAATTGAGTGTAAAAGAGTTGAAAGAAAGTTAGAAACCATTTTTTAATCCTTTTTCACCTTGAATATGTACAGATCTATGCAAGATCTTTGTTTGTTTGTATGGAAATTGTTTAGATCTAAGTTGTTCTTGGTGGATTGAAGCCAAAACATGAAGTTCATAAGAACACCATGATGACATCATCCTAGAACACCTCAAATCTAGTGATTTCACGATTAAAAGTTAAGATTCAAAAGATAGAAACGTGTAGGAGTGCGTGTAGATCAAGAAAGTACAAGATTTAGATGGAAAACTTACAAGAATCGCGAGAAATCTGAAGAAAAGTGGGCAAGAACGCTGGTCGGATGAGAGTTGCCAAAAATGGTAAGTTTGATGTTGACAGGGGGTATTTATAGGCTTACCATAAAAGGAAAGGGGTGAAGAGGGTTGGTCGATCGGGTGGTAACCCTGGTCGGGTGGCAGCCCGATCGAGTGGCACCTCGATCGGATGGCTGTCCGATCGGGTGGCTGGTCGATCGGCTGGCCACTCGATTGGAGGGCACGACGCGACGAGTTTTGTTGTTTCGATTGCGATTGCGAGCGTCGCGATGCGATAGAGTTTCCTAGTCAAATTACTTTTAATCCCAACTACTATATCAACATACATTCATCCTTAATTGACTTGCGTTTAGCGTTTGCGATTCGATTGCGATTGAGTTTCGATTGCGTTTCGATTAATCACTACACATAAACATAATTAAACATGCACAAGTAACACATAGGCACACACACACACATCGAACAATATCCAGGACGCGTAATTCGAGTTGCGAGCGCGATTGCAATAAGCGATAAATCGATTAAACATGCGATTATTAATAGATACTCCACATAATACAACTAAAGCGATAATACGATTAGACTAATTTTAATTTTGGTAGAAATGATAATGGGTTTGATAATGGCCATGGTGACAAAATTTGTAGCAATGAGCTATTTAAGAAATTGGTTAAACGAGTATATGTGGACGTCGGGATTGCTCGATTACCCAACAGGATTGAGCAAGCCAGAACTTTGATTTTCTATTCTCGACCTCCTGCCAATCAACAGAGCAGGGAGATGTTGGGGAGATTGTTAGCCGAATTAACATGCTCATCATGATGGAAAAAATGGCATGCTAATTGCTAAAGCCGGATTAGCAGGCTCATTATGTTGGAAATATTGACATGCTAAATCAAAGCTTTGTAGCAAATGACATGCTGTCTATCAATTGTAATTAAACCACAAATAAATTACCCAGAGAAAAAATAATCCTAGAATGATAAAGCCCGAAAACATATCGCATGATGAGATGAAGTTCTTGATCTTATTTTAGATAAGACAAAGCAAAAGAAATTTGTAGCGTAATTGACATGGCGGAGATTGTCGGTTACAAATGGGTGTTTTGAGTTTAAGATTTTCAAAAGGAACTAATTATAGTTCTTCACTTCTTTGGTTTTTTTTTCTTCTAAAGACTCTTGTTTATCATGGATGTTGACATCTTGAAGCTTGAGCATGTGAGACATGGATCTTCTAAATTTGTACATTGTTTTAGAATTTTAATTATCTTACTTAAGTTAAAAAATGATTTTGATGATCATTGGGAATGTATAAACTTATAAAACTGTTAATTCTTATTACCGAATGACGCTAGTTTTCAAAGCATCTATATAGAAAAGTAGAGGGCAAGCTGTTATAAAGAGAAAATCTTGGATATAGGAAAGTTTACCAAAATAGGCATTGATTTTTTTTTCTTTCTGAAAATAGGCAATTCAAAAGGAACAAATCAGATATAGACAAGTAAGCGGACCGACAAAGAAGGCAGCCAACGAGCCGACATGTAAATAATCAAAAAGCACAAAGGGGCCCACACCACACCCAACCAACGCTGAGCACCTGTCTAAGGTGGCTGGGATAGAGGCGGCAAATATAACCTTCAGTTAACAAGGTGCCAGTGGTGCCACGTCACAAATAACCTCTGTCTCGGCTAGTATGGTGCTATCAGATATCTATCTCGTTGATGGCGCTAGCACCACCAGGACCCAGGATACTTAGCTGACTTGGCTAGCTCCGTCTTGACTTGGCTGTGCTATATCCTCTGCCAGAAGAATCAACAAATGGCCCATTTGGTGCCGGCACCGTACTGGCTTTAGAATTGTCAGCTGTATTAAGGCCTCCATGCTTCAGAATGTCTGTTGTACACTACGTTTGATTACCAATACAAGAAATATTAATATTGATGCTTACATAATTAGTACATCGGTGGATTACTCAGTTTGTAGTGCAATTTATATCAGATATCATTAAAAGGCCTTCTTAATCCCAACATAAAAATGTTCTCATTTTATGGTTTTTACCTTTAATTTGAAAGGGTAATCGGCACCAAATAGAAATCCAAACTCAGAATAGTGATCACCTTCGTGAAAGGATCATAAGGTATGCCTAATTTTGTTATTTTGTTTCACCTTGAGTTCTAGGTGAAAGTATGGAATTGAAATTTTAGCTTTCATGATCAAAGTTTGAACGAAATTAGGATGAATTTATGTCTAGGCGCAAACTCTAGTCATTAGATTGTTGAATTGATGTTTATAATGGTGAAATTCATGATCACCCATCTAAGTGTAAAATGGGTTTTTTTGTGGAATGATATGAACACTAAGAATCTGATTGTAAAACAAGTGTTATTGAATCATTTGAAGTGAATTTAGATGTTAATAGGCTAACTAGATATAATGAACTTGCAAAAATTGTTTAAGTTTGGCTAGATAGTTAGTCATGAGCTTGAATAATGAATTCTATAAAATGATGTTCATAAGGTGTTTGTTAAAACGCCTAAAAGAAAATTAAATGTTGAAAGTCGGACCAAAACGCATATTTGATTAGTATGACAAATTATGTGTTTTGTATCATAAAAAGGAGTTCTAAACATTGTGGTTGAACTCTATTGGCAAGGAAACCGAGACGTCAAGTGGACAAGCCGGTGGTGATACACGCTTGAAGGGAAAGCTTTGAAGGTATGTAACTTTGGTCTTGTTACATTGAATTTGATTTGAATTTAGTTGCTTGAATTTGTGTTACGAGAAAATGTAGCATTTTGTAGAAGTGACGAAGTTCACTAAATAGTTAAAACGGATCAAAAGATTAGCTGAGGTGTGTTTAATTGTCGTTGAAATGGTGGATACCATTAGACAACCAAATGGGTCAAACAAAGGTTAAGTAGGTAGTATAGACAGTATAGACGCGTTGGTATTTAAATTACGGACGCGTAGAAAAAAGAATCACGTAAAACGGACTTGCGAAACAAATGTTATAGCAGATTTAAGTTAGATTTTTTATTAAAATTTGAGCCGGGCAATTGCAGCTCAAAAACTGGGAAACCTTCTGTGAAAAAGGGGCTGTCGCGCCCCGCGACAGAATGCTTTAAATCCGTCGCGCCCTGCCACGGCCTGTGGCGGCCCGCAAGGGCCTAGCCTAGATCTGTCGCGCCCCGCGACAGATTGCAGAGTTGGGATTTTTGTTTTTTTTGTTCGTTTTTTGCAATTTGGACTCGTTTAAACTGATTATTTGTTCATCAAAACTAACTTTATTGATGGTTTTGATAGTAGGTGATGTAGGAGTATTCCGGACGGCGATCAAGCATATATCAAGAACCAAACGCACAACTTTTGAAGCTTTCGCGAATGACGTTTGTCTAAGTTGTTATTTTAGAAACATGTAAACTCTTAAATGTTTTAAGTTAGTATGAATTTTGTGTTCTTGTACAACCTGATTATGAACGTGTTCTAACTTATCAAAGTACTTTTGTATGGTCATATTTATATATATATATATATATATTTATTTATATATATATATATATAATGTGTATTTTGTATAAAATTGTCTATTGTGAGACGGGTGTTACAAGTTGGTAATCAGAGCTCAAGGTTGTTAACAAAGTGTGTTCGGTTCGAAGCTTGATCAAACATCCGGTAAGAATTAGTCATTTAATAGATTTTATTAGATTGTTAGAAAAAAGAATTCGAGTTAGTGTGCATGGGAAGAGCCTGTTAACACACTTAAACCCAGAAAGTGCACTAAACATGAATGGTTTAAGCAAGTGGTGAACTTGGCTGAACCAAAACGAACGATGCATATGTTATAAAATGAAATGTTTAATAATGAGTATAAACATTTCAGATTCAAAATGGCCGATGGTGGAAATGACGATACAGTGCCTGTAGTCACCGAACAAATGAGAGGAGTGATTGCCGAAGAAGTTGGAAAGGCAATCGAGAATAGTCTATCCGGTTTCATAGACAAGATTCAAAGCACGGTGCTTAATGTGGTAGAGGAACGGATTCAAAGGTTGGAGGATAATGCCAACCAAGTTAATGTAAAGACGGGAGAACGGAAAGCTTGTCCAGACAACAAATTCATGGCTTGTAAGCCTCCGATATACAACGGGGAGGTAGACCCGATAATATGTCAACGCTGGTTGAGTGACATGGAGGGGGTATTCGAAAGGACCCACTGTGATGTAAGTAATTTCGTAGCTTACGGTACGGGTCCGTTAAGGGGTTAATGTTGGATCGTCGTGTGACCCTAACGAGTCAATCTGAGTAGTTTAGCATAAAAAACAAAGGCGGAATTAACGTAAATGATGTCAATCACAACTTGTTCCTTTCTAATCTTTATCTATTACTGATTTCCTGAGCTTTTACGCGTTCAAATGACAAACGGACAGCACCTCGGCTCAGAACATATGACCTGATTTTTTTTCAAATGACACAGCACACACCTATATATAGACTTTGAGATTCCGCTTGAAAGTGTCACATCCCATTTCAAGCGGAATTACATGACTTGATTTCGCTTGAACTGGTCCATGACCATTTCAATCGGAATTACCCACTTACATACATAAACTCCTAATTTCTAACCTGTTGTGTGCTCGTTTATCCTATCTAGACATAAGACTCGATTAAGACGAAGTTAACAGACACTAGATGCACCAACAGTTAAGCCAAGGATTGGTGGGATAATATGAAGAAAGAGATTAGGGTCGAAACGGCGAAGGCTATGACCTGGGATGAGTTTAAGGCACTGTTCCTTAAACATCACAGTCCCAAGGCGGTGATTAACCGGATGAAGGAAGAATTCATCCAACTGAGACGGAGGGGTGAATCAATTGACAAGATCACGGGTACTTTCCAAGATAAGCTGAGATTTTGTGAGGAGTTAGTGACGACCGAGGAGCAGAAAATATACTACTATTACAACATGCTGAGCGCTGAATATCGGGAGTTCATGACTCCCTCGAAGTACGAAACTCTCACCAAGATCATTAATACTGCTTGGGAACGGGAGATTGAATTGAAGAAGCAAGTAGAGAGGGGTGAACGAAGGGCGCAGGATGTTAACACAAGCCCAACAAAGAAGGCAAGAACAACCGAGTCGGCAAGAAAGTCTGATGTGAAAGGCAGGTCGCCAAGTTATAAAGTGTGCGGGAAAGGGCATAAAGGCGAGTGTCGCTTCAAAGACAAACTGTGTCGTATATGCAGAAAGACAGGGCACACGGCTTCACTATGCCCGGGAAAAGTTTCTGTTTGCTACAAATGTTACCAACCAGGCCACAAGAAATCCGAATGCCCGGACTTGGTCAGAAAGAAAGATAACAGAGAGTCGCCAACAGAAACTCAAAAGGCGAAGGCCAGATCTTTCCAACTAACCACGGCCGAAGTGAAGATAGAACCCGATGTGGTCTCAGGTATATTCGCAATAAACTCAATTCCTGCACGTGTGTTATTTGATACGGGTGCGAATAAATCCTTTATTTCACATGGATTTATTCGACATCCTTCATTTTTATTAACGAAATTACATATGCCCTTAGAAGTTGAAATAGGAGCATTATAGTATGTGATGTATGTCAGAACTGCAAACTGAGTATTGATGGCGAAGAATACTTAATAGACCTAATCATGATGTCGATGAGAGAATTCCAATTGGTTGTCGGGATGGATTGGTTATCCCGACATCACGCAAAGGTCGTGTGTTTCCGTAAGGAGATAAAGTTAACATCTCCGAGCGGAAAGCACGTTACTATCTATGGCGAGAAAGGAGTTAATCCCGTGATATGTTTAATGTTAAAAGCTCACAAGCTTATGAGGCACGGATGTAGAGCGTTCATTATATACACAAGTGAACCGGAGAAAGAATTGCCTAGAGTTGGAGATGTATCGGTGGTGCGAGACTATGAAGATGTGTTTCCAGAAGATTTACCAGGAATACCACCCGAACGGAAAGTAGAATTCGGAATCGAATTAGTTCCGGGCGCAAAACCCGTAGCTAAGGCGCCGTATCGACTCGCGCCATCGGAGCTACAAGAGTTAATGTCTTAGAATCAAGATTTGCTTGATAAAGGATTTATAAGGCCGAGTGTGTCTCCGTGGGGCGCACCGGTATTGTTCATAAAGAAGAAGGATGGGAGTATGCGGTGTGCATCGATTACCGGGAGTTAAACAAACTCACGGTGAAGAATCGATACCCGCTTCCGAGAATTGACGATTTATTTGACCAACTACAAGGTGCAAGTTGGTTTTCAAAAATTGACCTTAGATCGGGATACCATCAACTAAAGGTCAAGGAAGAGGATGTACCGAAAACGACCTTTCATACTCGGTACGGGCATTACGAGTTCCTCGTGGTGTCCTTTGGGTTAACAAATGCACCTGCGGCTTTCATGGATCTCATGAACCGGGTTTGCAAACCGATGTTGGATAAGTCGGTAATTGTGTTTATCGACGACATTTTAGTATACTCGAAGACTGAAGCCGATCACGCGCGTCATCTACACGAAGTATTAGAGATGCTCAGAAAAGAAAAGTTGTATGCAAAGTTTTCAAAATGTGCTTTTTGGTTACGGGAGGTGCAATTCCTCGGGCACATTATCAGTGCAGACGGTGTGTTGGTCGATCCGTCGAAAATAAAAGCCGTGACAAGATGGAACCCTCCGAAAAATCCCTCGGAAATCAGAAGCTTCATAGGGCTTGCGGGATACTATAGGAGATTCATACAAGATTTCTCCAAGATTGCTATGCCATTGACCAAGTTAACTCGCAAGGAGGAGAAGTTCATATGGCTTGTTGAACAGGAGAGAGCGTTCCAAACGCTTAAGGAGAAGTTAACCACGCTCCGGTGTTAACATTGCCGGGCGGAGTTGATGATATGGTAGTTTACTCGGATGCGTCACATTCGGGGCTCGGATGCGTTTTAATACAAAGAGGTAAGGTTATAGCCTATGCTTCAAGGCAGTTTTAAGACTCACGAAAAGAAATACCCTACGCATGATCTCGAACTAGCAGCAGTGGTATTTGCTCTAAAAATATGGAGGCACTATTTATACGGAGTGAAGTGCACTATATTCACCGACCACAAGAGTTTAAAGTACTTCCTCGATCAAAAGGAGTTGAATATGAGACAGAGGCGGTGGTTGGAAATGGTGAAAGATTATGACTGCGAGATACATTACCATCCCGGGAAAGCCAACGTAGTGGCGGATGCTTTGAGCAGGAAGACAGATTATGCTCCAATACTGGTATGATCGATGCAGCTTATTGTAACCTCGGGTTTACTCGAGCGAATCCGAGAAGCACAAGTTGAAGCGATGAAAGAAGAGAATTGTAAGAAAGAAAGAATAGTCGGTCAACTGAAAGAGTTAACAGATGATAACAATGGGTTGAAAACCCGATTCGGTAGAACATGGGTTCTTAACTCGTGTGGAGTTAAAAAGCTTCTACTTTATGAAGCTCACAAAACCTGTTATTCCACTCATCCGGGGGCTACCAAGATGTACAACGACTTGAAACAAAATTACTGGTGGCCCGGAATGAAAAGAGATGTGGTTAAGTATGTGGAGAAGTGCTTGACATGTCTACAAGTCAAGGCGGAACACCAAAGACCCTGCTGTAAACTTCAACCGTTGGATATCCCAGTTTGGAAATGGGAACATATTACCATGGACCTATTGACCAAACTACCGAAGACGAACCGAGGATTTGATGCCATATGGGTAGTTGTGGATAGACTGATGAAAAGTGCTCACTTTATTCCGATACGGGAGACTTATACGTCAGAAAAGATGTCAGAAGTGTATACTAATGAGATAGTGGCACACCACAGGGTACCGGTATCCATTGTGTCCGATAGGGACACCTAGTTTACTTCAAACTTCTGGCGAGACTTTCAAGAGCAAATGGGGACGAAACTGTTCATTAGCATCGCGTACCATCCTCAAATGGATGGAGAAAGAGAAAGAACGATACAAACATTGGAAGACATGCTACGGGCGTGTATCATCGATTTCGGGGGTAGTTGGGATGTTTTCTTACCATTAGCCGAATTTTCATATAACAATAGTTACCATGCCAGTATCGGCATGGCTCCGTATGAGATGCTTTATGGTAGAAAATGTAGAACCCCGGTGTGTTGGGGTGAGGTGGGTCCACGTGAACTCGCCCATAAAGATGTCGTTCGAGCCACTAATGAGAAAATTGATACGGTTCGAGCTCACTTGAAAGCGGCTCAAGACAGACAAAAGTCGTATCCTGACAAAAGACGAAAACCGATTGAATTTCAGGTTGGTGATAAAGTTATGCTTAAAGGATCCCCGTGGAAGGGTATTATCCGGTTCAGAAAAAGAGGAAAGTTAAGTCCGAGGTTTATTGGGCCGTTTAAAATCATTGAACGGGTTGGTAAGGTGGCATATCGCCTTGAATTACCGGAAGAATTGAGTGGAATCCATAGTACATTCCATGTGTCACACCTCAGAAAGTGTCTAGCTGAAAAGAAGGCTTATATTCACTACGACGACATCGAAGTGGATAATAGCCTTAATTATGCGGTGAGGCCGATTGAAATCCTAGATCGAAAAGTGAAAGGTTTACGAAACAAGAAAATTAACCAAGTAAAGATCAAGTGGGAGCATAGAAAGGGTTCGGATACTACATGGGAATCCGAGAGGAGATGCAACGACTCTACCCTACATTGTTCGGTACGTACTCCGGTTTCGAGGACGAAAACCTTTTAAGGGGGGTGCACTAGTAACACCCCGAAAATATGAACTTTATATTTAAAAAATTAAAAGTGTGTAATAAACGAAAATAAACTAACTAGGAATAAATAACCTAGTTAGTAAAAAATCTAGTAGTAACAAAGAAATTTGGTTAAAGCATCTAAAATAAAACTTGACAATAGTTGGAGGGCCAAAAGTGTTAAAATGGAAACTAGTTTTATAAAACAATAATTAAAAATCCAAAACACACACTTGGTGTGGGTGTCTGGATCGAACAAACACAGGTGCGACCAAAGCCACAAACCCTAGTTCTTGCTTTTCATCATATTGAAAGGGTAAATCGTCTCCAAATCGAAATCCAAACTCAGAATAGTGATCACCTTCGTGAAAGGATCATAAGGTATGCCTAATTTTGCTATTTTGTTTCATCTTGAGTTCTAGGTGAAAGTATGGAATTGAAATTTTAGCTTGCACGATCAAAGTTTGAACGAAATTAGGGATGAATTTATGTCTAGGAGCAAACCCTAGTCATTAAATTGTTGAATTGATGCTTATAATGGTGAAATTCATGATCACTCATCTAAGTGTAAAATGGGTTTTTTGTAGAATGATATGAACACTAAGAATCTGATCGTAAAACAAGTGTTATTGAATCACTTGAAGTGAATTTAGATGTTAATAGGCTAATTAGATATAATGAACCTGCAAAAATTGTTTAAATTTGGCTAGATAGTTAGTCATGAGCTTGAATAATGAATTCTATAAAATGATGTTCATAAGGTGTTTGTTAAAACGCCTAAAAGAAAATTAAATGTTGAAAGTCGGACCAAAAACGCATATTTGATTAGTATGACAAATTATGTGTTTTGTATCATAAAAAGGAGTTCTAAACGTTGTGGTTGAACTCTATAGGCAAGAACCGAGACGTCAAGTGGACAAGCCGGTGGTGATACACGCTTGAAGGGAAAGCTTTGAAGGTATGTAACTTTGGTCTTGTTACATTGAATTTGATTTGAATTTAGTTGCTTGAATTTGTGTTACGAGAAAATGTAGCATTTTGTAGAAGTGACGAAGTTCACCAAATAGTTAAAACGGATCAAAAGATTAGTTGAGGTGTGTTTGGTTGTCGTTGAAATGGTGGATACCATTAGACAACCAAATGGGTCAAACAAAGGTTAAGTAGGTAGTATAGAAGTGACTTGAACGTCATTTGGTGATTGTGGATCATGAGAGCGTAAAACCATGAAATAGTAATGATACGCCAAAGATCACAAGCATAGGGAATGGGTAAATATGTCTAGAGGTCATAAATTATAAGTAGTAAAAAGTTTGATACAAAACTAAACGGGTCGAATAAATAAAAAGGAGACTTATAGGATTTCAGTCCATAAAACGAACTTTTAACACTATAAATAGGATAGACGCATTGGTATTTAAATTACGGACGCGTAGGAAAAAGAATCACGTAAAACGGACTTGTGAAACAAAAGTTATGGCAGATTTAAGTTAGATTTTTGATTAAAATTTGAACTGGGCGATTGCAGCTCAAAAACCGGGAAACCTTCTGTGAAAAAGGCGCTGTCGCGCCCCGCGATGGAATGCTTTAAATCTATCGCGCCCCGCCATAGCCTGTGGCGGCCCGCGAGGGCCTAGCCTAGATCTGTCGCGCCCCGTGACAGACTGCAGAATTGGGATTTTTGTTTATTTTGTTCGTTTTTGCAATTTGGACTCGTTTAAACTGATTATTTGTTCATCAAAACTAACTTTATTGATGGTTTTGATAGTAGGTGATGTAGGACTATTCCGGACGGCGATCAAGCATATGTCAAGAACCGAACGCACAACTTTTGAAGCTTCCGCGAATGACGTTTGTCTAAGTTGTTTTAAAAACATGTAAACTCTTAAATGTTTTAAGTTAGTATGAATTTTGTGTTCCTGTACAACCTAATTATGAACGTGTTCTAACTTATCAAAGTACTTTTGTATGGTCGTATTTATATATATATATATATATAATGCGTATTTTGTATAAAATTGTCTATTGTGAGACGGGTGTTACAAGTTGGTAATCAGAGCTCAAGGTTGTTAACAAAGTGTGTTCGGTTCGAAGCTTGATCAAACATCCGGTAAGAATTAGTCATTTAATAGATTTTATTAGATTGTTAGAAAAAGGAATTCGAGTTAGTGTGCATGGGAAGAGCGTGTTAACACACTCAAACCCAGAAAGTGCACTAAACATGTTATAATAATTCTTCATTTCTCACTAACACTATATCATTAATTTAAGGCATTAAACTTTTTCTTTATGGCTTGCACGAGGCTTTCCATTGGTTATAGCATAAAACTGCAGCATCCTCCACTAATATTAACAAAAAGGTAAATTACAAAAATCATCATTTATGTTTACACCAGATTGCAAAGTATGTCATTTGTCTTTAAAGTTAACGGGATTCATACTTTATGTTTATAAAACCTTGCATAGTATGTCCTTTAGCCCTAACTCAGTTAAACTTTAATGTTAAACCAGAGCAGATTGGTAATTTTACTCAAATATTTAAATTATATTTGATAGAAAAAATCATAGATTCAAAAAATCAAAATATATAAAAAGATAAACATATCAGATCTTAACTCTCTCTTCCCTCTTAACTCTCTCTCTCTCTCCCTCTCAACACCCTATCTCTTAAAACCTGATCTCACCATCACCACCAAGAATATTGAACAGATGATGACGGTCAGAAACCATCACCACCAGCACCTCCCCCACCACTACCACCCACCTGCCGCTGCCACCTACCCCATGACGATGACGGTCAGAAACCCTAGCCATCGCCGGAGACGTCAGATAAATAAACCGCGCTCTAATTTTTGGCAACCATTTCAATAGCAATCAATAATCAAATAAACTGAAAGTTTATAAATAGAAAGGCTGCCAGAGGAAGAAAAAGTGTCTAGGAAAGTAAGAAGCCGGCCTTCGCAGGAGGTAGATCTGGAGCACCGATCTACCTTGTTGTCGTTCTCATTTACCTTGTTGCTGAGGTACTGTTTGAATATGATTTGATTCAATTTTGTTTTTGCATTTAGATCTGGTGGAATTTGAGAATTGATTTTGTTGTTATTTTGATTTTAGGTTTCAAAATTGGTAGACAGATAGATAGAGAAAGGGGTGAAAAAAGGGAGGGTGGTTTATGGTGGTGGTGATGCTATGCGACGATGGGAGGGTGGTTTATGGTGGTGGTGGTGGTGCTATGTGGCGGTGGATACAAGATGTTAGAGAGGGAGAGAGAGTTGAGGGAGTGAAAGAGAGCTGTGATAAAGAGATTCTTGATATATATTTTTATTTTTTTGTTTTATTTACTAATATATTGTAAATAAAAGTGCAAAATTACCAATCTACCCCGATTTAAAGTTCAAAATTAACTTAGTTAGGGCTAAAGTACATACTATGCAAGGTTTTGTAAACATAAAGTATGAATCCCATCAACTTTAAAGACAAAGGACATACTTTGCAATCTGGTGTAAACAAAAAGTACGATTTTTGTAATTTACTCTTACATTGTGTTCTAGAGTTTACTAATGGAAGGAAAGGAAAAGAAACAAAAAAAAGTAAAAATATTTTGTGTTCCAGAGTTTCATTTAAAGAAGAAAAATAAAACATGTCATGTTCCCGAGATATATTTAAGGAAGGAAAAGAAAGGAAATGAAAAGAAAACTATGCTAAATTCTTTAGCTTTTCTTTCCTTCCAATTTAGGAGGAAATGGTGGGAAAGACATATTTTTTTTTCTTTATTGTCCTTTCCTTTCTCACTTTTAGTTTCTTTTCTTGTCCCTAGTTAAGTTAACTCGATAACAGAGTGTTAATAAAAAACAAAACATACTCATTTAAGAAAAGATAAAGCATGGCTTGACTTATGCGTTGTCTGTTTCTTACCTATTAGGCTGGTGGGTATGGTCCCGTCCTCCACCCCGGCGCCGCCACCGTGTCATCGTCCCTCCACGCCGCCCCCCTCCGTCCCGTCCTCTTTGTCCTCTGTTCGCCGTTTGCGACGGAGCAAACAGGTGGGCCCCCCCTCGGTGATGCCCGTTTGCCCACGCCCCCCCCCCCCCCCCCCCCCGTCTTCATCCCGTCACCCTTTTCATCCCGTTACCATACCGAGTAGTCTTATAATAATTCTTCATTTCTCGCTAATGCATCACTATGCGGTGTCTGTTTATTACCTATTATAATAATTGGGGAGCACCATCATAAAAACAACAGGCATCTTCTCTCTCTCCCCCTCTAAACCTTTCGTCTCTCCCCTGCTTTTCCGGTCGCCGGTGGCTCGACGGAGAGGATTAGTCGTGTGTTAGCGTGCGAGGTCGCCTTTACGTGGGCTTGACCTCTCTCCCTAACCCATTATTCATCTCTCCCATTCGCTTCCCGGGATACGGTCTGTCGCTTTCTTTGTTTCCGGCTGCTTTTCCGACGATTCGCCCTTGATTGCTTAGTAGGTCTGTCATTGATTGCGGCTATCGAGTATAGTTCAGTTAGATCAATACGAATCCTATTAACCTTTTAAAGCGCGTCTTACTCGGTTTAGTTAGCATTGATTCTGGCCATGGGGGATTGTGGGCAGAATGTGGTTAGGTTCTTTGTTACTAATTTACCGGACAAGTGCAATTCCAAGGAGATTGGCGATGTGTTCTGATACGGATTCGTATCTGTGGAAGCTAGAAAACCCTAGCTTAAGTACCTTCCCTGTGATCGACAAAGGAAGAAGAACTCGAACAGGAGCGTTCGATCAAAACAAAGAGAAATTCTTTTAAAAAAAAATCAACTTCTCTTATCCAACCAATTACCAAGTTTAAATACCAAAAACAAAAGAAAAGATAAACCAAACAATTGTTTAAAAAAAACAAGTTAAAAGATAATACTAAACTTAAATGAACTAAATAAAATTAACGTGGTTGGATAAGTTGGATCCCGGCTCGATTCCTTTAGCCACTTTCGGACGGGCTCGACGGTTCCACCAGTTGGTTCAATGATGTTGCAGCACTCGTATCATCCTCCCCCTCTAAAAAAGGACTCGTCCCCGAGTCATCATCAGCTGGCGGTACATACGGGGAGAGGTCGGCGACTAAACTGAAGCTTTGCACCCAAATGTTTCCATAACGTACGCCAGAAGTGACTGACAAACTTAACATCCCGATCTGAGGTAATCGTTTTTGGAACGCCATGCAAACGAACAATTTCATCAAAATAAAGGCGTGCAATTTGTGAGGCGTCATACGTTTTTACACAAGCAACAAAGTGAGCCATTTTTGAAAACCGGTCAACCATAACCATTATTGAATCTTTTTTTCTTTGAGTTAATGGCAACCCCAACACAAAATCGATACTTACATCTTCCCAGGTCGGTTACAATCCATTGGGTTCCTCGTATCGGGATACCTTGTTGGGTAAATCGGTGGCTGGCAGGAAGAACGATAAGGTAGTAGAGGTTTCAAGTTATGTCAAACCTTTTGAAGCCTGGTCCGGTCAGAGCTTGATTGTTAGGACGGTGGACCTTTCTACCCTCGTCACTCTAGACAAACTCTTGGATAAGTGGGAGGGTCATAAGATCTGTTTGAAATATGTGGGCGGCCTTTACATGTTATGTTTTATGAATATGGATGAGATGCTCGCATTTAAAGACAATTCTCCTTTTGTTAAGGACTGGTTCTCCTGGGTGGAAGTTTGGGGTGGTTCCAATTTTTCGATGGATTTTGTGGGTGCCTCGGGTAGATCGGGGGGTTTATTATGCATCTGGGATCCGCTTTTATTCTATTTGCTTGGGGTGTCGAAACATAGAAACTTTCTTGTGGTTTCTGGGAGGATGGTGGGTAGTAATCAGGTGGTTAACATTATGAATGTGTATGCCCCCCATAGAGTCCCGGATAAAAGGGTGGTTTGGAACCGTCTGTTAGATCTTATTACCTCGGGGAATGTCAGTGGGTTTTGCTTGGAGACTTCAACGCGGTTAGGACCGCAGAGGAAAGAAAAAATTCGTCTTTTAACAGTGTTTGTGCCAAAGAGTTTAATGACTTCATTGATGCGGCCGGGCTTGTGGAATACTGTATGAGAGGCCGGAATTTCACCTTTCTCGCTCCAAACTCTAACAAGCTAAGTAAAATAGACAGGGTGCTTGTCTGTAAGGACTTTTTTAATGTCTGGCCAGATGCATGTCTTAGAGCTTTATCTAGAGTTCATTCTGATCATTGCCCGTTGCTTCTTGTGGTGGAAAGGAATAATTTTGGAGCTAAGCCGTTTAGGTTTTTTAATTCCAGGATTGAGAAATAGGGGTTTGAAAATGTTGTGGAAGCAGCAGTGGCGTCATTCATTCCGGTTGGGGATCGACCTGATGTGACCCTGATAAATAAGTTTAGGCACTTAAGGAACAAGATTAAGTTATGGAGAGACGAAATATTAGCTAAAGAGAAGGAAACTATGTTGAGTAATAAAGACGAACTGGAACAGTTGGACATTCTGTGTGAGAACAGGGACCTAACTGAGGAGGAAGAGTTGATCAAGTTGGAGTGTCTAAAAAATATTTGTGAGTTGGAACGTTTGGCAGCCTTAGACTTGAAACAAAAATCACGTTGTAGGTGGGCGATTGATGGGGACGAGAACTCAGCATTCTTTCACAAGCTTATAAACAACAGGAAGTGCAAAAACGGTATCCCTGGGTTATTTATTGGGGGCAGTTGGGTGACTAATCCGAAGAAGGTTAAAAAAGAAATTTTTGGCTTTTTTAGGAGACACTTTGAAGAAAAAGTTAGGTCTAGACCTGGCTTTTGTTGTCCGGGTGTTAAGAGGTTGACAAAGGATGAAGCTAATGGTATTTCAGGAATTTTCTCATCGGAAGAAATTAAAGAGGCGGTGTTTGAGTGTGGGGCGGACAATGCCCCAGGTCCCGATGGGTTTAATTTCAGATTCGTGAAGCATTTCTGGAGATTCTTGGAGGAGGACTTTAGATCTATTTTCAGCCATTTTTTTGCTTCGGGCGTCATTGATAGGAGGTGCAGTTCGTCTTTCATTGCCCTTGTTCCTAAAGTCAAAGACCCTATTGGTATGAAAGATTATCGCCCTATTAATCTTATTGGGGTCATAAGTAAAGTGATATCTAAAGTCCTTGCTAACCGCATTAAAAAAGTCATTGGGAAAGTTGTTTCGGGTTATCAGTCGGCTTTTGTGAAAGGTAGATACATCCTTGACAGTCCTCTTATCCTTAGTGAGGTTTGGTCGTGGCTGGTTAAAGCTAAGAAAAAGGCGTTCATTATTAAGATTGATTTTGAGAAAGCATACGACAACGTCAATTGGGATTTTCTGATTAATATGATGTCTCAAATGGGTTTCTCGCAGAATTGGTGTAAATGGGTGAAAGGGGTGGTTTCTTCCACTAGATCCTCGTTGTTAGTTAATGGCTCTCCCACGTTTGAATTTCAGTGTCAAAAAGGTTTAAGACAAGGAGACCCCCTGTCTCCTTTCTTGTTTCTTATTGTCATGGAAGCTTTATCTTGCATTGTGTCGAAAGCTTGTGAGTCGGGGAAGTTGAAAGGGGTTAAATTGCCTAATGGGGGCCCGGTTATCTCGCACCTATTATATGCTGATGACGCGTTGATCATAGGGGAGTGGGAGGAGGAGAATATTCTTTCGGTGGCTAGAATCTTGAGGGTTTTCTACGCTTTCTCGGGGCTTAAAATTAATATCCATAAATCCAATCTCATGGGTGTGGGTGTCGCTGATGATGAAATCGACCGGATGGCTGTGGTTTTGGTATGTTCTAAAGGTTCTTTCCCTTTCAAGTACTTTGGCATTCCTCTTGGTGTAAACATGAATCGTGTGAACAACTGGGACCCCGTTGTGTCTATTTTCAAGTCTCGGTTAGCCTCGTGGAAAGCTAAGCATCTATTTATTGGTGGTAGATTGGTTCTAATTAAAGCGGTGCTCGAGAGTTTGCCGATGTATTACCTCTCCATTTTTAAAATGCCTTGTAAAGTGACGGATATGTTAGAGTCTCTTATGAGGAATTTTTTATGGGGTGGTTCGGAAGAGGTCCGGAAAATGCATTGGGTGGCGTGGGATAAAGTCGCTTCCCCGAAAAAACACGGTGGGTTAGGAATTTGCAAGCTTAACACGGTTAATGAGGCTTTATTGGCTAAGTGGATTTGGAGATTTAAGGTAGAAGAAGGGAGCCTTTGTAGAAGTGTAGTCTTGGCGTGCCATGGCAGTAGGAGAAAATGGCAGTGGTTACCTTCTAAAGTGGGACAGTCGGGAGTTTGGAAAAATATCGCCAGAATGGAGTCTAAGATCACGTTTAAGGGAAAAAAATTCATAGTTACATTAAAGGGGTCTTGGGGGATGGAAGTAGTATAAGATTTTGGTTTGATCTGTGGATTGGAGATGTTCCTCTTATGTTTAGATGGCCCAATTTGTTTGCGCTCGAAAGATCTAAAAGTTGCTGGGTTCGCGATTGGATTTCGGTAGATGGGGTGCAGGGCTTGCCGGTTTGGGATTGGATTTCATCCCCTTCTTCGTCTGCGGAGGTTGATGAATTGGCCGACTGTTTGGGCCTGATGTTCGGTGTTTTTTGCTCTTCGAGGAAAGACAAATGGATATGGACTCCTGAGGCTTCTGGCATATTCTCTTCGGGTTTGGTTAAGGGTTTGGCCCAGTTGATTCCTGCTTCGGCGCCGGCTGTTTTGGTTAAAGGGTGTAAATGGGTGCCATCTAAAGTCAACATTTTTATTTGGAGGTCCGCCCTCGATCGCATTCCTACTAAACAAGCTCTTGCTAGGAGAGGTGTTACGGTGGAATCTGACGGATGTGGGCTTTGCGGGGATGTTTCGGAGACTACCGATTACCTTTTTTCGGCTTGCAGCATTTCGGTTCAGGTCTGGAATCAGGTTAGTGTTTGGTTAAACATTCCTCAGATATATGCGTTCTCCTTTATGGACCTGTTGGGCGTTCATGAAGTTTCCGGTGGTAGTTCGGGAGCGAAGGAGATTATACGTGGGATTGTTGCAGTGTCTTGTTGGTGTATCTGGAAAGCGAGAAACGCGAAGATTTTTTCGAATGGGAGAGGCGGTAGTTCTGATATTTTTTGTGAGGTGAGATCTCTTAGTTTCTTATGGGGTTGAAAAGTAGGTCTTCTCATTGTAACCTAGTTTAGAGAGAGTGGTGTAAGTGTCCCTTGTATATGTTATAATTGGGTTTTGGTGTGGTCCTGCGTTTTTGTGTCAGGCCGGCCGGTTCTAATAAAGTTTTCCTTAAAAAAAAAAACTTATTATAATAATTCTTCATCATCACTAACACTATATCATTAATTTAAGTCATTAAAGTTTTTCTTTATGACTTGCATGTGGCTTTCTATTGGTTATAGCATAAAACTACATTCGCAACATCCTCAAATTTTCTGCATACAAACAACAAATTACAAAAATGATACTTATTTTTATGTTTAGTTAACAATTAGCACGAGTTTACATATAACTTGGCCAGAAGTTTCAAACATGGTCGGTCATATCATACATATTACTTGAGTATGTTTTATGCTAAAATATAAATATTATCACATCTATCAAGTAACACAAAAAATAATTATCACAAATCTATCAAGTTCATGTCATTCATTTCTCACTATAAGTCAAGAATGATTATGGTCTAAAAAACACTAATTTTTTGATATGATACTAAGAGCATTTATAATCAAATCTCTTACCCCATCTCTATAATTACACTAAAAAACACTATTTTTTCTCTTTCTTTTTCAATTAAATAATATTTTTTTCATACTTTTATTACTATATTTTCTCTCTCCTCCATTCACAACCATTTTCAAGAAATGTTAAAAAATTATAGAGGTGAATAGTATATCCTCCAAATTTATTGATGAACAGTAATATTTTCTCTCTTTTTCTCTTTTCTCCACTCACAACAATTTACAATCACTCTTACAGAAATAAAGGTCACACTCACATAGAAATGAAGGTTCTATTGTGCATGCTCTTATAAAAAGCAAAACACACTCGTTTAAGAAAAGTTAAAGCGTGGCTTGATTTGGACTTCGTCTATTTCTTACCTGTTATAATTTTTTTTTGAACGGCCAACCAAATCAATACCGAGCACTCTCGAGGCAACCACTGAACCAAACGGAGGACTCCAAGAGTAACCCGAGTCCACCACCAATTACGAGGAAAACCCGATAACCCACCCGCCCGTAGGCACGACGGTGAAATTATCGGTAAAACCCGTTTGGCTCAAGGATCGAACCTAAGTTTCCCAGGGTCTTCTATGATTGCCCACCAGTGCCTCATTCTACACCAAGTGAGAGTTGAACTTTCAACTCCTAAAAAAAATGCAAGTCTTCCACCACTTGAGATTATACCATTACCTCTTATAATAATTCTTCATTTCTCACTAACACTATATCATTAATTTAAGGCATTAAACTTTTTCTTTATGACTTGCATAAGGCTTTCCATTGGTTATAGCATAAAGCTGCATTCGCAACATCCTCCACTGATATTAATTAAAAGCAAAACACACTCATTATTTAAGAAAAGATAAAGCATGGCTTGACTCATGCGTTGTCTGTTTCTTACCTATTGTAATAATTCTTTATTTCTCGCTAAGGCTATGGGGTGTACTCTAACATCTAGAGTGTTAACAATCACATGGCATGTTAATTAACATTGCAAACCACTCCCTCTTTGTGTTAAAGTGCATTAAATGAGTTATGTGTTAACATGTTAACCCAATGTTAAGAGATTGAATTAATTATTATTTTCTTTTTTACACAAAAACCCAATGTTAAAGTGCATTAAATGAGTTATGTGTTAACATGTTAAACAATTTTTTTTGATTGGCACAAAGTGAAATGAGGAAAAAAAAAAGTTAATGTGTCACTTAGGTGAAGTTAAGTTAGATTAAAGTATACCCAAAGTTTTTTTTTTTTTTAAAGGTAAATTTCATTAAAAACGAAACGTTGACCCAAACCGGGCCAACACAAAAGCACAACTACAAAACTACATATTTACAAACTCACACCAATCCCCCCAAGACATCTCTTTGTATTTCGACCTATTAACATACCAAAAGTATCCAAGCGCCTTAATCTCTCCAATGATACCTTCAATCTTCACCGGGCTGTTAGAAAAAACCGCGTTGTTCCTAGCCCGCCAAAGACACCAACAAGCAATGATGATTAAACCGTGAACAACATCCTTTTTCTTCTCCGTGGCCCTTAAGTTTCTGTGAATGAGGAACAGATCTTTACGCGAAAACGCATAAATACTCGGAATCTTACACCACGAACTCAAAATATTCCATATAATCGATGCTGTGCGGCAAGCAATAAAGATATGGTCAGCCGATTCTTCAAAAGAATTGCAGAACCTGCAGTAATTATCTTCGACCTGTATGTTCCTCCGATTCAGCGCCACCGTTGTCGGGAGCCTATCCATTTCTAGTCTCCATGCATTGATGTTGCATTTTGAAGGAACCCAGCTACTCCATTCCAAAATGAACTCGGACTCCTGCTGCGAATCAGATCTAATCAACTGTCTCAAACCTTTGACTGAAAACTTCCGGTCTGCAGAGCCGGTCCAATTCCATCTGTCACCACCAGCGTGAGTTCGGACGTCCCTAATCAGCGCATTCAGCTGCCCAAGACTATTCAGCATCTCCGGACAACTAATTTCAGATTTCCAGCGCCAAACCACCTCGTGTTCCGCTCCGTGAGCCACAATTCTATCCGCCACCCTACATTTTTTCTCGGCTTCTAACCTGAAAAGTTCCGGGAATCTGTTTTTTAACGGCTCGTCGGTAATCCACGGATCTAACCAAAAAGCAACTTCTTCTCCATTACCCACCTCTCCTTTTAAATAATTCCTTATCGGTTGCCCTCCAATCTTTATGTCAATGAAAATTCTAGCAATGTTATTCCAAACACCTTTGAGAGATTTTTTGAATGGAACACTTTCCCATCCAACCCTCGACGAATGAAGCGCGTCGATAACTTTAGTCCAAAGATTGTTTCTTTCCGTCTTGTACCTCCACCCCCACTTTGCCAAAAGCGCCGTGTTCACCTCTTGAAGCTTATTAAGACCAAGACCTCCTTTCTTTCTTTGAGTCGCGACCCTTTCCCAAGCCACCCAATGCAACTTTTTAACTCCCGAGGACCCTCCCCAAAGGAATTTTCTAATCATAGCTTCCAAATCCGCAACTACTTTCTTTGGAGCTTTATAAAGGGAAAAGTAGTATGTAGGAAGACTCTCCATGACCGATTTGATGATCACCACCCTTCCTCCAATAGATAAAATGTGGGATTTCCAATTCGCTAACCGAGCTCTAAAGACATCAATCACCGGTTGCCAATTGTTTATCCTGTTCATGTTAGCACCAACTTTGAGGCCCAAATATTTGAAAGGAGGCCGATCCGGATTACATCCCACCTCCGAAGCCAATTCCTCTAACTCCTCCGTTCCGACTCCTATACCAATAAGGTTGGACTTCTCAATATTGATCTTGAGACCCGCACAAATGTGGAAACAACGAAGGATTCTAATTATGTTCATAACTTCAATTTTGGACCATTCCCCCATCATAATAGCGCCATCCGCGTACAAAAGGTGCGTTATAATCGGACCGTTTAAAGGAGTGGCAATACCTTTAATAATCTCCGCTTCCTTAGCCCTATTTAACATACACGACAAAGCTTCCATGACCACCAAGAAAAGAAACGGGGATAAAGGATCCCCTTGTCTCATCCCTTTCTCGCATTTGAAAGTAAAAGTAGGGGCCCCGTTTACTAAAACCGACGAGTTAGCCGATTTAAGCACGCCCATAATCCAATCACACCACTTAGAGGGAAAGCCCATTTGAAGAAGGATGTTGATCACGAAACTCCAATTCACGTTATCGTAGGCCTTTTCAAAATCAATTTTAAAAATGAACGCCTTCGACTTCTTCTTATTAATCCAAGAGATGATCTCATTGACAACGAGAGGCCCATCAAGAATATATCTACCTTGCAAAAAAGCCGATTGGGAGTTCGAAATAACATCGTTCAAAACCCTCCTCATCCGGTTAGCTAAGACTTTGGAAATTACTTTACTGATTACACCAACCAAGTTAATGGGTCTATAGTTGTTCAACAAAACCGGATCTTTAACTTTAGGAATTAGAGTGATGAAAGAAGCCCCGCTTCCCAAATTAATAGCTCCCAAGTCGTGAAAACTCTCAAAAATGCTAACGAAATCGTTTTTGAAAAACTCCCAAAAATGCTTAATGAATTTAAAATTCATCCCATCCGGCCCCAGAGATTTGTCGTCTCCACATTCAAAAACCGCCTCTTTTATTTCACCCTCCGAAAACGTTTCTATCAATGTCTCCTTTTGCAAATCCGAAATCTTCTTGATGTTGCTACAAATCACCTCAGGCCTGTTCGGGTGACTTTCTTTAAACTTATCACGAAAAAAAGCAAGCGCATGTTTCTTGATAATAGCCGGTTTCACACACCATTCACCATTAAGGTTAAGACCATGGATCGAATTAGACGCCCTCCTATTGTTGACCACCCCATGAAAATATTTAGAGTTCTCGTCACCGTCGATGGCCCATCGAGATCGTGCCCTTTGTTTAAGATCCAAATTTTTTCGGTAATCGACTTCTTTAATAATCTTTCTATTTTCCGCCATAACCCATTCCTCCTCTTCCGACAAATTCCTAACTTCCGATTCGACCTCTAACCTCTCTAGTTCCGACAATGCGTTTTTCTCTTTCTCATTCTCTTTCAACAAGAACTCGTCCCTCCATACCTTTAACCGAGCTCTAATACAAGCGAACTTAGCTGTGAGACTAACGTCCGGCGGCCCTGTGGAAATAAATCCTTCTACTGCTTCTTTAACTGCTTCTTCAAAACCTGGTTTCCCAATCCAAGAGCAGAAAACCCGAAAAGGCTTGGGACCGTACTTGAGGTCAATCAGCTCTAAGATGATAGGACAGTGATCCGAGTGTCTACCAGGCAGAACTCTGACACACGCCGAAGGCCACTTATGAAAAAAATCCTGACTAACCAAGAAACGATCCAATTTACTAAGTTTCCTCCCATTATCCCTAACACACGTGAATTTCCGGCCTTGCATGGGGTATTCCACCAAATCATTATCGAAAATGAACTTATTAAAATTATCAGCACAGGACGGTTTGAATTTAGATTTCTTTCTTTCTTCGGGGGTCCGCACCGCGTTGAAATCACCAACAATTATCCACTTACCCTCGAAAGGGTTTATGGTGCTAGAAATCTCGGACCAAAGCTGCTGCTTTGAAGCTGTGTTTTGAGGAGCATAAACATTCACCAGGTTAATACTATCCCCGTCTCCAACCAAAGTTCCCTTAATAACCAAAAAGTATCTATTTTGAACAACCGATCCGATTTTCAGAATTTTAGGATCCCACAAACAAATCAAACCTCCAGACAAACCCACCGAATCAACACAAGCAAACTCGAACTCCCTGTTTCCCCAGTACCCAATTAAATCCTGTTTCTCCACAGAAACTACCTTGGATTCTTGTATGGCAACCACATTAATTTTGTTTAACAACCTGATGTCTTTAACCCAAGAGGCCTTGACCCCCCCAAGAATACCTCTAATGTTAACGGAAAGAACATTCATTGTAAAACAACATTAATACCTGTTCCGACTACCGACTCCTTGACCAACTCCGTCTGATTTCCAAACTTGACTCCAACCAAATTTCCAACTTTAATCGTAGCTTCAACTTCTTCCAGCTCCCGAGAATCAGAATAATCTCTGCCTCTGTCATTTGGAAACTCCTGACTCCTGTCACCTCTGATGACATCTAATCGAGAATCACCATTCATAACCGGAACATCGAGCCCTCTGGAAGAGTCAAAATCCTCGTCCCTATGACTAAAGTTTCCGATCTCTTCACCTTCAGCGAGCTGAGCAGAGACTAAAGGGCTATCCCTCTCAATAACGATAGCCTCAGTATTGAGATCGAACCTAAATTCTCCATCCTCTCTAAGCCTTTTTCTGGGCCTATCCAGGGAATTTGGGCTAGAAGGCCCAGGTTGAGATGAGGCTTTATTTTTATTTCTAACCTTGTATCCTCTTTTCTTGGGCCTAACCGACCGGTCCAAGGAATTAAAAAAATAGATGTTATTCTTGTGGAATAAGTTCAACTCCTCGTTCACATGGGGCCCACCCAAGGAAGCCTGGGACAAAAAAACATCGCCGCCCACCACATTATTACCCTTGGAACCAGAATCGTCAGTGGTCCCCTTGGAACTCTCACCTAAATTAAAATCTCCTTCCACTTTGTCTATGCCCAATCCCAACAACGTCCCTTCCCCTTCCCCATGCAAACTACCTTCCTCATGCAAATCTTCCTTGCTACCACTTTTACTACAATCTTTATTGGGAACCTTAACCACCTTTTCGGATTCCAAAGCATCGTTCCCCAGGTTCGTCGGAGAAACATAAACCGGAATCTCCTGGTTACCTCGAAGCTCCGGTGAGAAACCTTCCGACAACTCTTCCACATCCAAAAAATCCGGGAGCCAATGGTTGTTCTCTTCAATCACCCATACCTGATATTTTTTATCTTGCCATCTGAGACTAAGAGAACCGTTGATTCTATTGCCGGAGCCGATAAGAATCCCCATCCGGTCGAAAGACAAGTCACCATCAGAATCCGAAAACTGGGAGGAAAAAACAACCTTACCATACCTGCTTCCAATGTCGTTGAAAACCTCATTGGAGAGAAGATGAGGAGGCACGCCGAGAACACTGACCCAAGCAAGACGTTCGTAAGGCAAAGATTGCCCTAACCAAGGGTTCAAACTAGAAAACCAGTTGGCCCAAACCTCCTTATCGTCGAAAAACCTTTTTACAGAGTCCCCGTTTGAGAAGGAGATTAACACCGAGAGCCCTCCCAGATATTGAATCTTGGCGTCCACCAACCCAGCTGAGGAGAGAAAAGTATTAAGAGACCTTAGTTCCTTGAACCCCTTGGACCTTCCTACAAAAGATCTTCCGAATAAATCGGAAAGAGAAAAAACCGACGGATCAATGGCAATCACATCTTCCTCACCAACTGCATGAGATTTATTGGTGAGGATGTCTACGAAGGAAACCCCGGCCTGAACGTTTTTGGCTCCCCATACCTTCGGTTTCCCACCCACAGGTTTACGAGCCGGCTTACCAAAAGGCGGAATATCCACTCCACCCACAGCTGAAGAATTAAGTTTCCCATTCTCTTTAGCAAAGAGAGCAACGTTGATGATTAACTTGTTGCCTCCCACCTTCAAGTTCGACATGCTGGCCAGAAGCTCATCCACGTTCCTAATACCCTTAAAACTGACAAAACCGAAAGATCTGCCATCCTTATCTTTTTTCTTAGCAATGAAAGACCCTACAACATCTCCGAAAGCTCTAAAAACATCAGCCAAGTCCCAAGGTCTGCATCCTTGGGGAATATTAGAGACAAAAAGCTTCGTGATAACTGGATTCTTGACGGTTGGTCCCCTCTTTCCTCTGCGGTTGTTATTTTGAACCTCCCACCCATCGTCAACATCCTCCATGACAGGAACCCGAAACGCCCGGCAAGCGAATGGAAGCCTTGGGCAGCCCGGATAGGAAGAAAGGTAATGAACGACTCACAACCAAACCAGGTGTGAATCTATAAAACCCCGATTACTATCCCGGTGACCTCGCCTTCGTCGAGCCTCCGGTGAAAGGGGTCCAAAGATGAACGGAAGAGAAGCAAGAAATCCGATCCCGGAAAGCGAATGGATAAACACGAAAGGCAAGTTAGGATGGAAGGTCAAGCTGGAGGACAGCGACCTCACACGCTAACCCGACGGACGGATTATCGTCGAGCCCCCGGCGATCGGAAGTTGGTAAGTTAACACTTGACAACGCAACAAATTAATATTACACGTATACCCAAAGGTATAATGCATCACTATGTGGCGTCTGTTTATTACCTATTATAATAATTCTTCATCATCAGTAACACTATATCATTAATTTAAGGCATTAAAGTTTTTCTTTATGACTTGCATGTGGCTTTCTATTGGTTATAGCATAAAACTACATTCGCAACATCCTCGAATTTTCTGCATACAAACAACAAATTACAAAAATGATACTTATTTTTATGTTTAGTTAACAATTAGCACGAGTTTACATATAACTTGGTCAGAAGTTTCAAACATGGTCGGTCATATCATACATATTACTTGAGTATGTAAAAAGCTACGATATAAATACTAGATGTAAAACCCGTGTGTAATTGCATCGGGTGGTTTTTTGAAAACCATGCATATCACATTTTATTAAACGACGAATCACTATACATTTTTTAAGGATTAATTAAAAATATATTATAAAAAACGGAACATCTTTTAAATAACAAATAAAAAAGGGAACATCTTTAAATCTTTAAATAACAAATAAATAACAATCGAGCACACATTGTTCTATTTTCCATGATCGTAAATCTTGAAACATCTCTTGATACAAAATCCTTCATTGTTGGGGTATAGCGCTCCATAAATCTTTGATCTTCATTTCTTAAAATAATCTTTCACCACATGATCCTACACAAGGAATAAGATGAACCTTATATACGTTAAAACATCATTTAAGGAATATATAGCGTTCCATAAATCTTTCAAATTAGTTACCAACTATTAGACTTTAATGATGTTATGAAGGTTAACTAAAGTAGGTAACTTTAATTAACCATGGTTAGATTATTCAAATGAGTCACAAAATAAATTTAAAAAAATGCCATTGTCAATGTATTATTTATAAGGATTACCAAACCTGTTTACTTTTGTGTTAAAACATTAATTTTCAAATTTTTGCATCATTCTTTGTATAAGTTTTACATCTTTTGACTACAATAACATATATACATAAATAAATGAATAATTCAACGTAAATATATATTCTAAAAAGAAGTATAAGTGTATATAAATTGTGTTGATTATACCTGTAAATGCACCAAAATTCTCATAGTCTTGATCAGTAGTACTAAAATCCTAGTGTCTCTGTGGAATTTAAGATCAAGATACAAAATTTAGAAAAAATAGTAAATTAATTAAAAAACTCATAAGTTAAACATCAAAAATTGAAAAGGTTACCGAAAATGATGGAGGAGTTGAATTATAATTAAAGGGGTTGACCGATATTGGACTGATATATCCCCAATTTTCCTGATACCAGTACATTTCTTCTTAGTTCTACCATTCGTCTTTCTTCTACTTTTTGTTATTAGTGATTTAAGTCTTAATTGTTAGCGTTTTAAGTCTTAATAAGTTTTAACTACTTGCTACAATTGTTAGTATTTTGCAAGTTGCAAAAGGTTAATTTGTTAATGGCGGTGAGTATACTGAATTGTTCGTGTTATATTGCTATATATATAAACTAGTAGTAAGACCCTTGTGAACACACGGGTAGGTTTAATAACGATCCAAATCAAATACTAAAAAACAGATTATAATATATCATTTAAATTGTTTGCGTTTAGTTACATATCTTTATAAAACAATGTTAAAGACAGTATGTGTTAGTATTATAAGTATAATGATAAAAGTTTTTGTCTAGGTTTATATGTAAAATATGATGTGAAATTATTTAATGAATTCACATTCGCATTATACTTAATGAAACTATGTAAAATTATCTAGCGTTTGATCTTTATGTTATTTTTTTCGTTTCATCAAATTCACTCATAACCGAAGAGCAATCCTTTAATTCAAATATAGTGAATCGTCACAAATTCGAATTTGAAAATTTCCACAGCATACAAGTTTGATCAATGTTTTCCAGTATGAACCGGCCCAGACATTGCATGACATAATCAATGTACAACACAAAATGCAGCATACATAGACTCATTTAACTTCCTATAATGCACACAGACTACACAAGTTCACTTAACTTATATCCACAACACAAATAAAATCCTAGGATTCACCTTTCTAAACCGGACGACAGGGGCAATAACGTCATTTACTACAATACGCTGCAAAACTGTCACGACCCCAGCCCCGGTTTGACCCGGTCAGGAGCCGCGGGACAGGAACCCGTGGTATTTATAATGTGACAGCGGAAGATTTTCAACAGGATCTTTTAAAACTCAAATGCCCTAATTATTTTATTCCATAAATTGGAGATAAACCCCGTAATTTACAATAGAGGAATTTAACTAGGAAATTCCCTGATTTATTAAAACATGTTTATTCATTTTTAACTGAGCCACCTCTTCAAGCTTGATAGTGCTCCGTAGCACGTTTCCCTTGATTTACAGCAGGTCGCCTGAAACATGTTTTAAAAATATTTTGTCAGCGGGGAAATACTGAGTGAATCATTCATTTCACAGAAAACGACACATAGTTATTAATTACAGCATAAGAGCGATTACAATGGCTTTTATCTTATGTTTATCTGGCAACTTTGTCACCCGTGTGACGATGGTCATATCACTATTGGGTCCCACCCCAAGTAATGACATCTATCACTGTTAGGGCTTATTAGCCTAACCTGTGTTAGGGCTTATTAGCCTAACCCGTGAAATTAATTAGTAATGTGCACAATACCCCACTAGCCAGTGATTCAAGATAACCACGACTTAATCCCTGTAATTATAACATTTGAAAATGGAGTATTGTAAAATATTTGATAAAAAGAGAATGAATCACATTGCAGATTTATAAGAGCAGAGCTTAGCCTACTGATTTAGCCTTTTAACCTAAATTTAATAACATGCACACGAACTAGGTCAGTAACTAATACAGCATTTACGATAACTCACGAGATTAAACCCTCACAACGAATGACAAAGTGCGATACTTAAACATCCATCAAATTAATGACGAATGACAAAGCATAAACCCTAATGTGGGCAGCACTTAAACATCCATTGGATAGTTTAATCGATCGGACATTGAATCGTAGCAGCGATCGAGTTAATACCCGGTATCGAAGCAGCACCTCGCTAATATTGAAAGTAATTTCGACTTTAGAGTAACAATAATTCGTTTTTGAACTTTGTTTTCGACATCAGAGGACTGTGTAAGTGACGGGCTATTTATAGCTGAAATTAGGGCCTTACGCGGCCCGTGTAACCCATCACCTATATCTTACGCGGCCCGCGTGGCCGCCCAGTCTACGTATAGGTTTGCATGGTCATGGGCTTAGGTTTGACAGGTGGTTGATACGTAGCCCGGATACTTATCCGGTCAAACTCAGGGTTGACGCGGCCCGCGTAAGACATGTCTTGTCTCTTACGCGGCCCGCCTGAAACCTATAATGTTTGTTTTTCTTGATTTTGATATGTGGTACGGTTTCAGGGGCTCGGGTTTGCACTTATGGGTCAAGTTAGGATATTTTTAGAGAGTCCTCACATCCTCCCCACCTTATTTGGAATCTCGTCCTCGAGATTTTACTGGAATAAGTGAGGATACTTTCGCTTCACTTCCGATTCCAGCTCCCAAGTGTATTCGGGTCCTCTTTTCGATTCCCATTTGACTTTGACCAGCACTAGTCGCTTGCGTTTGAGAAACTTGATCTTCTTATCTTCTATTTAAAGTGGTTTCTCTACGAACTTCAACTTTTCATTTACCTCTATGTCCTGAAGAGGTACTACCAGTGATTCGTCTGCTAGGCACTTCTTGAGATTGGATACATGAAATACATCATGTATTCCAGCTAATTCTTCTGGTAGTTGTAAGCGATAGGCAACTGGTCCTATACGTTGGATCACCGAGAATGGTCCTACGTATCGTGGACTTAGTTTTCCTTTCTTACCGAACCGAACTACTCCATTCCAAGGAGATACTTTTAAAAGTACTTTGTCTCCAACTTGGGATTCTAATGGATTACGTCGATTATCGGCATAGCTCTTTTGGCGATCTCGAGCAGTCTTCAGTCTTTCCTTGATTTGAGTGATCTTGTCAGTGGTTTCTTGCACAATTTCAGGACCTGATAATTGATTTTCTCCTATTTCTGCCCAGCATACTGGAGTTCTGCACTTGCGTCCATACAGTGCTTCGAACGGGGCAGCTTCGATGCTTGTATGATAACTATTATTATAGGAGAATTCGATTAAAGGTAGATGATCGTCCTAATTTCCACCAGAATCTATCACACATGCTCGGAGCATGTCTTCCAGGGTTTGGATTGTTCTTTCACTTTGTCCGTCAGTTTGAGGATGATATGCCGTACTTAAATTAAGTCGGGTTCCCATTGCTTTCTGAAAACTTTTCCAGAAATGGGAAGTAAAACGGCTATCCCTATCCGATACAATGGAGAGTGGAACTCCATGTAAGGATACTACTTTGTCTACATACAACTTGGCTAACCTTTCCATGCTAAAGGTTTCCTTCATGGGTAGGAAATGAGCTGATTTGGTTAATCGATCCACAATTACCCAAATTGCATCATTCCCTTTCCTGGTTTTGGGTAACTTGGTAACAAAGTCCATTGTTGTGAGTTCCCATTTCCATACAGGCATTTCTAATTGTTGAAGTAGACCTGCAGGTTTCTGGTGTTCTGCCTTAACTTGGGAACAAGTAAGACACTTAAACACATATCTAGCTATGTCCTTTTTCATTCCTATCCACCAGAAATTAGTTCTTAAATTTTGGTACATTTTATTATTTCCTGGATGCATGGTATACCTAGATTTATGGGCTTCGTCTAAAATTTTTTCTCGTAAATCTCCTTGCTTAGGAACCCAAATTCTTTTCTTATGGAATCTCCAAATTCCATCACTTCCTTGTTCTAATTCTTTTATTCGTCCTTTCATTCCTTCAGCATCATTCTTGATTGCTGTTTCCTGAATATTCTTCAGTTGTTCCATTAAATCTAATTGTAGATTTAATCTAAGAGCACGAACTCGTCGTTGTTTCTCATGATACTTACGACTTAAGGCATCTGCAACTACGTTTGCCTTTCCTTCGTGATATTGAATATCACAGTCGTAATCACTTAGGATTTCCATCCATCTTCTTTGCCTCATATTTAATTCCTTTTGCCTAAATATGTATCTTAAGCTCTTATGATCTGTATAGACAGTGAACTTACTTCCATACAGATAATGTCTCCAAATCTTAAGGGCAAAAATTATGGCTCATAATTCTAAGTCATGAGTCGTATAATTCTCCTCGTGCTTTTTCAATTGTCTTGATGCATATGCAATTACCTTTTTGCGTTGCATTAGCACACATCCTAATCCTAGCTTTGAAGCATCACAATATACTTCAAAATCTTCTGTTCCTTCTGGTAAAGCTAAAATTGGTGCATTTGTTAACCTTTGCTTTAAAACATTAAAGGCTTCTTCCTGTTTGGGTCCCCATTCAAACTTAACTGCTTTACAGGTTAGCTTAGTTAATGGTACTGCTATCTTAGAAAAATCTTTAATAAAACGTCTATAGTACCCGGCTAATCCTAAAAAGCTTCTAACTTCCATGGCTGTTTGTGGGACTTTCCATTTGGTGTTGGCTTCTATTTTAGAGGGATCTACGTGAATACCTTCGTGATTCACCATGTGCCCTAAAAATTGCACTTCCTGTAGCCAAAATTAACACTTCGAGAATTTGGCGTAAAGCTTTTCTTTTCTTAACAAGGTTAAGAGTGCATGCAGGTGCTCACAATGTTCCTCCTGACTTTTGGAATAAATAAGTATATCGTCGATAAAGACAATTATAAATTTATCCAAATACGGTTTACAGATTCTATTCATCATGTCCATGAATGCTGCGGGTGCATTTGTTAGTCCAAAGGGCATGACTGTAAACTCGTAATGACCATACCTACTTCTAAAAGCAGTCTTAGGTATGTCTTCTTCTTGTACTTTCAACTGATGATATCCGGAGCGTAAATCTATCTTAGAAAAATAGCTAGCTCCTTGGAGTTGATCAAAGAGATCATCAATTCTAGGTAATGGGTATCGATTCTTAATTGTAACCTTATTCAGTTCTCTATAATCAATACACATTCTCATTGAACCATCCTTTTTCTTTACAAACAACACTGGTGCTCCCCAAGGGGATGAACTAGGTTGTATGAATCCTTTACCAAGCAACTCATCTAATTGTTTCTTAAGTTCTAACATTTCGGTGGGTGCTAATCGATAAGGTGCTTTGGCTATTGGTATAGTTCCAGGAATTAGATGAATTCTAAACTCTACCTCCCTATCAGGTGCTAACCCTGGTAATTCTTCTGGGAATACATCTGGGTATTCTGAAACTACAGGAATTTCCCTAAGTTCCTTTCCTTTCGTGGTAATGATTACTGAAATCATATACACCATTGCCTGTTTTCTTGAATAACTGGCCAACTTTATTGTTGAAATGAATTTCAGTGGCTTTCGCGGCTTATCTCCGGTGATTGAAATTATTTCTCCTGTGGGTGTGTGTATTTCTATGGCATTTTTATCACAAAGAATTCGAGCATGGTTGGCTACTAACCAATCCATTCCTAATACCACATCGAATCCTGCTAAATTCATAGGTAACAGAATTGCGGAAAATTTATGACCTAAGAGTTCTAATTTTCCTTTTTGCAAAAACCTTATCTATGTTAACAGAATTTCCATCTGCTGTTTCGACTGTAAAAATCTGCTTAAGGTTGGTTAAGGGTAAATTAAGAGCTTGGCAGAATGAAGTATTTATAAAACTTTGGTTTGCACCAGAGTCAAATAATACTTTTGTGTAAACGTTGTGAACTAGGAACGTACCGGCTATCACATCCGGAATTAGTTCTGCTTCCTGAGTAGTCAACTGGAAAGCTCTGGCGTTTCTCTTGGTAGCTCCTTCTGCAGCTTTGGCTTTATCAGCTGGTTTAACTAATTTCGGGCAATTTGGCCTGAAATGTCCAGCTTCTCCACAATTATAACAAACTGTGGATTTTTTCCTCCTGCAATATTCTTCTTGGTGTCCTGGAGTTTTGCAGAAATTGCAATACCCTTTACATCTTCCCAGATGTTTTCGTTTACAGATATTGCAAAATGGAGCAGTGGGAGATAGCCTGTTCCCCCGTCTTTTGAAGTTGCTATTATTACCCACACGAAATCCTTGGGTAATCTTTTGGACTACTTCCTTTTTCCTATCTTCTTCTCTTGTGCTCACCAGCTCATCGGTTAGGGTGTTAGCTAATTCCACAGCATCGTCAATAGTGCGAGGTCTCGCAGCTTTAACGATGTTACGGATTTCACCAATTAATCCCCAAATATAGCGGGAAATAAGTACCGGTTCTGGCGAAGCCAGTGTTGGTACCACTCTCGCATATTCGAAGAATGTCGAAGTATACCCTCGACAGTCTACTCCCACCATTCGATGGTTCAGGAATTTATTTGACATTTGTTCCTTTTCATATTCGGGACATAATTTTCTTTCCATTAACTGCTTAAATTCCTCCCAACTCATGGCATAGGCCATTCTTCTTCCTCTGGCTTGAAGCATCGTATTCCACCATTCTAGCGCCCCTTTTTTGAAAAGATGTGACGCATACATGACCTTATCTTCCTTGGCACATTTACTTATCATAATTACTGCTTCGGTTTTCTCCAACCAACGCGGTGTTGCAGTTGCCCCTTCATTACCTGCAAATTCTGCGGGTTTACAGGCAAGAAATTCTTTGTAAGTGCAACCAGACGTTGCAGCTTTCATTTTCTTAGGGAGTGGGGCCTGCTGTGGATCATTATTGTTGTTAATATGATTGCTTCCTCCGTTTACACTATTACTAAAGTTATCTTCCTGAGTACGTTTACTAGGAATGATTTGTTGAGGTTCAACAGGTTTCTGAGCAGCTGCAAGGATGGCTGGAATAGCATCGGCTATTCCTTGAGCAACGATATTTTCGATATCTTGCCTAGTCATAAATTCATCTCCTGGATTTTGCTCAGATTGATTTACTTCATTAACTGGTTCATTATTACCAGGTTCCATCTGATAATTAATATACACAGGAATTATTAACACAGAATAAATAACAATTATACAAAAGACAATTACACATATTTCACAACATCAACATTCATTTTTGACAAAATTGCAGAAAACAACCTTTATGTATACCCCAAACTGCACTTTATACCTTTCACTATGAAATCCGCCAAAACCAACCTTTACGTTTATGTTTTGCTACACATCACAACCTTTATACCAAACCTAGTAAAAAAAGTCAGTTAACTTACCTCACATGCTTTGCATGTGAGGGTATTTTAGTCTTTTTAAATCCTTATTTTCTTTTCTATTTTTTATTTCATCAGTCAAACAACAAAAGTCAAATATTCTTTGATTTCCTTTTAATCTCTGCACATACACACACCTAAAAATATATATAAAAACACATACACAAATTTAACAAACTCATACATACACACCAGATCTCGTATACACACTACACATCTTCAGATACACACTAAACATCTTCATATACACACATAACCTTTAATAAAGATTCGATTTTTATCACTAAATCGTAATACCCAGTTGAAAAAGAAAGTAACCCAATTTAATTACTAACAAGATGAATCAAACCCAGAAAGGGAAACCGAAAACACATATGAATCAAACAAGTAAAAACACACATAACCTTCAATAAAGATTTCATTTTTTTCATACCCAGTTGAAAAAGAAAGAAACCCAATTAAGTTTTTAACTATATGAATCAAACCCAGAAAGGAATATCAATAACACTCACCTTGAATCAAGATTTCAGTATTTTTTTCAACCACTTGCTCTGTTTTTTGTATAAACTTGTACAACAATGGAGTTGAAGGTTTCTTTGTGTTTTTTTTTTTGCTTTCTGCTTGGGAATTGATGATGAATATACAAGTAAAAAATAAGTCAACAAATATAAAAACTTCAAACTGGATATTAAAGAGCACCCATGAGTATGAAACTCAGTCATCCCTTTTTCTTTTCCCTTCTAAGTTAAAACCAAAATCGTTGCCAACGGTGATTCCCCAAATCAAGTACACTGGAATCACAGAAGGTTTCTTTTCCCTTCTAATTCGAGCTGAGGCAGAAGGCTTCATGAGATCTCGGTTTTAGGCTTAGAAATGGGTTGTTTGCTGAAATCAACCTTCAAATCTGTTAACTTTAAATAAAGAAAAAATCAACTTTCAAATCTTCAATCTATTACCCCCTGTTTGAACAACACAAATATAACCTTCAAATTTGTTACCCATATTTACGAAAGACAAAAAATAAAGAAAAAAAATCAACCTTCAAATCTTATAACAACCTTTAAACTGAGACTTCTGAAAAAACTTCAATCCTTCACTTCGTCGGAGACCTGTTGTTGCCCCAAATCTGAAACGACCACCAACGGAGAGCACACCCGCCACCGATCTACTATATTACTCACTGCCGCTGCTGCAGCCATGAACCTTGGACCGCCGTTGGCCGTCGGGTTACTGTCGGAGTTCCCCGAAGTAGGTTGAATATGATGTGGTGGGTTTGATTAAAAATGAATCTGATGATTCTTTGGTTTCTTGAAATCCCCAGTGAGAGAGAAGACTAGAGGGACATGGGTGTTGTATTTATATTGTTTTTAGTTTTATAATTTTGTATTAAATGGGTAAATTACAAAAGTACCCTCATGTGCTTTGCATGTGAGGTAACTTAACCAAGAAATCTAACGGTGTTAGTGGTAAAGGTTGAACTTGTAGCAAAACATGAACGTAAAGGTTGGTTTTGGCGGATTTCATAGTGAAAGGTATAAAGTGCAATTTGGGGTATACATAAAGGTTGTTTTCTGCAATTCTGTCTTCATTTTATTATTTTATATTATTTTAGGCCTCCGTACACACTGTTATTTTACATGAGTTTGATTTGTAGTTATTTTACACAAATAGATTTTACTATTATTTATTATACAATCCCTGTTTCACACCGTACTACCACTCTTCAGCCGCCTTCCTAGAAACGATGCTCCCTCTCATCATATTTCCAGGATATTTGTCCCCCTATTTCCCGGATTCTATTTCCCGCATCCATCAACTCTTCGCCAAAATGGCGGAGTTCGGCTAGGTTTTCATTGCTCATTGGCGGGTTTGGTATAGGTTCTGGGTCGAATTGTGGGAAGAAAGTATAAGGGTTGTTGAGCAGGTTTTGGAACTGCCAATCATTAGTCCATCACTCATCCATTTGTCCTAAAGGTTGGGTATGGATCAGCGGGTCTGGAATGGCTGGTTCTAGGTTTATTGGGAGTTGATTTTCAGCAGGGTAAGGGTAAAGGTTATTATTAATTGGCCTAAGGATATCGCAGCTAGACAGGATGCGATCCAATTCCTGGTGTAGTGGCAATTCTTCTGTCTGCCTAGAACTCTCTCCGATTTCTCTTCCTACTTGTTTTGAACTCTCCCCAGCTTCCATCTCTACTTGATTAACATTTTCCTTAATTTCTACCCCTTTCCCTTTATCCAGAGGATTTTCTATTTTGGGAATTCTCTTGGCTGGCTTTCTCCTACGTACGCGCCTCCCCCATACAAATCTCTTTCTTTTCTTAGGTTTTGGCTTTTCCGGAGGTGGAGCTGAAAATTCCATTGGTTCCTCCACATCAGCAATGTAACTAGTAAAGTCTTTAGAAACTTCTATTTTCACCGGATACAGATTGAGGTTCTGAAGTGCTTCAGATAGTTCATTCATGCTGGTGTAGCATATATGCAAAATGCATAAAATACTAAGTTAAAAATTTATAAAATTTTCACAAATAAACATTCAAGTATTATTGCATATCCTGAAATTAATTTTTTACAAAAGACAACTACAAATTAAAATATACTAGAGTTACACACTTCTAATTTATTTTATCGTTCCTTACTATGTGATTTATTTTAAAAAGACAAGGTTTCTAGGTTGTAGATGATATATGGGTTGGGTTTAGGCATTTAAAATTTTGCATTTACTGCTACCGTAGCTAACATATAGAGATTTGCCCATTTTGCATCTAGTTTATCTTCCCACGGTGGGTTGTTGTCTAGTTTCTGGGTTTCCTGATTAACTCTCACTTCTTTTGGTTGGGATTTCTTTCTTTTCTCCTGACTCTTTCTAATAATCAGACTTCTTTTCTTAGGAGAAAGTGGTTCCTCATATTGTGCCTTTCGGACAAATATTCCTTCTTCGGGATTTGCATAAGGTTTTGAGGATGATGATCCTTTTTCTCTCGGTGTAGTATCTAATTTATAATAGATATCCGAAAGTCTTTGCTTACCCATACTGTAAACAATTAATCAATTAATAAAACACATAATCACAGAATGACAATTAGTAAAATTAAGTATTTTCTTAAATACTTAATTGTCTTAAATCAGTGGCTTGAAACAGTGGCTCTGATACCACCTTTTCCTGTCACGACCCCAGCCACGGTTTGACCCGGTCAGGAGCCGCGGGACAGGAACCCGTGGTATTTATAATGTGACAGCGGAAGATTTTCAACATGATCTTTTAAAACTCAAATGCCCTAATTATTTTATTCCATAAATTGGAGATAAACCCTGTAATTTACAATAGAGGAATTTAACTAGGAAATTCCCTGATTTATTAAAACATGTTTATTCATTTTTAACTGAGCCACCTCTTCGAGCTTGATAGTGCTCCGTAGCACGTTTCCCTTGATTTACAGCAGGTCGCCTGAAACATGTTTTAAAAATATTTTGTCAGCGGGGAAATACTGAGTGAATCATTCATTTCACAGAAAACGACACATAGTTATTAATTACAGCATAAGAGCGATTACAATGGCTTTTATCTTATGTTTATCTGGCAACATTGTCACCCGTGTGACGATGGTCATATCACTATTGGGTCCCACCCCAAGTAATGACGTCTATCACTGTTAGGGCTTATTAGCCTAACCTGTGTTAGGGCTTATTAGCCTAACCCGTGAAATTAATTAGTAATGTGCACAATACCCCACTAGCCAGTGATTCAAGATAACCACGACTTAATCCCTGTAATTATAACATCTGAAAATGGAGTATTGTAAAATATTTGATAAAAAGAGAACGACTCACATTGCAGATTTATAAGAGCAGAGCTTAGCCTACTGATTTAGCCTTTTAACCTAAATTTAATAACATGCACACGAACTAGGTCAGTAACTAATACAGCATTTACGATAACTCACGAGATTAAACCCTCACAACGAATGACAAAGTGCGATACTTAAACATCCATCAAATTAATGACGAATGACAAAGCATAAACCCTAATGTGGGCAGCACTTAAACATCCATTGGATAGTTTAATCGATCGGACATTGAATCGTAGCAGCGATCGAGTTAATACCCGGTATCGAAGCAGCACCTCGCTAATATTGAAAGTAATTTCGACTTTAAAGTAACAATAATTCATTTTTGAACTTTGTTTACGACATCAGAGGACTGTGCAAGTGACGGGCTATTTATAGCTGAAATTAGGGCCTTACGCGGCCCGCGTAACCCATCACCTATATCTTACGCGACCCGCGTGGCCGCCCAGTCTACGTATAGGTTTGCATGGTCATGGGCTTAGGTTTGACAGGTGGTTGATACGTAGCCCGGATACTTATCCGGTCAAACTCAGGGTTGACGCGGCCCGCGTAAGACATGTCTTGTCTCTTACGCGGCCCGCCTGAAACCTATAATGTTTGTTTTTCTTGATTTTGATATGTGGTATGGTTTCAGGGGCTCGGGTTTGCACTTATGGGTCAAGTTAGGATATTTTTAGAGAGTCCTCACAAAAACCGATTCCCGACTGTTCATAATCAACAAAACGTCAACAACTTCGGACCATATCGTGACGAAAAACAACCAGATTCGGTACGTTAAACAACCTTAGGAGACCCTTTTTCGGCTTTAGTTTTTACGTCTTCATCCGTCTTTTTACTCTGTAGGGGCTCCACGAAAACTTTCTTCGGCTCGGGCCCAGACTCTTCTATGGTGCCGGGCTAGTTGTTTGTGACGGCCCCCCGATGAGTTGGTTAATCATTTCTAACATCTCACTCATCTTGGCCTTGTTCGCAGGTTTCGAGACAAACACCTGCTATTAATATATTAAAATTAAAATTTACTAAAAAACACAAATGTATATAATACAACTATTATTAAAATAATAAAATCTTATGTCAATTTCTTTTTTATGTTATAACTATGGCATAAAACACACATCCAATTTAATTCATGACATAAAACATATTGTTAAAAAAATATAATATAATATAAATGGGTTAAACGGTTCGCAAGTTCAACTTGAAACTGACCCGAACCCATTTAGTCTAACCTCAAACTCGCGAATTTCGTGTTAGGTTCGTGTCGTGTTTTAGAGTCATGTCAGACATTCATACCCTTAATTTAATGATGACAATGAGCAAATTGGTAACTCAAGAAAGTTGCAATTCTGAAGATCGGTTCAACCGAGTTTGGCCAACCCGAACGGACTGTTACCCAACCCATGCGTTTAACTTGCTACTTCTACGAAATAGTCTAAATTCAATAAGAAGTAACATACCGCAGTAGAGACATGAGTGAGTCCTTGAGGACCTAACCGAGTCATTCCGAAATCGAAAAGCTTAGCGTTCCAATTCTCATCTAGCAGAATGTTAGACGACTTGAAATCTCTAAATATAATCTACAAAAAAATCAATGTTACTAATAATTCTTGTAAAACATACACATTACTAAACACGAATTCTGAAAGTGTATCCGAACGTTAAAATACCTGAAAAAACATATCCTCGTGTAAATATGTCAACCCACGAGCAGCATCTTGAGCCACTTTGAGTCGCATGGTCCATGAGAGAGGTGAACTGGACCTTGAACATATATTCCACGAGCAGCATCTGGTACACGTACTTAAGAAAACATGTTTCAAGTTAATTAACTAATACCTCAACTCAAGTGACTTTATATAGTGCATAATTTTTTGACCTAAAAGTAAACCCTTTGATTCCTGATAAAAGTGAACATTTTATATCAAATATGTGCATCTTTTTAACCGCAAAGGCAACTTAACCTAAAACAATTCAAAATTAACAAAGATAGTGCAAAATTTTGACCAATAATAGTGCAGAGTATAGCCCAAACAGTGCAGAATTTGACCCATAAAAATGCAGAACTTTAATACCTAACATGTAGGATTTTGACCCATAAAGTGCAGTTATTCTATTTCAAATCTCTAACCCCCAACAATGCAGGATTGTGATTGAAAAAATATATTAAGATGTGAGATCATAGTGGGTTAGTTTTGTAATATGAACAAAGAAAGAAAGGAAAATTATTTTTATAGTATATACTCGTTTAAAAAACAGTGTCTAATGTAAACTCGCTTGTTCACCAACATTTAGAACTGGCACAAGGCTGCACGTGTCAAGTAAAAGTTTCTAGCACCTAAATGATGCATCATAAAAATGCAGGTGGCCTACCTGTTCAATTGACTTAACAACACAAACATTAAAATCGTTAAAACAAATTCCTAGCACTAAGCAAAATACACACCAACACGATACAAAAATTGGCCAAAACCCTCCATGAATGGTATAGTTTCAATGTCCCCTGCAAGAGGAGGTGGTTTGTAAGACCAAAAAAGTATAAATAAATCATATAATTTGGACATTTTATTGCCTATAAGGTACCTTTATCGCCTAATTCAATGATACAAGCCTCAGGTGGCCGACCTATTCAATATACTGGTATAGATCTAAAAACAGTGATTGAGAAGCATTAGCACATTGTCTCAAAAGTTGAAATTTTTCGACATGGACAAAGATGAAATTACTCACAGTATGTAGATGTGGGCCAGTCACATCAACTCCACCAAGTACCAAAGCAGCAGATACATGACCTTGGTAACTACGTGAACAACATCAAAGTAAGATACGAAACCATCGATATTCCAAAAGAAGTTGAGATTAACACTTGAGCTTACCGGAAAAGATGAGACTTTAATAGGGTAAGTGCGGTTACAACCCTTGATTCACGTCCAGTATGATATCTGTGCAGTTTCAGTTGAGAGCTGATGTTGTCTACCAAAAAAGAGATATCAGATCATAAAGTTATATTGTACAGGATCCTTAAAAAGGAGTGATAACATGGAAAATATTTGACTTGAAGAGTACCTGTGAAGGCTTCTGTATCAGCGGCAGTTCCAGCTCCACAGCAGTAGATGTTCGGAGCCATGTAATGAATCTTTTCACAGTTTTTGTCGGCAACAATGGGACCTTCTGTGGCTCTGGTGTCCGCCCCAAGAATGACACCCTTCTGAAGATGAAATGAAGATAATCAGAGATTCAGAGTTCACCTCAATTCTCAACAGAAGCTATTGTGATCATCTCAATTCTCACCAGTGTAGCCTTCTCACTTTGCTTCTAAAGCCCCACTTTCAGGCCCTGGGCACATTTTTCAGGCCAAGTTCCAATGAAATCCCGACCAAAAAATCATCTGAACAGGTTCAAACAATTTTACCAACCCTAACACAAGCCTGGAATCAACCTAAAACAACCTAAAAAAAATCCTAAAGCATGTCTAAAACCCCTAAAAATTCTATTTTTACACTATATGCCTCGCCTAAAAAAGGCTCACCCTTGGCGCCTTGATTGCGCCTTAGATAACTATGGTTCAAAAATAATTTTTCCAACTAAAATCAAGTATATAATGGTTACAAATCTCAAATTACTTTTTAGAACAGTAACCAAGTGATACACTCTTAATGCCTAATCCATCTACGTATACAAACAATCTACAAAAACACCTAATCACAGTCTAGGGTTTGGGTTTAATACAAACAATCTACAAAAATCATCGAAAACAAACTACAGATCAAAACGCCATAAGCTTATTTCAAATAACCCTAATTCAAACCAAACACAACAATTACACAATCAAACATAACTGAAACAAAACAAAACATACCTCAAAGATCAAGCCGACAATAGTGGTTCCGGTTTTAAGATAACCTGGAGATTTTAAACCTTTTTTCGTCAGCATCTCGTTTCTCCTACACAGATCGAAACTGAATCCGGTTTTCGGAACATCCATTGCTTCAGTCGACATCTTCAGATACCTAGATTTCAATCGCCTGTGATTTCAAAACACGGAGAATAGACATGATTGCTTATGATGGCAGAGGGATTAGGGATTCATACCGCAAAGAGACCTAATCGATCTCTTAGAGAGAAGCACACACTTCTCCGTGTATCCTTCGTCTTCAATTCTTAACCCTAGATCTTTCGAGAGAGTTACTGACTGGAGAGTAACCACAAGTTGGGAAAAACCATTGACGTTGGAAGCTCAACATCGCTTAACAACCTACTGCACCAAAACGCTAGATGGAGGATCTGGTAGTTTAGGGTTTTCAATGCAAAGATGAATGTTTTGATGGAGATACTTGTGTCTGCAAATCAGGGATTGAACAACTAAGAAATAAGGCTTGATGGAGGATCTAGTAGTTTAGGGTTTTCAATGTGTGTGAATATTTATGAATTTCTCTCTCTTTCTGCTGTTATAATGAAAGAAGGTGTCTTGGGATGAGTAAATGAATTCAAAATTTGAAACACCCGCTTTATTAGAGATTATTTTTTGAATTTATATTATATATATATATATATATGACATCAGCATGGACAACGTGGCATATCTCAGAGGTTAACACGTAAGCAAAGTGAGGTCATCCTCTAATCTCCTTTAATAGATAGTATAGATTTTGCATGATAGTAAAATTACCGATATTCCACTGCTATAACCGATATCTTAAATATCGATCCTTGACCGATATCCGATTTTTTACTGCATTAACTGCTTAGATTAGAATGTTACCTGTAATAATCGACGAACAACAGCAACCTGTCTACTAACAACTGTTGCCACAAGGAGTGTACAATTGATGTTTGTATGGAGAGCAGTGGCGGACTTAGAGTGTAAATAGGGGTAGCACGGGCTACCCCTCAACCCCATCTCCGTAGTGTAAAAATACCCATTAACCCCATTTCCATAGTGTAAAAATACTCCTCAACTCCGTTTCTGTTATATAAAGGATATCCCTCATCCTAAAAAAAAAATTAGGATACCCCTAATCTTTTGGGCTAGTTCCGCCACTGATGGAGAGAAGGCTTAGATGAGCAGAGCAACACTCTAGCAGATGCATTTATATCTACATCACACTGTCATCACATATCAAGAACATGTCAAATACGGAATTCAACTTTAGCATTGAAATAGTTATAGGTTATTATAATTCAAGTATCGGATGGACTGTACAAAGCAATAAAGCCATTCTATAGGATTAACGTAATATTTTTAAAAACATGTCTTACATTCAAGTTTTATTTGGTTTAACTTGTGCATTCTGATACTTATACTATAAAATTGTGAACTTGTGTATTGACAATTTTGGATCTTTCTGGTAAAATATTATAAGACTATATTGAGTAAAATGCCATTTTCGTCCCTGAGGCTTGGCTACTTTTTGCAACTTTCGTCCAAAGTTTTGTTTTTCCGCATCTGGATCCAAAAGGTTTGAAATCTAGCCATTTTCATCCGACTTGTTAACTCCATTCATTTTTAACGTTAAGTCATGGGTATTTTTGTCCTTTTAAACATTTTTTTTGTGATGGTTAAAGGGTTGGTTGGGTGGGAAGAAATTCAACTGAGTTGGATCTTTATTTCTTATAGTGTTTTTTATTTTAATAAAAATGTCTAAATAGACATAAATGCCCCAAATTTAACAGAGAAAACGGATGGAGTTAATGGATTAGATGAAAGTGGCAAGATTTCAAACCTTTTGGATCCAGATGCGGAAAACAAACCTTTGGACGATGGTTAACCCATTTGTGTAGGCTTCAACCCATTTTGGGTCAAGTCGTTTCAATTACAAAAGGTTAACCCATTTGTTTACTATTTGTATGCTCTAGATCAGTGCAAGGATCAATAAAAGATATTGTTGAGTTCATGTAGGCTTCAACCCATTTTGGGCCAATTAACATTAACAATTAACATTAACATTAACATTAACAATTAACAACAATCTATTAAAAAACAAAGTCTGTGAATAGTACTGTTCGCCAGGTGTCGCATCCTGATTTGTCTTTCTCCCCCTTTTTCCCGCTTTTTAATTGTGTTTACATATGTCTTTTTTTAGATTTACAATGTGTTTAAAGCTTTGGCAAAGTGGTTAGTGGTCTGGGTTTATTTCTGGTAGACGCCAGTTAGAATCTTGGGCTGAACTTCTTTTTCCTTTCTCAAATTTTTGGTGGTTTATACTTCTAGATTATAGAGTATATATAAGTGTTTCTTTACGTCTTCCTTTCTTCTTCTTGAGTTTGTAATAATTTTTTCTTCAATTTCACACATAATTTCAATTAATAGTCTCCGATTCAATCCCCAAAGTTTTGACTTCGTTGCAAACGACGATGGTGAGGACGATGTTGTTTCTCACGGAGATGGTAGCGACGGCAATAGGGTTTTCTTAGTGGTCAGGGTTACAATAGGGTTGTGGTTGTCGTTATTGGTGGTCGTCAAAGGGTTAGATCCGTTTTCCAGCGGCCAGGGTTCGGCAATGAATCACTGGGGGCGGCAATGTGCTCTTCTCTGTTGACCGGCGGTTTCGCGATTCAGGACTCCCTTCTCCGCTCCTTTTGCGTGTCTGCCGCCATAAAAACCTATGCCGGTAGAGATCCAGCCACCGATACTCTGCGTAGGGTAACAATTTACATCTTTTTCTCCAAATGTCAGCTCCTATTACAATCTATTGACATTTTTCTGTTGTTTTTTTCGTAATTTTTCGTTCAGGTTATGTTGTGATTTGATTGTCATACTAATAGCTAAAGAGTTATTTTGGAATTTGGTGTTGGCAGTTCATCTTCAAAAGTTCATCTTATAGACATCTTGTACGAAGTTGGCCATATGTATACAGAAATTCAGGCATGAAAATTCTTGATTTCATATAAATATATGCTATTTTGCTAGAAGCCGTGGTTAAAGTTTGAATTTTTTTATTGTTATACGTTTGATTTCAGATTCAGATTATCTTGGTTTTTTAAGATTTAATAGAATTATAGTGTCATTTGACTTTTTGTAGGTCACCGGAAGATGGGTTTGTAATGAATGTTTGTGAGGTATAATCATGATATCATAATCTTTGATTTGGAGGTTTCTGTTGTGGGAATTAATGATTATTTTTGTTTGAACTGTGTTGCTCAGCTGAATATATATAATGGGGATTTGTAAATTGAGTTTTGTTATACTGATTTTAGGGAATGGAATGGACAAATTTTGTATTTAGATGTTATCCGATTTTGGATTATTACAAATCAAAATTCCTATTAATACAAGATAATAATGATCGCTATGGAGCTTTGTTTTGGTGATTGTGACACAGAAAGCTCACCACACTAGGTTTTTTCGAACCCGATTTGGCTTTTATTTCCACCGAAAACCTTTTCATTTGTGCGCTATGTCATTTTTTGTGCAATCTCAGTGATCTTTATGTTTCTAAAGCAATGTATGATTGGAAAAAGTACTTCTACTTTTGTACCATAGAAGTCAGTTGACATATTTTAAGGTGTAAACTGGCTGTTAGGTTCACCAAGGTGAATAAGATGGTCTAAGTTGGCGGTTCTTGAAATTATTTCTAGATGTTTGTTAATTATCATGTTTTAAGGTGTAAATTGTCTGTTAGGTTCACCGGCAGATGTACTGTGTATTTCACAAATTTAGTAGTAAGTTAATGTTTAGAAGTTCTGTTGTGATTTTAATAAGCAAAATGACCAATAATTATTTTTAAATTATTTCTGAATGTTTGTTAATTATCATAATTTCGAACGATTTGTAGCTCACCTTATATCATAATCAAAAGTACTCTCCAATATAATAGTTCAAATAAGACAGATTTGATATTGGTTTCGAAACCGGCATATGGCAACTTCAATACGGATGCCGATACCATATTACAGCAACGCGCGCAGTTGTAAAACCTAGTTTGGTTAAATTGCAAAGGGTTAGCCCATTTGTTCACTATTTTAAAAGTTTATCACTCAAGAAATAAAGAAACGTAGTCCGTGGACGTAGGTCAAATACTTGGACCAAACCTCATGGGCGGCTCTTTAGGTGTGCGGGGAGGACTTCCGCACAAGGCCCGTTTTTTCGAGGGGCACGAGATTTTTAAAAAAAATTCAATATATATATATATATATATATGTTATTTTAAAAAAAAAATTATACACACATAACAAATCAAATATAGAGGCCCATTATCAAAACATTTGTATTCTTTATAATTACTCAACTTAACAATAGGTTTATTGGGTCCAATCCAATCCAATACTAATATGATTAAAAAAAAAAAAGAATTACGCAGCCACGTAAACTGAAAGGATGAACAGCAGCAGGAACTGAACGCCGATTCCGGAGCAGGAAACATCAGGTGAATCTCCGATTGAAACTTTGAATTTCCGATTGAAACTTTGATTCTGAATATTGAAACTTTGATATATTGAACCCCGTATCGTATATTGAATTTCCGACGAACAACACATATCGTATATTGTCTCTTTTTGATATATTGAAAATTTGAAACTTTTTTGATTCTGAATTTCTGATAAACAAAGCTCCACCAAAACAAGTTTGTGACTATTGTATATATTGCTTATATGTCAGTGTAGCATGTTAACACCTATTATTCCAATATCCTATTTCAATTTTAATATATTGGATGGGAGTTGAAGTAGTAAATTAAACATGTTTGATATCCTATTTCATTTTTTAATATATTGCATGTTGACACCTATTATTCCAATATCCTATTTCATTTTTAATATCATGTTCTAACAATTTGCTATGAAGAACGCAAGGAGGGCTGCACGTGTAACATCCGTTAACCGGATCCGTTGCAATTAATTTTTTTTATGTTATTATTTAAGTAATCGTCACGTATCACGCTCGATTAAAACTGAATGAAAAGAACGTTAACTTTATAAAGAAACTTAGTTAGTTTAGTTAGAATTATATAAGGGAAGCTTTAACGAAGTTAGATTGGTTAGTTAAATAAAGTTACAAGTTAAGGGGGTGTTTTCGTAACTAATGCAAACTATAAGAGAAAAACAGATCAACTAACTAGGTTAGTAAATCCATCTAACTCAGTTAGTTATCTTAATAGGGAGTTAACTAACCAGGTTAGCAAACTCAGTTATCTTAGTTAGTTATTTGTTTAGGAACATAGTTAACTAGGTTAATTACTTAGTTATTTTTATAAGAGAAATGAATTAAACTTGGTTTAATTATATATTATTAACTTGGTTACCTTTATAAAAGAAATTCAGATTATTGCAAACAGTTAAACATGAGGGGCCAGGATGTTAATTTTTGAAAAATAATTGAAAAGTGGAATAAGGATTAAAAAGCGAGTGACAATGGGGTTCGAACCCGGGTCCCCACGTCTAAACAACTTCCCACAAACCACTGCACTACGTCTAGTTTGTAATGGAAAGCTTATGTATTTTCAATATATACTGCTTTTGGAAGTGAATGAAACAAAAAAAAAAGAAAATAAAAAAAAACTGCACTAAGCAGATTCGAACCCGGGTCTCACGTGTTTAACAAATAACGAGTGACCAGCTCCTCTGCAGCGTGATTTGTGATGAGATCTAGTACGCAATGGTTAAGTATGGACCCGAACCCGAAAACCTAGCTGCATCTTCTTTCTTTCTTCCTCATCTGCGCAACCCAACCCCATTCCCTTTAACCCGAACCGACTCGATGGTTCTTTTCACACGACGTTCGGTCATCCCTAAGGTCCCATTTATGTTTGAAATGAATAGAGAAACCGAACCAATCAAAAAAACGTCTATTCTCATCTCTTAATTATGAATTTAAGGCCCAAATTAAAACTCTTTTATCTCCATTAAAGAACACTAAGAGCACATTTTCTGATTCTAATCATTTCGCGAAATTGGATTCCCTAACTTGTATCATCTGTTTTTAATGATCAAACCATACAAAACCCCACTGAAATTTCTTCATTTCATCAACCACATCTCATGAATTTATTCGAAGAACAATCTAGGGCTCGTATCTTTCACGGATGATATCTCCTTCAATTCTCAACCTTTTCAGGGTGATTTAGTCAATTGTTATACCTCGTGTACTCGTGCGATAATTCTCGTGGATTAACTCTTCGCAACCTGTGAGTAATCTCTTCCATTTCCCCTTTTTAATCTTTTACAAATTTTGGCAAACCTAGTTATCTCTTGTTTCATTTTACTTCTTTCATTATACAAGTGTTTGTGTGATTGAGCAAGGACCAAGCAGATCGAGTCGTCGCCAACAAGTCCTAGAGTAGTCGTCAAGTTCCTTAGGCTCATGCTATTGCTATGTTTGTATCATTGTAACCCTAATGGAATCCCTTATTCTGGTCAACCCTCATTGAGGCAAGTCAGATACACATAATAACCTAATAGATATGTCTATGTAGTTAGATAACATTGTTCTTATCGATTACGCCCTGCTTGCGGTATGCACATATAATATAAATATGTGCGGGCACTCGGGGGGCAACAGTGAAAGTGAACTAATTTTAACGTTATTTTACTAATTTCGTGAAAATAACGTTAAAAGATGGGGATGGTTAATCATGTATCATGTGGTGGCGTTGATAGCGGAAAGACAAGTGAGTACATCCACTAATCGGCCTTTGTCTTAATTCCTGAGTGTTATGTGCCTTATGTCCAAGGTTTGATTAAAACTATTATCGTGTACCGAGGGTCTTGTTGGAAGTAGTCTCTCTATTCCTACGGGGTAGATGTAAGGTTGTCTACATCTTACCCTCCTAAGACCCTACCTTAGCTATGCTATTGGTGAGATTTACTGAGTATGATGATGATGACGACAACGATGACGACAATGATGATGATGATTTTTTTAACCGAAATCAGTTCTTTCGTATTTTTGTGTGCTTCTTGCTTTCTAATTTCTTTTCCATTTTGTTTAGCTTAGTTAATTCAACAATCTATGATCAAAGCTATTGCATCTTATAATATAATAAAACAATTCGTGTAATTAACCAAATATTACTTGTCTCTCTTTGGAAACAACATATTTATAATAGTGATGGAGGTAAGGTTTATCTACATCTCACACTTTCTAGACTCTAACAATAGTTTTGCTATTTGTAAGATTTGCTAGGTATGATTGTTGTTTTCTTATTTTTTATAACCACATACTACTTGTAAATACGGTATGATACTTACCATAGCTACCTAGGTTATTTAGCTTTTTACATGACTTAATAACATCATTTGATGTTATTAAGTCATGTGCTTTATATTATATTGATTGTTTGAATTTATTTCTTACTATTTGCTTTAAATTCTAATAATTCAAAAATAATATTCCGTGCCCGTTTTTTGATCTGATACTAAGAGCATTTATAATCAAATCTCTTACTCCATCTCTATAATTACACTAAAAAACACTAATTTTTCTCTTTCTTTTTCAATTAAATAATATTTTTCATACTTTTATTACTATATTTTCTCTCTCCTCCATTTACAACCATTTTCAAAAAAATGTTAAAAAATTATAGAGGTGAATAGTATCCTCCAAATTTATTGATGAACAGTAATATTTTCTCTCTTTTTCTCTTTTCTCCACTCACAACAATTCACAATCACTCTTACAGAAATTAAGGTCACACTCACATAGAAATGAAGGTTCTATTTTGCATGCTCTTATAAAAAGCAAAACACACTTGTTTAAGAAAAGTTAAAGCGTGAGGTGAATAGTATCCTCCAAATTTATTGATGAACAGTAATATTTTCTCTCTTTTTCTCTTTTCTCCACTCACAACAATTCACAATCACTCTTACAGAAATAAAGGTCACACTCACATAGAAATGAAGGTTCTATTGTGCATGCTCTTATTAAAAGCAAAACACACTTGTTTAAGAAAAGTTAAAGCGTGGCTTGATTTGGACTTCGTCTATTTCTTACCTGTTATAATTTTTTTGAACGGCCAACAGAATCAACACCGAGCACTCTCGAGGCACCCACTGAACCAAAAGGAGTACTCCAAGAGTAACCCGAGTCCACCACCAATTACGGGGAAAACCCGATAACCCACCCGCCCGTAGGCACGACGTTGAAATTATCGGTAAAACCCGTTTGGCTCAAGGATCGAACCTAAGTTTCCCTGGGTCTTCTATGATTGCCCACCAGTGCCTCATTCTGCACCAAGTGAGAGTTGAACTTTCATGTGGCACCCTTGGGAAAAATCTAAAGTCATCCTGATCTAACACCGTGCAGCTTTGGATCGCTTCTTTCAAGTTGGGGATGATGTGACAACTCGAACTTTCAAGGTTTGTGCCGTTTAATCTCGTGATCCTAACTTCTCATTGTTTTCCTCTTCAATGTTCTTTGTTTATATGAAACTTGTTAAATGTTATGTGCTATTATAACCTTGTTAAACCTAAACGTAATCGAGGATGATTGATTGTGTTTTTGGGCCGCACACTTGTAACAGGGCCGGACACACTTATGTTTTATCTCGGCCCACTTCTATTCTATCCTGGCCCACACTTATGTCAAGCCCGCAACGCACAAACCCAACCCTTCATGGGTTGCATATACTAGTAAAAAAATAGGAGTACGTAGTTACGAGTTTTGGAAAACAATTACGAACCCTAGCACTCCCACCTTCTCTCTTCTCCTGGAAATCGACGGTGAAACCCCTCTCCCTCTCGAAGACTTCCTCAATTCCATCTTGAATTCCTTCGGTTAGTATAATCTCACTATGTTTCGAATCAAATCCTCTCGTAATGCATAGTTGTATCGATACATGATTGTTATTATTGATTATGCTCGTACATGAAGATATGTGTGTTAGTATTTGCATGATGGTAGGATTCTTAATGAACCCATAGTAATTACCAACTATTAAGTCTAAGATCATGATTGATATAGACGATCGATGATCTAGGGTTTGTGCATGTTAGAATTTGATGAATTCATCATGATGATTATCAGTATTCTAGGTGATTTAATCAGTGGTGGTATAATACCAGTGGCTGATGTAATCGAACAAGATAATGGCTGATGTAATCGAACAAGGTAAGGGTTGCAAATATAAAATCATAATAGGCCTCCACTAGAAGGATTGTGTGTGATTATGAATTAAAGTCAACCCAAATGTTCTGTGAGTAGTTCGATGTGCATGTGGGACGATTATAATAATTGTTTTGTATGGAATAATACTTGTTTTGTATTGAATGATAATTGTTTTGTAATACATGGTGACAATAACTGCCATAGATAATTAGTAAAGTATGGGTGGAGTTATGATATGTGTTTATTATAATTGAGGGATAGATGTTAAGTCTTGATTCCGAACAATGATGATAAAACTGTTGGATAATTATGGTAGATATGTAACTGATTTGGCTGGGAATAGGATTGCACATTCGTTTGGAAAAGTTGAATTGATAACATACAAATTTGCTTTGGGTTAATGAGTTAAACTGGTATATGCAAACTCAATTGGGCCTTTTGTGAGTAACCGTGTTTCATAAGCAACAAGGCCAATCTAGTTGCACATGGGCCGCAACTGTTTTGGGGAAGGGGGCAGTCGCACAATCGGTGGGCTGGGCTCCGATGGGCCAAACACACACGCATATACTTCATTGATGACTTGTTATTGGGCCGCACTAGTCAAAGGGGGATCAATAAATTGACTGTTACACATGTTCGGGTATCAAAGAATTAACTATTATGTGATTTGTGTATATGAACTCATGAGGTGAATTGGTTTATGAACTGAGTACATGTTAAAATACTACTCGATAATGTTAGGCTGGTATGTTAATTGCTATGACTTGAACTATATGGGTGTTACTTATATATTAGAATTGTGTGGTATGTGATTGAGTAATATGTGAATTAATCGTACGTGAGATACGTAGTATGTACGCACATGAAACTGATTGTATCTGTACCCATGTTAGGACGTGCTTAATCACTGTTAAATAGAGTAACAAATCTTACCGAGCAAACCAAAGGTGAGTTCATTCCTTTTGAGCATGCGTCCCGGTGGTTGGGACAGTCATTGGGTATCCCTGAGAGGGATGAGTTTTTGGGTAAATCAAATGGGTATTACTGAGAGGGATACATCCTGTGGTTGAAATCTGGAATGTTGGATAATACACTCATCCTATCACCTTTAAGTCCCATCTTTTTGTTACCGGAGAGGTAACGGGGTATTAGTTGGTAGTGCTTTGATAGGAGCACTGGGGAACGGGCAAAGCATACATCAGGAGCCGTCTTGTATCCGGGGTATTATCAACATTGTAATCAATGAACGGAACTAAACACTTGGTAACTAACATTTTTGTAAAACTATGAACTCACCAGCGTTGTCTGATACACGTGTGTGCATGCTCGCAGGTTATAGGTATGTCTGGATGTGGAACTTGCTGTCTGGGATGCTGGAGTGGTCATGGGTCGGGATACATGGAATCGCGAGTCGCGTTTAATGGTTATCACACATATGGTTTATGAACCACTTAATTAATGATTTATGCTTCCGCTGAATAGGATGATTTGTATTTACTGGTTTGTAACACTTTATGGATAAACGCCATTATTTACAATAAGGGGAATTTCACTGGGAAATCCCTGTTATTACAAAAACATGTTTATTTGTTTTATTTCCTGAGCCACATTCTTCAAGCTGGTAGTGCTATGATGCACTTTTCCTGATTCACAGCAAATCACCTAAGACATGTTTAAAAAGATTTTATCAGCGGGGAAAGCGGGGAAATACTGGCGAGTCATTCAATTTGCATAAAACAACACATTGTTACAATTTACAGCATTAAGGGTTTCTATATTTGCCCCTATCTTATAATTAGCTGGTTCAGCTGTCACTCGACCGAATCTATGACCGTGGACATATCACTAATTAGGCTCGCCCACCTAAAGTGATAAATCGTTAGTATTAATGTTCACAAAACCCCCACACTCGTCACTATAGCATGATAGCTTGGATTGCTTGCTTACTTTATGATGCGTAGATAGGATGCCATAGTCCTTGGATTTTTGGTGATCTTATTTCTTTGACAACCTCTGTTGAAATCTGGGTTTGAAGAACCATTTGACGCGAGTTAGGAGGAACTGAGATGAGCATGCAAATCACAATGTTATTGTGGGTGCACACATAATAATAATGTGGGGTGCATGTGAGTCCCAGGGAGGCCTAACAAGTGAAAAAGGGGTTCTGTTCTGTTATTTAATCAGTGAGAAACGTAACCAAATCTATAGGAGTCCTAGCAATGATTGCCTCCTACTTGAACGTGATCTTTTCACTCCTCTCTGAATCCTTACGAATCTCGAAGCTATCGTGTATTACTTGAACACCCATCTGAACGCCTAGCGAACTGTGTAGAATGTTAGGTGCTAGTACGAACGTCCCTGAGTTGGATGTCGCAGCGTCGAATGATTGGTCGATACCTTTCTCACTTCTCTTCTTTTGCTGGAACTCAATGTATTGACGTCTTAGATCCCGAAGTGCGATCACTTCTGCAACACTCTCGTAACATACCATGTATTACTCAATTAACTTGCTAGATCGATGGACAAGAGGATGAGCGTAGTATCCCACCGACCTCACTATTAGAACGGCCTTGGTACCAACAACGAACACCAGTAAATTGACTTCAATCGAATCCTTAACCCTAGCCAGCGACTTATGGGAATCAACTCCTACGAATCAATCGGGACTTAAACGATGACAATTGACTATAGAGTAGAATGTGTAACTTCCCACGCAGTGAGTAGTGCCTTAGTACGTGACACGGAACGTGAAAGATGTACCCTGTTGGTGAAAGGTCGCATGACCCCGTTACAAGCAGCGACATTAGGGGCAACAGTCACGGCGACATCGAGGCGCTCGTAATCGTAGCCTACAGTATGAAAGCGAAGGTGACTCCGACAAGGATTGACTGTTGTTAAGTCAAAATGTCAACAACCAAGGGAACAATGACAGTAATTGGAAATCCATGTGATCGTAATAGCAACACTAGAAATGATGCTCGTGGAAGAGCATTTAGGATCGGTGTGGACGACGCCAGGAATATAGCAATATGGTGGCCTGCGCGTTCTTGGTAACTGATCGCTTCGTCTCTGTTTTGTTTAACGCTGGTGCTTCTGGAAACCAAACCTGTTGTGGAACCGACTGATGGCAAGTCAATGGAAACCTCTTATGTTCGTTGGGATGCAAACTCGACCTTGTGGGACAAGTGTTCGACATCTACCCTTGATAGTTTTGTTATAGTAGTTAGTGTGGATTGGTTATCCAGATAACGCGCGGATATACCTTGTGAGTAATCGTCGTCTATCCTAAAGCATCAGTGTGGTGCAAAGTTAGTATCATTTCAGCAATGAAAGCCAGGAGTGTCTATGGAGGGATTATCCCGCTATGATAGCAACCGTTACTGATGTTAAGGCTAAGGAAAAAAGGATCGAGGATCCACCAATTGTTCGTGATTCCTCTCGGTGTGCTACCCGAGGAACTTTCAGGTTTACTTCCACAACTGTTGGGTAGAAACTCAGTTTGATCTCACGACCAGACGCAGCCTTGATTACTCGTACTCCTTATCGTCTGGCGCCTAGAAAGTTGCAAGAACTGTCTAATCAACTACATGAACTGTTGGACAGGAGTTTTGTCAGACCTAGTTTTCGCTCTGGGGAGCCCTGTTCATATCCGTGAAGATAAGCCTTATCGTTGGCCATGTGTACTGATCATCGAAGAACACAGCAAGGTGACTGTAACAACCCGCACGTTCGTGCGTTGTTACTACTCGTGATACTCGTTACGCCTAGCACCAGAGATATCGGATCATAGTGTAGGTATATCGCATACATCGCTATTTCGCAGTATTATCGCATATTACGCATACTTTATCGCTATAACACATCGCCTCACACACACTAACGCTCACGATGACGTTGAGTGAGGACCTATTCTACCCTCCTCGATGGCCGTGATGCATTGCAGAGTAACGCATAATCGAAACGAATCCCGATTATTTTATCGCAACTTTGGAATGTGGATATTTATACGACCCTATGTGATTAATTATACTAAATATATGAATGTGGGTATGAAAATGTGTAACCAAACTATCGCAACGCTTAACGATCAAAACGGAACATCAAAACGCAATTCACCGGAGACCACCGATCGAATGACTGGTCGATCGGATGGCCACCCGATCGGATTGCCACTCGATCAGACAACCACCCGATCCGTTGCACTTATTCCCCTTCACTCCACTTCACCAATAAATAGCACTTGTCACATCACTTGAACAGTGATGTGACAGCTCTCACTCGACCAGCACGCTTTGGGGCCATTTTCTCTCGATTTATCGCGATTCTTGTAAGTTTCTACCTCAAATATTGTACTTCTATGATCTACACGCACTTCCTCGTCATTTTCTCTTCTAAATCTTAACTTTTAACCGTGAAATCAATGGATTTGAGGTGTTCTAGGGTGATGTCATCATGGAGTTCTTATGAACTTCAAGTGTGGCCTCATTCCACCAAGAACCACCCAGATCTGAAGGATTTCCACGTGATTTCACTACGATTTCGCATAGATCTAAACACCTTCAATGATAAAAGGATTGAAAGAAACTTTTTCAACTTTCTTTCAACTCTTTTACACACAATGCACCCGAAACTGATGGAATCAGTGCTCGTTCTGATCTTCTACTCATTCTAAGTGAAGTGTTGGTTCCAGATCTGATTCTGTCTAAAGAGACAACCGATTTCAGGTTAAGTATGAACAACCGTTACGGACAGTTAACTGATCAGATCAGGGTGATTCCTGTTCAATCGGAGGACTTGGTTCATGATGGAGTTTCTGTTGTTTAGCACGTTATCACATTGTCTCGATCAAAACCGCAAGCTTTCAAAATGATCAAGTGTTGTTGGGGCATTCATCTGTCGACTTCGTCTTATATCGAGTCTCGGGTTGCGTTGCGGATCTAATCAAGAATGATGTCATCCGATACAATGATGACATCATAATATGACATCATCATTGCATCACTACACAAGAAGACAAAATATATTTGTAGGTTTCGCTTGAAAACAGAACACGTAATCATGTGGGTTTCGCTTGAAGTTACTTAGGTAGGTTTCGCTTGAATCAGCCATGTTCATGTTCAAGCGAAACATGAGCACTATATATAGGGTTGTTGTCATTTCATTTGTAACAGATCCTTGCATTCCATATCGAGGTGCTGCCGGTGTGAAGACTGATTGTAATTGCTATAATATCAATATAATCAGTGTTTAAAGTGATATTCAAGCTGTTTCGAAGTCAGTTTCTTATTTTCCGCGTTTGAAACTGATAAAATCTCTTCTGAACGACTCGTTTGGGTCACAAACCGATCCTACAAGTGGTATCAGAGCTCAGGAGGAAGAGATCTTGCCAAAACAGCCTGTTTTCATCACTTTTTCTGATTTCTACACCATTCTTTTTCAAAAATAAAAATTTTTCACAGTTAAAATCGGCTCAAATTCACACATATTGTGTGTAATCATGTATTAACAAATCCTGGAAAGTTTCAGCGTTAAAATCGGCTTAAAATGGGTTCAAATTGTAGTTTCGCTTGAAATTTGTTCGATTTTTGCTGATGTCATCATCTTTCGCTTGAAACTATATCGACCTTTCGCTTGAATCTGGCCTCTCACTTGAAAATACATTGATCTTTCGCTTGAACCTACACTAAGGTCTGATCACTTGAAAACAACATATTGCTTGATAGTGCATCGAGTTGTATGATATTTTAATCGAAGTTGTCAGTAGGGTTGGAAAAGAAATCACATGTGTGTGTCAGCTTGTATGTGACTCTTGAAAATTGTCCTCACGTTTTGTCGGTTTGCATGTGAAAGTTGGTAAAGGTGTGTAAGTTGGTAGCATGAGTGCTTTGTTCAAGTCTTGCATGTGATTCAAAGATAAAGTTTGTCGGTCACCCATTTTTAGTGCAATCTTTTGTTTGTTGTTGGCTAAAGATCAAATTGTGTAGAGTGATTGTCTGACATGCATTGTTGTCGTCTACTAAGTGTTTGTGTCTGATCCATGTGATGCTTTAATTGTGATATTGGAATGTATGTGAACATAAATTTAAAAAAAAAGGTGACAGTCCACTAAATATAATCGGCCCAATCATATCATCTCGATACTATTTGTTGTCGGCCCATGCATAAGTGTCAGCCCACTATACCGATTTTATCAACTTTGTTAGTCATTTGATACATCCAATGTGAAATCCCAGGTGTAGAAGTAATATCAGTTCACGAGATTCCAAGTTATATTACATCAGTCCACTACATACATTGGGCTCCAATCAGATTTAAGTAAGAGTTGATGTTGTCGGCAAAGTGAAGTGTGTTGTCGGCTTTGTTATATTCATCGATCAAAGGCCCAAGTTTCATTATCATCGACCCAATCAGTGAAGGCCCAATTAGATTTAAGTGTTTGAACAGATTGTTTTGGACAAGATGTTTGATGAGAATGAAAATTATTATTTTGAAAGATTTAACAATTGGAATCGAGGGTTTATAGATGATAGTTATAGAGATGTGAAAAAGGATGGTTGGGTCAAAAGGTTTAAATATTTTGTGTGTTTGAAAAATGAAACCTTGGATGATCTAGTAAACCGATATAATGTTTTACTTGGTTATCTAAAAGATCATGAGATATTCTTGACAGATGCTGAAAAAATAGCAAAGTTTGCAGATGCATTACTTATTGAATGGAGTGAATGTTTGAAAAATTTAAGAAAGGATTCAAATTTTTCAAAATTACATCTAAAAGGATTCATCAGCAAACTTAAAACTCATGATTATGAAAGTGAAAAGAAAAGGAAAGAATTGATAAAAGTCTTGGAAACACATTTGGTGGATATGAGTTTAGATGTGATTGACGAAATGAACAAAAGGATTGTTGAATGTGTTAAGGCAAAATATGTTATGAAATACGATAACAAGAGGGGTTGTTATATTGATGAGAATGCGAACCCTCTTAATTTCGTTAAATTTTTTTGTGCAGGATCATTCAAGACGAGAACAAAGGAAGTTCCAAAAAATGAAGAATTTGTGAAGAATGAATCTTCAAGTTCTGCATCAGTGTGCTCTAAATGTGATAAACTTGAAGCTGACAATGGCAAACTCTTGAAAGATGTGGAAAGTTTGACATTGGAAGTCAAAAAGTTAAAGGATGAGAAGCAAACTGATGTTAAACAGATTTTTATTTTGCAGGAAATTTGTGAGAAGCAAAAATCTGAAAATGTTAAACTGTTAAATGACTTGAACACTTTGACATCAGAAAACAAGAAGTTGAAAGAAAATGGAAAAATTTTTGAAGATAAAATTAAAAGTTTTGGAAATGAAAAATCGAAAATTAAAAAGGAATTTCAAAGTCAAATGAAGATTTTAGAAGATGAGAAATCTGCTATTTTTAAAAATAATCTTGAAAAACAGATTGAAATCAACTCTCATATTCAGAAAATCATTCGTCTTGAAAATGAAGCTGAAAAAGCTCGGATTAAAATCAAAGAGCTTGAAGAGAAATTGAAAGGTTTTGAGACTTCGTCATCAACACCAGATTATCCATATCCAAAACCGATCAATTCTGTTCCAATAAGTGACAATGTCACAAACTTTGACAATGTCAAAGTTGAAGATTGTGATGAGAAAACTGATGATGAAATTGAAAAAAGAAAAATATTTTTGAAATTAAATGAAATGTTTAAAGAAACTGTTCTACATTCTACTGAAAAAGGTGAATGCTCAACGCAAAAACCTGTAAAGAAGAATGTGGAACAAAAACAAAAGGATAAAAAACCAAAAAATGTTGAAAAAGAAAATAAAAGCTCATCAGTTCAATCATCCAATTAAGATAAAAAATCACAAAAATTGAAAAATGAAAACTAAAAAACTGTTGGTAATAAGTGGTGCAGGTTTGACCACAGTGCTCAAAAGCCAAATCCAGCAAACAAGAGGAGATATGATTATCACCAAGCCAAACAGTGCTATGATCTGAATGTTTGGACTGAAGGTGGTGATTGGTACGATAACAGAGTGTGTTACACTTGTGGTGTGAGAGGACACATTGCTGTTAACTGCCAAAGTTGGAGTTATGAGACGAGAAGATGCTATAACTGCAATATCAAAGGTCACATTGCCAGAGATTGCCCAATGAGATCAAAGGGAAGATCGAGGGCCGAATCTCAGAAAATGGCAAAGAACCCAGTCAATGTCAAGCCCAAAGAACAAAAAGTGGAGGAAAAGAAAGTAAAGCTTTCACAGGGGCAGAAAGACAGACTGAGGAAGAAGAGGAAGAAAGCCAGAGAGTATCTGGAGAAGATTTTGTCCACGGATACAACTAGTAAAACAGATAAAAGTTCTGATAAATCGTCTTGCTCGCCAAAGAATGACAAATCAAGCAAAACGAATTCATCAGATACAAATCTGAGGACAGAGAAGAGAGTAAAGAAAAAGAAAGTTGATGGTGATGAATTTGTTTCTTCGGAAACAAAGGAGCCACATGTCGGCGATGAATCTGGCTCATCAAAGTCAGACAAGCCACATTCAGGCAATGAATCTGGTATGGTAAAACCAGAAGAGCCATGTGTTGAGGTAAAAAATGAGAATTCTGGTCTAACAATAGATGATGCAAATTTTCCACCATTGTTGAACAAGAATTCAAAATCACCCAAGGACCGTCAGGCTTGGGTGAATCTGTTTAAATGAAAAACCTGACTTGCCGAAGTTCCCAGGTTGGTAAGCGTGGAACATGAATCGGCATATTTCTTGAGAAATTCACGAAAGTGATTTCGATTTAAAAGTGGTAAATCGGGGACATTAAATTGTACTTGATTTTCTACTAGTGATGATTGTGGATTGATCTTACAAATGTTAGTTTTTACAAGTGGTTGAAAGAACAAGGTGATGAAACTCCATGTTTGAGAAATGACTTACAAAACTAATTTTTCGGCAAAACCATTTTGATTAAAACAAACTTAAGTGTTTTGAAATCACCATGGGAAAATGTTTTGTTGTCAGGGGGAGTTCTGATTGTTTATGCCAAGTGAATGGAGAATTGAAGTGATTCTCATCATGTTGTCATTTACTTTGTACAGTTCATTTTCAAATTTTCCCAGAAAATCAAAATTAAGACATATTTTGATTTTAGGGGGAGTACAAAATTTTCAAAAAAATTAGAAAATTTGAAAAGTCATAAACATTGAAAAATGCAAAAATGAGTTTTGTTGTGAAAAAGAGGAAATGATAGTAGATCAGTTAGACTGTCACAGCATGCTAAAGAAATGGAGAGATAAAATGTGATAAGCGATCTCACTAAAGATGTGACGGTAGGCTCAGCTAGACTAGTAGATTTGCGATAACGATACAAACTTAAATGAAAAAGCATAGTTCTAGTGGGAAACATGGTCGAAAGCATAGTACTTAGTTTTGTCCTTCTTGATTGTGTGCCTACTCAGTAATCGCTGATTGTCGAAAGACATAAAACTGGTTAAGTTTGTAAACTTTCACAACTTTGCTAAAAAGTCGCTGTGATTGTGCATTTTATTTTGCAAAGATTTAAACTTGTTTTATTTCTTTATTTTGTTTAAGCATTGGACATCCTCTGCGTATACGTGAGTATCGACCTGGATGTTATTGCTTAAACGTTCTGCTTTATTTTCTTTGGTGTTTCGTTTAAGCTTTGGATCACCTCTGCGTATACGGAAGTATCGACCTGGTGGTTAAAGCCTAAACAACTTCAACTTATTTTTATTTTCTTATTTTGTTTAAACATTGGACTTTCTCTGCGTATACGGAAGTATCGACCTGATTGTTAATGTTTAAACATTCTGCTTTGTTTTTGCACAATTCACGGTTGATAAAAGTTTAAAGGCATTATTTGAGTCAGTGTATTGCATGATGAGGGGATATGCTGAGATCGTGGGGTCCATAAGAACTTAGTGCTATCTAAATATACCTTAACGTATCGGTAAGCATTTCGAAAGTTTTTAGATTGAGTTTAAGTGGACAACAATATCGTCAATCTATGTGAATCGTTTAGAACTGAAAATGTTTAAAGCTTAACGGTGCTAGTGATTGGTCACATAAACTGATATGATCCTCTTGCACAAGCTCACAAAAAATATTGTTTGTAAATATTTCTTTACTGCATTCCCTTGTCATTAAAAATCCAAAAAGATTTTAGTCTGTTTTAGCATAAATTTTGAAAAATTCAAAAAGATTTTCGACAATTGATGATGGAGAGCTGATATTCGAAATTTCAAGTGCTAAACAAGATGAACTGGTTTGGGTGTGTGTGTACTCAATTGAAAAATTTTGAATTAAGAAAGAAGTTGAGATTAGTTAATCAGGGTCATTAATTTGAACTTGGTGTAACTATTTCTAATAAGTTTTTCTTATTGATTTAAGTAAAAACTTATGTTTTGATGAGAATTGTGTAGGTGATGAGCTTAAACAGATTTCAAGCCAGGATTTGATCTCAAGGTGATAACTAATTCCAGACTGCGATCCCAGTATATCGAAAGGGGGAGTCTGAAGACATCCGAGTAGAGATTGTTCGTGGGGAGTCTGTTAATGTTGAAGAGGAGAAGGAGATAAAGTTTGAGGATGTTTACACTGTGAGATATTTCAGAGAGTGTTCAGACTGATAAAGACTGAAGATTGTGAAGACTCGACACTTAAGACTCGTCAACATCTGAGGGGGAGTCTGTTGGTGCATTCATCTGTCGACTTCGTCTTATATCGAGTCTCGGGTTGCGTTGCGGATCTAATCAAGAATGATGTCATCTGATACAATGATGACATCATAATATGACATCATCATTGCATCACTACACAAGAAGACAAAATATATTTGTAGGTTTCGCTTGAAAACAGAACATGTAATCATGTGGGTTTCGCTTGAAGTTACTTAGGTAGGTTTCGCTTGAATCAGCCATGTTCATGTTCAAGTGAAACATGAGTACTATATATAGGGTTGTTGTCATTTCATTTGTAACAGTTAGTGAATTCCATACCGAGGTGCTGCCGGTGTGAAGACTGATTGTAATTGCTATTATATCAATCAAATCAGTGTTTAAAGTGATATTCAAGCTGTTTCAAAGCCAGTTTCTTATTTTCCGCATCTGAAACTGATAAAATCTCTTCTGAACGACTCGTTTGGGTCACAAAACGATCCTACAAGTGTCAAGACGATCAAGGCAGTTGGAACGGAATGTCGTTCGATCGGATTACCACCCGATGGATTGCCACCCGATCGGACAGCCGTCCGATCGGCTTGCACCTGATTCCACACTTAAACCATATTTCAACTCTTCAACAGTTTTGAACGTCGAATGGATTTCCGTCCGATCGGATTGCCGTCCGATCGAACGACCATCCGACCATGTGATGTTTTAAACTTCAAACAATTTTCAACATGTGCAATGCATAGTTAGTTCCAAACGGAATGCCACCCGATCGGATTGCAATCCGATCGAGTGACAAACTGCTGTGAACTTTTTCTCGCTAAGTGTTCTACTAATCGGATCCTCACTCGATCGAGCCGCCGTTCGATCGACCGGCCTGAAGGGTAGAGATACTTCTCTGTTTTAAAAATGCTACAACGAAAACTTCAAAAGTCAAACCATCATACACAAACACATCCTTGCCAGACGAGGTGACAATCCAATCGAATGGCCATCCGATCGGGTGACCATCCGATCGGGTGACCATCCGATCGGGTGACCATCCGATCGGGTGACCATCCGAACGGATGACCATCCGAACGGATTGCCACCCGATCGACTGGCCACCCGATCGGGTGGCAATCCGTTCGGATGGTCATCCGACACTTGGCTCTCTGCCGCCGTTTAAAAGCACGGTTCGACGCTGACGGTGTCAATATATTATCAGGAAAATCTCAGACGCACTCCCTTCAATCCAACCAAGTTGTGTTTACTTGCTGAACACCGACAGTGAGTGTACTCGAACCCTTTTTATCGTATTTTGGGTGTAACATACGTTCCTAATTAAATCAAATTTATCAAAACAAATTATTCAATCAAACTACTTAACACTTGCGAATAACTGTTATACATATTTACACGTGATGCTAGTTACATATGTGTTAGGACATATACTCGCGAGGTCCCGCCTTAACTAGTATAGTACTATAGCACCCGATGGGGTCTAGTTAGGATCAATAACAACCGCAATCGCTGCTCGAGTGACTTAGCTGGTTGTATCTGTCTTATATGCATGTATGTTGAGGTATCTCGTTTATGTATTTGGTAATTCGCAGCACTTTTAACTATTTTACGCTACTCTATCAAAATGTGTATGCTCGCCAATACTTTTGTGTTGACGTTGTTTTAACGTATGTTGCAGGTTTAGTCGCAATCTACATCAAATCAAGCTAGGAAGTCAAGAAACTCACCTAAAATCTATTTTGTCGGATTTGTATTGTTCGAGAGGACAAGAAATATGTGATAACTTATGTGAATGTATTGTTTATTAGTATGGGATAATGAACGCATTAAATAATGTCGCAATATAGCTGTTATGGATTCTCTTGAGCAAACTGATTCGCCTAGTGCTACGCCCCGATGATTCCGCCATCGGTTGGGGTGTGACAGATTGGTATCAGAGCCAGAACTATAGGGAATTAGGCCAGACATGACCTAGTCCGGTCGATGTCTTATAAACGACCTAGTCTATAGTCTAAGTACCAACGGGCCGACTCGTATGTCACGGCCCCTGACCCGGAATTTACCCGTTTCAGGAGCCGCGGGACAGAAAACCTGTGGTATTTTTTATTTTGGCAGTGGAAATTTTTAATAGGATCTATTAAAACCGAAAATGACCAATTATTTTATTTCACATTTTGTGATAAACGCCATTATTTACAATAAGGGAAATTTCACTAGGAAATCCCTGTTATTACAAAAACATGTTTATTTGTTTTATTTCCTGAGCCACATTCTTCAAGCTGGTAGTGCTATGATGCACTTTTCCTGATTCACAGCAAATCACCTGAGACATGTTTAAAAAATTTTATCAGCGGGGAAATACTGGCGAGTCATTCAATTTGCACAAAACGACACATTGTTACAATTTATAGCATTAAGGGTTTTTATATTTGCCCCTATCTTATAATTAGCTGGTTCAGCTGTCACTCGACCGAATCTATGACCGTGGACATATCACTAATTAGGCTCGCCCACCTAAAGTGATAAATCGTTAGTAGTAATGTGCACAAAACCCCCACATACTACCAGTAATTAAAGATTAGCAAAGACTTAATCACTGCAAAGTATAACTGGAAAACATTTAGGTTTTGTAAAGCAATTTGATAAAAAAGAGAATGACTCATATTGCAAATTTAGTTGGACAGAGTTTTGCCTATGAATTAAGCTTGATAACCTAGTTAAATAACAATGCATACGAAACTAGGTCAGTAACTTAATACAACATTCACGATAAAATCACGAAATCAAAACCCTCACGACGAATGACAAAGTATAGCCCGAGTTCGGGCAGCACTTAAACATCCCTCGGATCGGTTTCAATCAATCGGACATTGTATCGTAGCAGTGATCGAGTTATTACCCTGTTATCGCAGCAGAGGTTCGATGTTATAAGTATTTCGAATGATACAGTGTTTAATTGTGCGTACGTTGTGAGATTTTACGTCGAAACAAGCAACCAGTTCAAGTCCCAAGGCTGGGGCTTTATAGCCCAAATTGGAACCTCCCGCGTGTCGCGAAGGGTTCCTCTACCCCTGTCGCGAGTCGCGGGGCATACCCACCTGGCCTAGGGTAGCCTCGTGTCTTGTATAGCCTTGGTGAGTCGGAATTTTTCGAAAATACGTGTTTTGCAACAGTTTTGAATGGATAAACGTAATTAGGGGATACCCCCCTTGAGTTTTAGGGGGACCCTGATCCTAGTTTTGGTTGTTTTAAAAATTAAGGGTTATGCCATACTATTTGGGGGTCTCAATTAGGGTTTCCTAATGGACATTATTAAATTAAGAATAATAATTTTGGCAAGAGTTGTTACATCCTCCCCACCTTTTTTAAAATCTCATCCTCGGGATTTACTGAAACAGGTAAGGATATTTTCGCTTCATTTCTGATTCTAGCTCCAATGTATATTCTGGTCCTCTTTTCAAATCCCACTTGACCTTTACCATCACCAATCTCTTGTGCTTGAGAAACTTGACCTTTCTGTCTTCTATTTGGAGTGGTTTCTCAACAAATTTCAACTTTTCGTTTACCTTTACATCTTGAAGAGGTATTACCAGGGATTCGTCAGACAAACATTTCTTAAGATTAGATACATGAAACACATCATGTACCCCAGCTAGTTCCTCTGGTAATTGTAAGCGATAGGCAACTAGTCCTATTCGTTGGATTACTGGGAATGGTCCTATGTACCTTGGACTTAGCTTTCCTTTCGTACCGAATTGAACTACTCCTTTCCAAGGAGAAACTTTCAAGAGTACTTTGTCTCCAACTTGAAATTCCAGGGGCTTGCGTCGATTGTCTGCATAACTCTTCTGGCGATCTCGAGCCGTCTTTAATCTTTCCTTGATTTGAGTTATCTTGTTGGTGGTTTCCTGTACAATCTCAGGACCTGATAATTGACTTTCTCCTATTTCTTCCCAACAAACTGGAGTTCTGCACTTTCGTCCATACAGTGCTTCGAATGAGGCAACTTCAATACTTGCATGATATCTATTGTTATAGGAGAATTCGATTAAGGGTAGGTGGTCATCCCAGTTTCCCCCAAAATCTATTACACCTGCCTTGAGCATGTCTTCCAGGGTTTGGATCGTCCTTTCACTATGTCCGTCTGTTTGGGGATGGTATGCAGTACTTAGATTCAGTGGGGTCCCCATTGCTTCTTGGAAACTTGTCCAGAAATGCGAAGTGAAACGACTATCTCTATCCGATACTATGGAGAGTGGAACTCCATGTAAGGATTACCTCCTCTACGTATAGTTTTGCTAATCTTTCCATACTATAGGTTTCCTTCATTGGCAGAAAATGAGCTGATTTGGTTAATCGATTCACAATTACCCAAATGGCGTCATTACCTTTTCTGGTTTTGGGTAACTTGGTAACAAAGTCCATTGTGATTAGTTCCCATTTCCATTCAGGCATTTCTAATTGTTGAAGTAAACCTGAAGGTTTCTGATGTTCTGCCTTAACTTGCGAACAAGTTAGACACTTAAATACATATCTAGCTATGTCCTTTTTCATTCCTATCCACCAGAAGTTATTCCTTAAATCTTGGTACATCTTGTTGTTTCCAGGGTGCATTGTATATCTAGATTTATGGGCTTCTTCTAAAATCTTATCTCTTAAATTTCCTTGCTTAGGTACCCAAATCCTTTTCTTATGGAATCTCCAAATTCCATCCGTTCCTTGTTCTAATTCTTTTATTCTTCCTTTCATTCCTTCAACATCATCCTTGATTGCTGTTTCCTGTATATTCTTCAATTGTTCCATTAAATCTAATTGAAGATTTAATCTAAGAGCACAAACTCGTCTTTGTTTTTCATGATACTTACGACTTAAGGCATCTGCTACTACATTTGCCTTTCCTTCATGACATTGAATATCACAGTCGTAGTCACTTAGAATTTCCATCCATCTTCTTTGCCTCATGTTTAATTCTTTTTGCCCAAATATATATCTTAAACTCTTATGATCTGTATAGACTATAAACTTACTTCCATATAGATAATGTCTCCAAATCTTAAGGGCAAAAATTATTGCTCCTAATTCTAAGTCATGAGTCGTATAATTTTCTTCGTGCTTTTTCAATTGCCTTGAGGCATACGCAATTACCTTTTTGCGTTGCATCAACACACATCCTAATCCTAGCTTAGAAGCATCACAATAAATTTCAAAATCTACTGTTCCGTCTGGTAAGGCTAGAATTGGAGCGTGTGTTAACCTTTGCTTTAAAATCTTAAAAGCCTCTTCTTGCCTAAGTCCCCATTCAAACTTAACTGTTTTACAGGTTAGCTTAGTTAATGGCACTGCTATCTTAGAGAAATCCTTAATGAAGCGCCTATAATACCCAGCTAATCCTAGAAAACTTCTAACTTTCGTAGCTGATTGCGGGACCTTCCAGTTCGTGATCGCTTCTATTTTGGAGGGATTGCAAGTCCCGTTTAATGGATCTTTCAATGATATCAAACCTAATCTTGTGAGAGTGCGGAAACCAAACACAAGACGATTCAAGATAAACCGAAAAATATGAAAATACGAAGAACACAATACCGAATCACTTTCAAACTTGCACACGTTCTATTACTTGAATAAGTAAAACGTCTGGTACAAGTTGACACACCAAGATCGCCTCCCTCTCTAGCTCTCTAGAAATTCTATATCAATGGAGGTTCCTAAGGTTCCAACCCTAAAACAAGTCAAAAAACATGTTTATATACATAGACAAGCCCATCTCCCTACATGGGCTCCCCTTGGGCCTGCTTGGCCCACATGGCCTAAAGCTTGGCCCAAGTGACCTATAAAGGTCCAAAACCTAATATAACTAACCCGGTAAAGACCAGTTCGTAACCATAACCCGTTGTGTTAATTTGATGCATCACTCTCACACTTTAGGGCCTAACAATCTCCCCCTAGACTGATGCCATCAAATTGTCTTCATAACATGAAATCAGCAACGTCTTCAACGAGTCTATGGTTGACGCTTTGCTGCAGATGTTGTGGAAGTTCTTGACTTCTGAACTCTCAGCACTGGGTCTCTTTCTTCAACTCTCATGGTTAGCTTCATATCAGGATCTCGATCAACATTTTTTTTCACAAGATTTTCAAGTAAATCCCAAAAACTGGATCTTTCAGTGATATCAAACAACACCAAGTTTGTGCGGAATCCAAACTTGATGTGATTCAAGAATAAACACGAAAAATACGAAATACAAAGAACACAACAAATCACCTTTAAACACTTGCACACGATTCTATTACTATCAACTAGCAAAACCGTCTAGTACAAGTGTTCGCAAACAATCGCCTTCCTCTAGCTCTCTCTAGGAATTCTGTAACAATGAGGTTCCAAGAAGTTCAAACCTAAAAACAAGTTGAAAACTTGTTTATATACTTAACCAAGCCCAACTCCCTACATGGGCTCCCCTTGGGCCTGCTTGGCCCACATGGCCTAAAGCTTGGCCCAAGTGACCTATAAAGGTCCAAAACCTAATATAACTAACCCGGTAAAGCCCAGTTCGTAACCATAGCCCGTTATGTTAATTTGATGCGTCAGTCTCACACTTTAGGGCCTAACAATCTCCCCCTAGACTGATGCCATCAAATTGTCTTCATAACATGAAATCAGCAACGTCTTCAACGAATCTATGGTTGACGCTTTGCTGCAGATGTTGTGGAAGTTCTTGACTTCTGAACTCTCAGCACTGGGTCTCTTTCTTCAACTCTTGTGGTTAGCTTCATATCATGATCTCGATCAGCATTTACTTGAAAATCTTGTGAAAAGAATGTGAGAGGAGGATTCTCAACAGCTCTTTTCTTCTTCAATCTTTGTCTTTCAAGCAGGTTCACGGTACTTCTTCAAATGTACTTTCACTGTCAGAGGACGTTTCGTATCCAGTTCTTCTGACTCAGGTACATCTTGTTGTTGTGCTGCTTCAGGCTTCTTCAGCAACTAACAGCATCTCAGTCTTCATCAACCCCTGTTCTTGAGTGAAATCAAGTTCTGCACATGCTCACAAACTCATAAGCAAACATTTCTTATGCAACAGGGAGAGTACCATATGAACACCAGGTACATCCAAGTACTTGTACTCGAATTTCACAATTTAAATTCTTTCAACTTTTGATGATCAGTCAAATCTTCAAGAACGGTTACATTTTTAATTTTAAGAAAAACAAATAGACACTCTATTTTTGGATTTTTGATTTTATAGAAAAACAAGACACAATTTTTGTATTTTTGAATTTTTCAATTTTTTTAATTATTTTTTTAAGAACTAAAAACCAATAAAAACTCAAATATAAACAACTACCATAATATACAATTACAATTGCAATGGGATCAAAATTCGTTCTCAGGCAGACTAAGGAACACTTTTCAGTACGAGCCTAATCAAACTGGTCTATGCGATTGCCAATATGTTTGTCCACTTAAACTTTAACGCTCAACTTTCAATTTTTCAACTTCGTGATATGCTTTAGGTAATATTATACTATTATACCCATGTATCCCATTCCAAGGCATACCCCCACGATCAAGGTAAGCACAACGATTCAAATCATGAGGTTTCGGGCTTGACCACACTTATCAACACTGATCTTTTACCGAATGATCTAGACGATTGCCAGTATATTTGTCCTTCTAAACTCATCTCCCTAGACCTTTTTCCATATAACTGCCTGTAACAAATTTTATCATGTTTTGATTTCTTAACAATGAACACCCAAATAAATACTAATCAAATCCCGGAAATATAAACAGCACGCTCTATCATGCAAGTAGCTTCCCTACCACATATTTCACAAGTCCAATCCAGATCTCTGAAATCTTAACTGGGCATAGATTGAGAAGAGAACAGAATAGATCATAAGCAGAGATGGTATAATATACAGATCAAATGAGTTTTTCTCAATTTGATATAGGTTTCTTGGGTTTCTTTTGGGCACTTGAGGGCCTCTTTCTGGTGTTTAAATGATCTATAGAGCGACAACGTACAGCTAGGTCAGCATGTATCTGGATGCAGCAGAAGCTGACGTTGCCTAGCACCTCCAGGTCAGCATATATCTGGATGCAGCAGAGGAGATACACGACTTTTTCAGAGAAGATTTCAGAGTCAGACCAAAATTGTGTGTATCGGGACAACATACAGACATTCAAATAGAAATGAGCTAATTCCAAGTGATTTTCTTTGCTGAGGTCATGTACAATTTTTGTTCTGAACAAAAACAGCCAATGTTTCCAGTCTTAAGGATAGAGCCTACCAACACATCATACTAGAGTCAAACTATTTCGATACTGGTCTTACATGAGTCAGCCCTCGACCATAATGTGAAAATTCATACGCCGTTGGTATGTTACCCACATGGTACATAGTTCGTTATGATTATATCACTTGGTATCCTTTATCATTTTGAGCGTCAAGCCTATCGACATATCGCAGTAGATCCTAGTCTTTTCAGCTATGGTACCTTACATGTGTTAGTCAAACCCTTTAACATGAACATTTATTTCACTTCCCATATCATGCAATTTTTCTTTTTGACTTTTTCATTTTTCTAATGTTTCCCTAAACTCTATATCTATCTATATGTTCCTCTCCCCCCCTAAATTTGTGCATAAATCTTGTATTTTTGCGCAAATTTACCATTTACTAGAGAAAGGACACTTTATATACAAAATAATGAACTAAGAAAAAAAATATTTTTGCTTAACTGTTCTGTCATCAGATTGAAGACTAATCAAATTCAATTCAAAGTACTGAATTTAAACGGTACCTTTTGCTGATCTTTTCTTACTTCTCTAATCTCCTCCAAAGGAAACATATCATTTGTAAAAAAAATTTGAACTTTTTGCAATAGTGAAATGTTACCCGTTTTTTATCTCTGGAACAACCGCTATCAACATTCCAGAGATTGTCAACAGCTCCTCCTTGGTTGTTCCTGAAAAGTAAGGAGGTTAGTAAGACATGGGTACCCAGGCCATCGTGGTCCTGGGATTACCTGAAGCATCAAAATAAGACACTTCTTTCAAACACAAGTCCCCTTTAATTTCAAGGATTGGAGACGTTGCTGCTTTAGATTTGGGTTTCCAAATCTGTTTCGGTTTAACAAACATGTTTGTTGCCGTTGGTTAAGCAACTTTAACTGTTTCAGGTTTGTTAGTTTTAGAAAAACATTTTTTTCCTGAGCAGCCTTCCGTTTGTTTTTAGCAACATTCCAATCCCCATCAGAAGGTTTAACCTTGGGATTCACATTCTTCATTGCCTTAGGTGAAGATACCTTCATTGGCTTAGAATGATATTTATCCTTTGGTGTAACACTCTGATTTTGCACATGATAGGGTATATAGGGACGATGTGTGCAGTTTCGAGCAATGTGACCAGCAATGCCGCAATTGAAGCATGTTTGTCTCTTCATGTAGAAAGCATTCTGATCAGCTGGATTTGCTCTTGCATGCCCTGATGGACGAATCGGTCCTTTCTGTGCTTGATTTAGTTGCACATTTCCTGCAGACGACGATGAATTTGGATGCCTATACTTGTCGTTTGCAGGGGCCTTCTGTGGTGGAGATTTCCTTTGATTCTTCTTGTTTTCCTTAGACTGCAAGTCTTGTTCAGAAATCTCACCAGTCTTTCTGAAACCCTTGTTAGCACAATCAAATGCATATTTCTCACATTTGCCATTACAGACTGGCTTAACGAAAGCATTTTTCACATCACAGGCCTTTTGAGGATTATTGCTGCCCGTTGAGGACTGTGGAGAGCCTGATCGTCTTTGATATTTAGGCTTCTTCTTTTCGCGTCCTTTACCTGCTCGCTTCGGCTCTTGTTGCTTGATCTGAACCTTTTCATCATTAACCGAAGGCTCAGATTGTTCAGCTTGCATACTTAGAGCCTTGTTCACGTCAGTTTTCACTTCATCAGCTTTGGTAGGATCCGAGACTTCTGGTTTATCAGATGAAACACCAGAAACTTCAGCAAAAACTTCAGCTGAAACATTAGACGAATTTTCAACACAAGACGGTTCTGCACATGACGCCTTTGAGCTGAATCCACTAGAATCAACTGATTCCAATTTCTCAGAATCAGCTACTTCCGATGATTCACATTTGGAATCAGATGGTTCAGCTGGCTCATTTGTTTCGTTTGCCGATTCAGTCTCTGTTACGCAAGCATCAAGGTTTTCACCCAAATCATCAGGCCTGAAATTAATCCTAGAGCGAAAAACCTTAAAAAAATCAAACGTCAAAATAGAGTCTGGATTAGGTTCATTTATTAAATTTTTAGAAGAATCAGACTCTGATGCTTGTTCATCCCCAACTACATTTTCAACTTTTACTTCAACTACTTCATCTGCAGGGGAAGACGAAGCATTAGGATCAAAAGTACCTTTAGCAACAAAATTAATTGAAGTAAATCCCTGTTTCTCAACAGGTCTGCCATTAAATGATGACTTATTGTTTTTGGGACCATAAGTCATTTTACTTTCATTCATCAACTCCTCCTCAGTCATAGGTAAATATGTGTAATTATCATTGTAAGGAGGAGGAGCCTGATTGAAACCCAATCCACACCCTTTCTTTTTCTGATAGGCAAGTTGTTGATCACACAAATTTTTGACCAATTTACTGGAAGACTCATACTTTTTAATGTTAAGTTCGTTAATTTGATATCTTTCTCTTATATCTTCCAGTTCTTTGATCAAAATGCATACCTTCTCCTGTGCCTCTAAGAAATGGGCTGTTTTTACACTTACATCATCCTTAAGTTTGATGATGTCTTTTCGCTGAGCTTCAGTTTTACCTTTATAAAGCTTTTCATTCTTTGATAAAGTAAAATTTTTATTTTTTATGTCGTTGTAGTCTTGGATCAACTCAGTGTTGTGTAACCGATATGCCTCATTTCTTTCTCTACATTCAGGAGTGCAAAAGACAGAAAGTATCTCTTCTTTGGTAATTTCATGAGTCGCGGGTTTGTGAAAAATAAATGCCATAATTTCAGTGGGTGGCTGTTACTTTTGTTCTTTCCCCAAAACACAAACCAAACGAGAACTCGTGTACTCGCTAACTCAAACCCTTTGCATGCGAATGAACCCGCTTTCTGAACCGCGCCTCAAAACTTACTCCCAAAACAAACAAAGCCCTTTTTTTAATTTATAAAAGTATACTAATAGTTATTATTATTATAAAGGAATACTTATTATTATTATTATAAATAACTAATGATTAGGTAATTATTACTAAATGATTAATCAATTATTATAATAAATAACTTAAACGAGCAACAGTTGTCTTCTTCCTTGATCAAAACCCACCAAAACCCTAATTTAGCCTCTCAAAGTTATAACGTGAAAGAAGGTTGGCTGGAGATGCGATGTGTTGATGATGATGAACTACGGCCGGAGAAGATGACGAGTTGCAGGTTACGTCGGTGAACAATATGACGATGGTAACAGGATGATGAACGATTGATGGTTGCGACTCGAAAGGTTGAACGAGATGATGATGGTGTACGGAGTCGGAGGTGAGTGATCGGAGACGGAGAAGAAGATAGTTGCAGGATGACGGAGGAGGACGACACTCGACGAAGATGATGATGAACGATGATCGGAGACTGAGTTGCAGGTTCCGTGGATGATTGTTGCGACTCAGATGATCAATGACTCGAAACCTTTGCTGATTGCGACTCGAGAACAGGAAGATATGAATCGAGATCTCGGTTGCGACTCGGAACCGTGGTTGCGACTCGAGACTGTGAAAATGTTGAAGAGTCGAGACCGAGGTTGATGACTCGAGACCAGTTGTGACAGGAGTCGAGACAGTGGTTGCGACACAAGAATGAATGACTCGAGACCAGTGATGAGCAGTGAGTCGAAACCGTTGATTCCTGAAAACTTGGAGTCGAGACCAGTTGATGATAAGTCGAGACCTTGAATGATGGTGATAACTCGAGACCGTGATAATGTTTAAAGATGTGAAGATAAGAGTCGAGACCAGTGAAGATGCTTTAAATAAGAAACAATATTGACAGTTGTAGCAAACTCCGAGATACTTGGAATTTTTTTTTTAAATCAAGATACTTTTCAAATTTAAAAGGATTATGATTAACATCAAGATATTTTTCGGAAAAAAATAAAAAGATTATATTTAATCCTTTAACAACCTTTTCAAAATCTAAGCACCGAAATATACCAACTTTTTATAAAATTTGAATGAACACAATGAAGAACGCGAAGAACACCAACTCAAAAATTTCAGAAAACTTGAATGTTTGATATCAAATCGAGCCTAGAACAGGTTCTAATGGCTCTGATACCACTTGTAAGTCCCGTTTAACGGATCTTTCAATGATATCAAACCTAATCTTGTGAGAGTGCGGAAACCAAACACAAGACGATTCAAGATAAACCGAAAAATATTGAAATACGAAGAACACAATACCGAATCACTTTCAAACTTGCACACGTTCTATTACTTGAATAAGCAAAACGTCTGGTATAAGTTGACACACCAAGATCGCCTCCCTCTCTAGCTCTCTAGAAATTCTATATCAATGGAGGTTCCTAAGGTTCCAACCCTAAAACAAGTCAAAAAACATGTTTATATACATAGACAAGCCCATCTCCCTACATGGGCTCCCCTTGGGCCTGCTTGGCCCACATGGCCTAAAGCTTGGCCCAAATGACCTATAAAGGTCCAAAACCTAATATAACTAACCCGGTAAAGCCCAGTTCGTAACCATAACCCGTTGTGTTAATTTGATGCGTCAGTCTCACACTTTAGGGCCTAACAGGGATCTACGTGAATACCTTCGTGATTCACCATGTGTCCTAAAAATTGCACCTCCTGCAGCCAAAATTCACACTTCGAGAATTTGGCGTAAAGCTTTTCTTTTCTTAACAAAGTTAAGAGTGCTCGTAGATGCTCAAAATGCTCGTCCTGACTTTTGGAATAAATAAGTATATCGTCGATGAAGACAATCATAAATTTTCCAAGTATAGCTTACAGATTCTATTCATCATGTCCATAAATGCTGCAGGAGCATTTGTTAATCCAAAAGGCATGACTGTAAACTCGTAGTGCCCATACCTAGTTCTGAAAGCAGTTTTAGGTATGTCTTCCTCTTGTACCTTCAATTGATGGTATCCAGAGCGCAAGTCGATCTTAGAAAAATATCTAGCTCCTTGAAGCTGATAAAAAAGATCGTCAATCCTAGATAATGGGTATCGATTCTTAATTGTAACCTTATTCAATTCCCTATAATCGATACACATTCTCATTGAACCATCTTTCTTTTTCACAAACAACACGGGTGCTCCCCAAGGGGATGAACTAGGTTGTATAAATCCCTTACTGAGCAATTCATGTAACTGTTTTTTCAGTTCTAACATTTCGGTGGGTGCTAGCCGATAGGGTGCCTTAGCTATTGGTGTTGTTCCAGGAATTAGATGAATTCTAAACTCTACTTCCCTATCTGGTGGTAATCCTGGTAGCTCTTCTGGGAATACATCCGGGTATTCTGATACTACATGAATTTCCTTAAGTTCCTTACTTTTAGTGTTAATGATTACCGAAATCATATGCACTATTCCTTGTTTTCGCTCATAACTAGCAACCTTCATTACCGAAATAAACTTTAATGGTTTGCGCGGCTTATCTCCTGTAATCATAATTACTTCTCCTGCGGGTGTATGAATTTCTATGGAATTCTTATCACAGAGGATTCGAGCATGGTTGGCTACTAACCAATCCATTCCTAACACGACATCAAATCCAGCTAAATTCATAGGTAAAAGATTGGCGGAAAATTTATGGCCTGAAAGTTCTATCTTTCCTTCTTGAAGAACCTTATTTATGTTAATAGAATTTCCGTCCGCTGTTTCTACCGTATAAATCTGTCTAAGTATGGTTAAGGGTAGCTTAAGAGCTTGACAGAATGAAGTATTTATAAAACTTTGGTTTGCACCAGAGTCAAATAATACTTTCGCATAAATGTCGTGAACTAGGAACGTACCAGCTATTACATCCGGAATCAGATCAGCTTCCTGCGTGGTCAGCTGGAAGGCTCTTGCATTCTTCTTATTAGTTCCATCAGCAGGTTTGGCCTTGTTATCAGCTGGCTTGACCAGTTTAGGGCATTCTGGTCTAAAATGGCCAGCTTCTCCGCAATTGTAACAGATCTTTGATTTCTTCTTGCATTCCTCCTCCCGGTGACCCGGAATTTTGCAGAAGTTACAATTTTCTTTACATCTTCCAAAATGTTTCTTTTTACAATTTCCGCAAAATGGCGGGGTGGAAGATGACCCAGTTCCTTTTCTCTTGAAATTGCTATTATTACCCACACGAAATCCTTGGGTAATCATTTGGGCCAATTCCTTTTTCATATTTTCTTCCCGTGTACGTACCAGCCCGTCGGTCAGGGTGTTGGCTAATTCTACCGCATCGTCAATTGTGCGGGGTCTCACAGCCTTGACGATATCACGAATCTCGCTAATTAAACCCCAAATATTGCGAGAAATAAGCACCGGTTCTGGCAAAGCCAGAGTTGGTATAATTCTGGCATATTCGAAAAATTTTGAAGTATACCCTCGACAGTCAACATCTACCATTCGGTGGCTCAGGAACTTATTCGCCATTTGTTCCTTTTCATATTCGGGGCAGAATTTCCTTTCCACCAAATGCTTAAATTCTTCCCAATTCATGGCATAAGCCATGTCACTTCCTTTGGCTTGCAGTACCGTGTTCCACCATTCTAATGCCTCTTCCTTAAAAAGGTGAGACGCATACATAACCTTGTCTTCCTCGGTACCTTTACTTATTTTAATTACCGCCTCGGTTTTCTCCAACCAACGCAGTGTGGCAGTTTCCCCTTCATTGCCTGCAAATTCAACAGGTTTATAGGCAAGAAATTCTTTATAAGTGCAACCAAGTGTTGCAACTTTCATTTTCTTAAGTATTGGAGCTTGAATCACGTTGTTGCCGCCTCCGTTAACACTGTTACTGAAATTATCATCGCTCGTGCGTTTACTAGGATTGGCTTGCGAAGGCTCAACAGGGCTTTTAACAGCAGCGACGATTGCCGTGATAGCATTGGCTATTCCCTGGGCAACGATGTTTTCTATATCTTGTCTATTAAGAAAGTGATCTTCATTGTTTTGTTCAGATTGATTAACTTCATTGACAGGTTGGTTTTCCGCGTTTTCCATCTGAATAATAATTAACAATATAAATTATTATCACAATTAAATAACAACCAAATATAATAAAGCAATCGCACATAATCATGTCAACACGTATAGCCAAAATTGTCGTCCTTGTGACTTTCATATTTTATATATATATTTTAGTATGCATCGATACACACCAAATATTTTACAAGAGATTTATTTGAGTTATTTTACATGATTATATTTTTATTAGTTATAATTATTATTTTATTATTATATTATTATTACACACACAACCACAGATGACTGTCCCCTCAGAAACGACGCTCCCTCTCGTCGTATTTCCACGTAATTTTCTCCCCCACGTCCCTAATCCTATTTCCTGCCTCCACCAGTTCCTCGCCATAGTGACGGAGTTCAGCCAAGTTTTCTGTGCTCATAGGTGGGTTTGAAGCAGGCTCAGGGTCAAATTGGGAAAATAGACGTTGGGGTTATTCATGAAATTCTGAAACTGCCAGTCGTTTGTCCACCATTCCTCCAGCTGGCCTATAACAGGTCGGGGGTTGACAACAGGATCTGGGATAGCCGGTTCCAAATTAACTGGAAGTTGGGATTCAACGGGGTAATTGAAGAGGTTTTCATCTGCAGGTCCGATGAGGTCACAGTTTGCCAGTTTACGATACAGCTCCTCCCATGGTGGCATTTCCTGGGCTTGCCCGGAACTTTCCCCGATCTCTTTTCCTTTCCCTTTATCCTTTGGATCCTCAGTCTTTTTAACCTTTTGTGCAGCTGGTTTCTTCCTACTCCCACGTTTCTAGTCCAAGGTCCTCCTCCTCTTCTTCGGCTTTGGTTTCTCCTAGGCCTGGGCCTGGGCCTGGAATGTTAGTGGTTCCTCCGTATCTGCCAGATAGCCAGATGGGTTTCCTGTGGTATCCATATCTGTGCTATGGATAGTAAAGTTTCGGAGTGCCTCCGACAGCTCATTCATGCTGTTAGCACACATTAAGAAACACACACAAATTTAAGTTCAAATTTTATTTATTATAAATTAAATTTTCACAGAATCACAGAATGTCAATCAGAAAAATTAAGTATTTCTAAATACTTAATTGGCTTAAAGTAGTAGCTCTGATACCACCTTTTTCTGTCACGACCCCTGACCAGGAATTTACCCGTTTCAGGAGCCGCGGGACAGAAAACCTGTGGTATTGTTTATTTTGGCAGCGGAAATTTTTAATAGGATCTATTAAAACCGAAAATGCCCAATTATTTTATTTCACATTTTGGGATAAACGCCATTATTTACAATAAGGGGAATTTCACTGGGAAATCCCTGTTATTACAAAAACATGTTTATTTGTTTTATTTCCTGAGCCACATTCTTCAAGCTGGTAGTGCTATGATGCACTTTTCCTGATTCACAGCAAATCACCTGAGACATGTTTAAAAAGATTTTATCTGCGGGGAAATACTGGCGAGTCATTCAATTTGCACAAAACGACACATTGTTACAATTTACAGCATTAAGGGTTTCTATATTTGCCCCTGTCTTATAATTAGCTGGTTCAGCTGTCACTCGACCGAATCTATGACCGTGGACATATCACTAATTAGGCTCGCCCAACTAAAGTGATAAATCGTTAGTAGTAATGTGCACAAAACCCCCACATACTGCCAGTAATTAAAGATTAGCAAAGACTTAATCACTGCAAAGTATAACTGGAAAACATTTAGGTTTTTGTAAAGCAATTTGATAAAAAGAGAATGACTCACATTGCAAATTTAGTTGGACAGAGTTTTGCCTATGAATTAAGCTTGATAACCTACTTAAATAACAATGCATACGAAACTAGGTCAGTAACTTAATACAACATTCACGATAAACTCACGAAATCAAAACCCTCACGATGAATGAAAACGTATAGCCCGAGTTCGGGCAGCACTTAAACATCCCTCGGATCGGTTTCAATCAATCGGACATTGTATCGTAGCAGTGATCGAGTTATTACCCTGTTATCGCAGTAGAGGTTCGATATTATAACTATTTCGAATGATACACGGTATAATTGTGCGTGCGTTGTGAGATTTTACGTCGAAACAAGCAACCAGTTCAAGTCCCAAGGCAGGGGATTTATAGCCAAAATTGGAACCTCCCGCGTGTCGCGAAGGGTTCCTCCACCTTTGTCGCGAGTCGCGGGGCATACCCACCTGGCCTAGGGTAGCCTCGTGCCTTGTATAGCCTTGGTGAGTCGGAATTTTTTGAAAATACGTGTTTTGCAACAGTTTTGAATGGATAAACGTAATTAGGGGATACCCCCCTTGAGTTTTAGGGGGGCCTGATCCTAGTTTTGGTTGTTTTAAAAATTAAGGGTTATGCCATACTAGTTGGGTGTCTCAATTAGGGTTTCCTAATGGACATTATTAAATTAAAAATAATAATTTTGGCAAGAGTTGTTACATCATACGAACCCAGTAGGAGATTGTACGGGCCTACTTGATACTCTCATTCGAATTCGCTAATAGATACAACTTTGCGTGAACACCGCATACTACAATTTCACGCGAAGAGCCTTTCCTAAGGCTGGAATATCACTTCTCCTTTCCTAAGGCTAACACAATACACACGTTTTTGAAAATATTCGCATTACACAACCGAGTGATCCAGTCGAGATCAGGCGTGAAGACCAAGAACTCTCGATAAGGTCGCTTACTCATGTGTACGTATCATCACCCGCCAGAAGCTAACTGTCACTTCTGCGCAAATTGCAATTGGTATGGTCATCTTACCCAGCACTGTCGCACGGGGCCGCAGACTTGAAGAAATTCAGCAACGATCGCAGTCCCCGCAGAAGTCCTCCACAACAACATAAATTATGCTTACAATGTTGTTGTAATGATATAATTTTCTCCGTTAACTTCCTATATATGTTGAACTTGTTCTATTTCTCGACGCAATGTGGACTCTATTTAACTCTCGCTCTCCCTCGCACTCGCGCACGGACTAAATACTAGCACTATGTATTATATAATGTGTTTTCCCCCTACTATGCGTTCTTGAGATGAAGTGCGATAAACGTACAAGGATCAAATTAATCACGGGTGCACCCGGAATTATTTTGGTTAGTGCACGAAGATCGTAGTGAATTTCAGTGATGCCTTTACATTCAGGGCATGGTTAAGCGTGGTGGATACGCCGCTGGTACTTCCTATATATAAGCGTCTTGACCATGTCTGACAAAGTGTGACACCTAATCACGGAACGGAAGCGTATGGATTGAAACACAACGGTGTTTCGCCGTGCTAACTGAAGTTTTGTGAAGAAAATGCCATGTGGAGTTGGAACGTAGACCTATTATACTATTGTGGTTATTTTTGACACACTACACTACATCACAAGGCGTAACAATCTCAATCGCAACTCAAAGCGTGTAATCGCTAAGACTTTTCGTAAGTCAAACACGCTCGCAATCGCATTATCGCAGGAATCTATCTCGTAATCTCTATTGCTTATTATATGCAATCGCCCTATCGCATATCATGGGAATCGCTCTATCGCTTGTGTATCGCTCTATCGCTTGTGTATCGCTCTATCGCTTGTGTAACGCTTTATCGCTTGTGTGTTGCTACAGTATATCGCTCAACGTTTATCGCCATCGCTATCGCTTACCGTTATTTATGTTATCTGTGTTATGATAGCACACACGACCTCGCTTCACGAGACGAAACTGATAGGGTTGAAACATGGTGGATACACCGCTGGTACTTCCTAAATATAAGTGTTTCAGTCATATCAGCAGACTTTTGTGGAAAAAGGCCATGTGGGGTCTAATGTTAGTTAAAATTTGTGGTGTTGTGTAATCTAATCAAATCAAATCACATGTTTCCATCGCTTGCAACGCGTCGACCGTCGCTTATCGCTCGACGGTTGGCGATATTACTTTTTGCTTATCGCTCTTCGCATATCGCCATTGTCTTCGCTTACTATGATTGTGTTTGTATTGCGCTATCAAATTTTCGCATACCGCTTATCACTTAACGCACTTTCTCGTGTCGCTAAACTGATTTCGAAAACGACTTCATCACTCAGTTCGCCTTTCAAGACTTGATTCAACCCTTTCTTGTTTGGATCGAGTCATCGCGAATCTGTCTGCACTATGTTGACACGTATGGCACTGCCTCACGAGACGGAATCCATATGGTTAAAACGTGGTGGATACGCCGCTGGTACTTCCTATATATATGCGTTTTAACCATATTGTCGAACTTTCATGGGAAAGTGCCATCCGGGGCTGACCTTAAAAAATAAATTTTTGGTATTATTAAAAAGCTTTGTTTACCCAAAGTATAAGCCGACCCTTTTCCTACAAAACTTTTACTAAAATTTGATCAAAACCTTTGTACAAAACGAGATTATCTTGTGACGATGGTGTGACAATCGACTCAAGTTACTGCCGTGTGACGAGAAGATTTCGTGAAACAAGTTTTAAACACCCTAAAATCTTTTAGTAACCTAATAAAACCCCACTCATAGCGCTGGCGTGAACATCGAAACAGTTTAACGCCACACTGTGGGAAGATTTTGCATAAACAAGTTTCTTCAAACCTTTTCGAATTAATCAACTTTTCGAGAAATCAAAACACTTTTGGGTCGCTTTTTGTGTGTTGCCATCGTTTGTATACAAGTCGTCTTACTCGCCGCCTTTCGCCAGTCTTCGCAACGCTCTTGCTCGTCGAATTTCAATCGATCGCTCGCTTATTTTGACGTTTTCAATCGCCACTCCCACTCGCATCGATCCTAGCAACCCTTCTCGTGGATTAATTTCGGGACGGAATTTCCTAAAGCAGGGGAGACTGTAACAACCCTCACGTTCGTGCGTTGTTACTACTCGTGATACTCGTTACACCTAGCACCAAAGATTCGGATCATAGTGTAGCTATATCGCATACATTGCTATTTCACAGTATTATCGCATATTACGCATACTTTATCGCTATAACACATCGCATCACACACACTAACGCTCACGATGACGTTGACTGAGGACCTATTCTACCCTCCTCGATGGCCATGATGTGTCGCAGAGTAACGCATAATCGAAACGAATCCCGATTATTTTATCGCAACTTTGGAATGTGGATATTTATACGACCCTATGTGATTAATTATACTAAATATATGAATGTGGGTATGAAAATGTGTAACCAAACTATCGCAACGCTTAACGATCAAAACAGAACATCAAAACGCAATTCACCGTAGACCACCGATCGGATGACTGGTCGATCGGATGGTCACCTGATCGGATTGCCACCCGGTCGGACAGCCACCCAATCGGACAGCCATCCGATCCATTGCACTTCTTCCCCTTCATTCCACTTCACCTATAAATAACACTTGTAACATCACTCGAACGGTGATGTGACAGCTCTCACTCGTCCAGCACGCTTTGGGGCCATTTTCTCTCGATTTCTCGCGATTCTTGTAAGTTTCTACCTCAAATCTTGTACTTCTATGATCTACACGCACTTCCTCATCATTTTCTCTTCTAAATCTTAACTTTTAACCGTGAAATCAATGGATTTGAGGTGTTCTTGGATGATGTCATCATTGAGTTCTTACGAACTTCAAGTGTGGCCTCATTCCACCAAGAACCTCCCAGATCTGAAGGATTTCCACATGATTTCACTACGATTTCGCATAGATCTAAACACCTTCAATGATAAAAGGATTGAAAGAAACTTTTTCAACTTTCTTTCAACTCTTTTACACTCAATGCACCCGAAACCGATGGAATCAGAGCTCGTTCTGATCTTCTACTCATTCTAAGTGAAGTGTTGGTTCCAGATCTGATTCTGTCTAAAGAGACAACCGATTTCGGGTTAAGCATGAACAACCATTACGGACAGTTAACTGATCAGATCAGGGTGATTCCTGTTCAATTGGAGGACTTGGTTCATGATGGAGTTTTTGTTGTTTAGCACGTTATCACATCGTCTCAATCAAAACCGCAAGCTTTCAAAATGATCAAGTGTCAAGACGATCAAGGAAGTTGGAATGGAATGCCGTCCGGTCGGATTACCACCCGATCGGATTGCCACCCGATCGGACAGCCGTCCGATCAGCTTGCACCTAATTCCACACTTAAACCATATTTCAACTCTTCAACAGTTTTGAACGTCGAGCGGATTGCCGTCCGATCGAACGACCATCCGACCATGTGATGTTTTAAACTTCAAACAATTTTCAACATGTGCAATGCATAGTTAGTTCCAAACGGAATGCCACCCGATCGGATTGCAATCCGATCGAGTGACAAACTGCTGTGAACTTGTTCTCGCTAAGTGTTCTACTAATCGGATCGTCACCCGATCGATCCACCGTTCGATCGACCGACCTGAAGGGTATAGATACTTCTCTGTTTTCAAAATGCTACAACGAAAACTTCAAAAGTCAAACCATCATACACAAACACATCCTTGCCAAACGAGGTGACAATCCAATTGAATGGCCATCCGATTGGATGACCATCCAAACGGATTGCCACCCGATCGAATGGCCATCCGATCGGGTTGCCATCCGATCGGATTACCATCCAACACTTGGCTCTCCGCCGCCGTTTAAACGCAATGTTCGACGCTGACGCTATCAATCTGTAATCAGGAAAATCTCAGACGCGCTCCCTTCAATCCAACCAAGTTGTGTTTACGTGCTAAACACCGACTGTGAGTATACTCTTTTATCGCATTTTGGGTGTAACATACATTCCTAATTAAATCAAATTTATCAAAATGAATTATTCAATCAAACTATTTAACATTTGTGAATAACTGTTATACATATTTACACGTGATGCTAGTTACATATGTGTTAGGACATATACTAGCGAGGTCTCGCCTTAACTAGTATAGTACTATAGTACCCGACGGGGTCTAGTTAGGATGAATAGCAATCGCAATCGCAGCTCGAGTGACTTAGCTGGTAGTATCTGTCTTATATGAATGTATGTTGAGGTATCTCGTTTATGTATTTGGTAATTCGCAACACTTTTAACTATTTTACGCTACTCTATCAAAACTTGTATGCTCGCCAATACTTTTGTGTTGACGTTGTTTTAACGTATGTTGCAGGTTTAGTCGCAGTCTACATTAAATCAAGCTAGGAAGTCTAGAAACTCACCTAAAATCTATGTTGTCGGATTTGTATTATTCGAGAGGACAAGAAATATGTGATAACTTATGTGAATGTATTGTTTATTAGTATGGGATAATAAACGCATTAAATACTGTCGCAATATAGTTGTTATGGATTCTCTTGAGCAATCTGATTCGCCTAGTGCCGCGCCCCAATGATTCCGTCATCGGTTGGGGTGTGACAGTGACAGTCAAGAACCGTTTGTCTCGACCATGTATTGATAACATGTCGACCAGTTGCGAGAGTCGAACTCCCATTCAAGGACTGACAAATGAACGAACTATCATCAGATGGAAGTCCAAGGGGAGAATGTTCCTACAACGGCATATCGAATGCAATGCAGCCATTGCAACTTTGAATTCCATGACCTTTGGGTTAATCAACACACCAGCAGCTTTATGGATCACATAAATCGACCGTGTTATTTGATGACGTTTTGAATCATTTCCAGAAGAAAGGGACATCATGGGGGGCATTGTATCTTATTTTAGAGCTCCTGAGAGAGGAGCCACACCCCGCGAAGTCTTGTTAAATGTAACTACTGGATTCGAGAGGTACATTTTGGTCATGCAATCGACGAAGTAGGAATACACGTTGATCTCGCTAAGATCCATTTTGTTAGAAACTGATTGACACCAAAGATTCCTTCGGGGATACAGCAATTCCTTGGTTTCGCTAGATACTATCGCAGATTTATCAGGGGATTTTCGAAGATCGGGCAACTTTAATCTATTCAGCACAGCAGGGCGCTGTGTATTCGTGGGAGACAAAACAGGAGGACGTCTTTTTAGCTTTTGAGACCCAACTCCACAATGAACTGAGCATCGCCTTTACCCGAGGGTACGGCTGATCTAGTGGTATATCATGACGATTCGAAGCAGAGACCCAGTTACACGCCAATGCGGCACGAGAAGGTGACGGTTTACGTAGTGGAGTTACAGGAAGAATTGCACGAGTTATAACCTGCGGTGGAAGCCATGGTTTTTGGAATTAAGATGGAGGCATTACTTGGACGGTACCAATTGCACCATTTTGACCGATCACAAGGGCCTACGTGTACCTTTGTTTTGAGAGAGCTAATTATGTGATGGCATCGCTGGATGAAACTCCCGAGCGAATACGACTATGGAACCTAAACGCGTATGAGCTTGCAGCTCACCGTCGACTCTAACTTACCTGATCAGACTCGCTCTGTTCAAACTGGAAAAATGAAGGAAGAGAATTTTCAAGTTAAACCCATGCGGAGCATGGAGAAGCAACCGTTGGCAGGTCGGACGGTATTCGCTACCTCATGGAACGAATGTGGGCCTCGTTATACGGCAACTTAGGGAACTCATGTTGAGCAAAGCACACCGGCTTTGATATTCTAGTCGTCTGGGTTTTGATGAGAGATATTAGGATTTATAAACCTTGTACTGGTGATCGGGCATGAAGGCCCACCTAGCTATGCATGTGAATGATGTTTGACTTGTGGGAAAGTCAAGGTGGAGTATCAGCAACCAGAAACACCCATATGGAAATGAGAACAGACTGCCATAGATTCTGTCACTAGTCTACTTACAACTCGAAACAGAAACAATATCACCTGGGTGATCGTTGATTGTCTCATGTAACCAGTACACTTTCTTGCAATCAAGGAAACAGACGAGTCTTCACAGCTGTGAATGTTCCTCTGAGAGAGGCGGCTTTTAGGCACGGGGTGCCAACTCCTGATACCTTTGATTTTGATCTATACCTGATGTATGTCAGACAATACACAACACCCTTGGCTCACGTCTAGACATGAGCATTACTTATCACTGTAGGACAACCGGACAGAGTAACAAACCATCTTGACACACGAAGACATGCTGCGAGCATGTGCGTGATTGACTTTAGTAAATATTTGGAAGGACACTTATCTTTGGGTGAGTTCTACTACAGCTGTTACCGTTTTAGTAGGTATACAGCTCTGTTTGAGGCATTGCTTGGACAATAATGCCAACCTCCTTGTTAGACTGAGGTGGAGGACAACCTAATCACGGGTCCAAGACTTGCACTCGAAACTCTTGGGAAGATTATTTAGATTGGAAATTGTGTGGCAACAATGCGTGGTCACCAGGAAACCTGATAACTTAGGAAACACTAGGAGTTCGCTGCAGGCGAACGTGTCATATGGGAAGTCTCACCCTGGGAGGGTGCGGTACACTTCGGGAAGCGTGGCAAGCTTAACTGACGTCACGTTGGGCCATCCAAAATTCTGGGAAGAATTGGTAACATCGCCTACAAACTCGAGTTACCCGACGAATTTGGTAACGTATACGATGTCATTTATGTCTCGGATCTAAGGCAGTGCTTGTCCGATGAAACACTTGTGATACCTTTACTGGAGCTTAAGGTTAACCACAAGTTGCAGTTGTCAAGGAATCTATCGAAAGCATGGACTAGGAAGTCAAGGTTCGTTATCAAGGTCAAATTCCAATCACGAGAGTTCGTTGGAACTCAAGACGTGGACCGGAGTTCAGGTAGGAACGCAAATCTGATGAAACTTTAGCATCCCCACTTGTTCAGGCGGTTGAGTCAACTTTTGCTGGCATTGGCGAATTTCGGGACGAAATTCCTTTCAAGATGGGGATGATGTGGCACCCCTGGGAAAAATCCACAGTCATCCTGATCTAACACCGTGCAGCTTTGGATCGCTTACCAAATTTCGGGACGAAATTTCTTTCAAGTTGGGGATGATGTGACAACTCGAACTTTCAAGGTTTGTGCCGTTTAATCTCGTGATCCTAACTTCTCATTGTTTTCCTCTTCAATGTTCTTTGTTTAGATGAAACTTGTTAAATGTTATGTGCTATTATAACCTTGTTAAACCTAAACGTAATCGAGTATGATTGATTGTGTTTTGGGGCCGCGCACTTGTAACAGGGCCGCACACACTTATGTTTTATCTCGGCCCACTTCTATTCTATCCCGGCCCACACTTATGTCAAGCCCGCAATGCACAAGCCCAACCCTTCATGGGTTGCATATACTAGTAAAAAATAGGATTACGTAGTTATGAGTTTTGGAAAACAATTACGAACCCTATCACTCCCACCTTCTCTCTTCTCCTGGAAATCGACGGTGAAACCCCTCTCCCTCTCGAAGACTTCCTCAATTCCATCTTGAATTCCTTCGGTTAGTATAATCTCACTATGTTTCAAATCAAATCCTCTCGTCATGCATAGTTGTATCGATACATGATTGTTATTATTGATTATGCTCGTACATGAAGATATGTGTGTTAGTATTTGCATGATGGTAGGATTCTTAATGAACCCATAGTAATTACCAACTATTAAGTCTAAGATCATGATTGATGTAGACGATCGATGATCTAGGGTTTGTGCATGTTAGAATTTGATGAATTCATCATGATAATTATCAGTATTCTAGGTGATTTAATCAGTGGTGGTATAATACTAGTGGCTGATGTAATCGAACAAGGTAATGGCTGATGTAATCGAACAAGGTAAGGGTTGCAAATATAAAATCATAATAGGCCTCCACTAGAAGGATTGTGTGTGATTATGAATTAAAGTCAACCCAAATGTTTTGTGAGTAGTTCGATGTGCATGTGGGACGATTATAATAATTGTTTTGTATGCAATAATACTTGTTTTGTATTGAATGATAATTGTTTTGTAATACATGGTGACAATAACTGCCATAGATAATTAGTAATGTATGGGTGGAGTTATGATATGTGTTTATTATAATTGAGGGATAGATGTTAAGTCTTGATTCCGAACAATGATGATAAAACTGTTGGATAAATATGGTAGATATGTAACTGATTTGGCTGGGAATAGGATTGCACATTCGTTTGGAAAAGTTGAATTGATAACATACAAATTTGCTTTGGGTTAATGAGTTAAACTGGTGATATGCAAACTCAATTGGGCCTTATGTGAGTAACCATGTTTCATAAGCAACAAGGCCCATCTAGTTGCACATGGGCCGCAACTGTTTTGGGGAAGGGGGCAGCTGCACAATCGGTGGGCCGGGCTCCGATAGGCCACACACACGCATATACTTCATTGATGACTTGTTATTGGGCCGCACTAGTCAAAGGGGGATCAATAAATTGACTGTTACACATGTTCAGGTATCAAAGAATTAACTATTATGTGATTTGTGTATATAAACTCATGAGGTGAATTGGTTTATGAACTGAGTACATGTTAAAATACTACTCGATGATGTTAGGCTGGTATGTTAATTGCTATGACTTGAACTATATGGGTGTTACTTATATATTAGAATTGTGTGGTATGTGATTGAGTAATATGTGAATTAATCGTACGTGAGATACGTAGTATGTACGCACATGAAACTGATTGTATATGTACCCATGTTAGGACGTGCTTAATCACTGTTAAATAGAGTAACAAATCTTACCGAGCAAACCAAAGGTGAGTTCATTCCTTTTGAGCATGCGTCCCGGTGGTTGGGACAGTCATTGGGTATCCCTGAGAGGGATGGGTTTTTGGGTAAATCAAATGGGTATTACTGAGAGGGATACATCCTGTGGTTGAAATCTGGAATGTTGGATAATACACTCGTCCTATCACCTTTAAGTCCCATCTTTTTGTTACCGGAGAGGTAACGGGGTATTAGTTGGTAGCGCTACTTAGGTTTGGCACCCTCACCCCATACCGGAGAGGACGGGTGTGAACTACTGACCCAGTCATGCCCAGTGCTTTGATAGGAGCACTGGGGAACGGGCAAAGCATACATCAGGAGCCGTCTTGTATCCGGGGTATTATCAACATTGTATTCAATGAACGGAACTAAACACTTGGTAACTAACGTTTTTGTAAAACTATGAACTCACCAGCGTTGTCTGATACACGTGTGTGCATGCTCGCAGGTTATAGGTATGTCTGGATGTGGAACTTGCTGTCTGGGATGCTGGAGTGGTCATGGGTCGGGATACATGGAATCGCGAGTCGCGTTTAATGGTTATCACACATATGGTTTATGAACCACTTAATTAATGATTTATGCTTCCGCTGAATACGATGATTTGTATTTACTGGTTTGTAACACTTTATGTTAATAAATGAAAATGTGATTGGTGGCTAGATCCTGGTACGTCACACGCCTTGCGGGGGTTTCCGCTTCAGGTATTTTTGGGGGTGTGACAGTTTGGTATCAGAGCAACTGGTTATAGTGAACTTGGTTTTAAAACATTTTTGTTAAACCGGACTACAACCGAACAGTTCTAAATACGTGAATACGACCATGACACTCAGCTCCAGATTGCAAGGTTCGTCTTTCTCACTTGTTGCATACATTACATGACTATTACACATCTGTTTATGACGTAACATACGAACACACACTCGTCACTATAGCATGATGGCTTGGATTGCTTGCTTACATTATGATGCGTAGATAGTATGCCATAGTCCTTGGATTTTTGGTGATCTTATTTCTTTGACAACCTCTGTTGATATCTGGGTTTGAAGAACCATTTGACGCGAGTTAGGAGGAACTGAGATGAGCATGCAAATCACAATGTTATTGTGGGTGCACACATAATAATAATGTGGGGTGCATGTGAGTCCCAGGGAGGCCTAACAAGTGAAAAAGGGGTTCTGTTCTGTTATTTAATCAGTGAGAAACGTAACCAAATCTATAGGAGTCCTAGCAATGATTGCCTCCTACTTGAACGTGATCTTTTCACTCCTCTCTGAATCCTTACGAATCTCGAAGCTATCGTGTATTACTTGAACACCAATCTGAATGCCTAGCGAACTGTGTAGAATGTTAGGTGCTAGTACGAACGTCCCTGAGTTGGATGTCGCAGCGTCGAATGATTGGTCGATACCTTTCTCACTTCTCTTCTTTTGCTGGAACTCAATGTATTGACGTCTTAGATCCCGAAGTGCGATCACTTCTGCAACACTCTCGTAACATACCATGTATTACTCAATTAACTTGCTAGATCGATGGACAAGAGGATGAGCGTAGTATCCCACCGACCTCACTATTAGAACGGCCTTGGTACCAGCAACGAACACCAGTAAATTGACTTCAATCGAATCCTTAACCCTAGCCAGCGACTTATGGGAATCAACTCCTACGAATCAATCGGGACATAAACGATGACAATTGACTATAGAGTAGAATGTGTAACTTCCCACGCAGTGAGTAGTGCCTTAGTACGTGACACGGAACGTGAAAGATGTACCCTGTTGGTGAAAGGTCGCATGACCCCGTTACAAGCAGCGACATTAGGGGCAACAGTCGCGGCAACATCGAGGCGCTCGTAATCGTAGCCTACAGTATGAAAAACGAAGGTGACTCCGACAAGGATTGACTGTTGTTAAGTCAAAATCTCAACAACCAAGGGAACAATGACAGTAATTGGAAATCCATGTGATCGTAATAGCAACACTAGAAATGATGCTCGTGGAAGAGCATTTAGGATCGGTGTGGACGACGCCAGTAATATAGCAATATGGTGGCCTGCGCTTTCTTGGTAACTGATCGCTTCGTCTCTGTTTTGTTTAACGCTGATGCTTCTGGAAACCAAACCTGTTGTGGAACCGACTGATGGCAAGTCAATGGAAACCTCCTATGTTCGTTGGGATGCAAACTCGACCTTGTGGGACAAGTGTTCGACATCTACCCTTGATAGTTTTGTTGTAGTAGTTAGTGTGGATTGGTTATCCAGATAACGTGCGGATATACCTTGTGAGGAATCGTCGTCTATCCTAAAGCATCAGTGTGGTGTAAAGTTAGTATCATTTTAGCAATGAAAGCCAGGAGTGTCTATGGAGGGATTATCCCGCTATGATAGCAACCGTTACTGATGTTAAGGCTAAGGAAAAAAGGATCGAGGATCCACCAATTGTTCGTGATTCCTCTCGGTGTGCTACCCGAGGAACTTTCAGGTTTACTTCCACAACTGTTGGGCAGAAACTCAGTTTGATCTCACGACCAGATGCAGCCTTGATTACTCGTACTCCTTATCGTCTGGCGCCTAGAAAGTTGCAAGAACTGTCTAATCAACTACATGAACTGTTGGACAGGAGTTTTGTCAGACCTAGTTTTTGCTCTGGGGAGCCCCGATCATATCCGTGAAGATAAGCCTTATCGTTGGCCATGTGTACTGATCATCGAAGAACACAACAAGGTGACTGTAACAACCCGCACGTTCGTGCGTTGTTACTACTCGTGATACTCGTTACGCCTAGCACCAGAGATATCGGATCATAGTGTAGCTACATCGCATACATCGCTATTTCGCAGTATTATCGCATATTACGCATACTTTATCGCTATAACACATCGCCTCACACACACTAACGCTCACGATGACGTTGAGTGAGGACCTATTCTACCCTCCTCGATGGCCGTGATGCATTGCAGAGTAACGCATAATCGAAACGAATCCCGATTATTTTATCGCAACTTTGGAATGTGGATATTTATACGACCCTATGTGATTAATTATACTAAATATATGAATGTGGGTATGAAAATGTGTAACCAAACTTTCGCAACGCTTAACGATCAAAACGAAACATCAAAATGCAATTCACCGGAGACCACCGATCGAATGACTGGTCGATCGGATGGCCACCCGATCGGATTGCCACCCGATCGGACAGCCACCCGATCTGTTGCACTTATTCCCCTTCACTCCACTTCACCAATACATAGCACTTGTCACATCACTTGAACAGTAATGTGACAACTCTCACTCGACCAGCACGCTTTGGGGCCATTTTCTCTCGATTTCTCGCGATTCTTGTAAGTTTCTACCTCAAATCTTGTGCTTCTATGATCTACACGCACTTCCTCGTCATTTTCTCTTCTAAATCTTAACTTTTAACCGTGAAATCAATGGATTTGAGGTGTTCTTGGGTGATGTCATCATGGAGTTCTTATGAACTTCAAGTGTGGCCTCATTCCACCAAGAACCACCCAGATCTGAAGGATTTCCACGTGATTTCACTACGATTTCGCATAGATCTAAACACCTTCAATGATAAAAGGATTGAAAGAAACTTTTTCAACTTTCTTTCAACTCTTTTACACTCAATGCACCCGAAACCGATGGAATCAGTGCTCGTTCTGATCTTCTACTCATTCTAAGTGAAGTGTTGGTTCCAGATCTGATTCTGTCTAAAGAAACAACCAATTTCAGGTTAAGCATGAACAACCGTTACAGACAGTTAACTGATCAGATCAGGGTGATTCCTGTTCAATCGGAGGACTTGGTTCATGATGGAGTTTCTGTTGTTTAGCACGTTATCACATCGTCTCGATCAAAACCGCAAGCTTTCAAAACGATCAAGTGTCAAGACGATCAAGACAGTTGGAATGAAATGTCGTCCGATTGGATTACCACCCGATGGATTGCCACCCGATCGGACAGCCGTCCGATCGGCTTGCACCTGATTCCACACTTAAACTATATTTCAACTCTTCAACAGTTTTGAACGTCGAACGGATTGCCGTCCGATCGGATTGCCGTCCGATCGAACGACCATCCGACCATGTGATGTTTTAAACTTCAAACAATTTTCAACATGTGCAATGCATAGTTAGTTCCAAACGGAATGCTATCCGATCGGATTGCAATCCGATCGAGTGACAAACTGCTGTGAACATTTTCTCGCTAAGTGTTCTACTAATCGGATCGTCACCCGATCGAGCCGCCGTTCGATCGACCGGCCTGAAGGGTAGAGATACTTCTCTATTTTCAAAATGCTACAACGAAAACTTCAAAAGTCAAACCATCATACACAAACACATCCTTGCCAGATGAGGTGACAATCCAATCGAATGGCCATCCGATCGGATGACCATCCGATCGGGTGACCATCCGAACGGATTGCCACCCGATCGACTGGCCATCCGATCGGGTTGCTATCCGATCGGATTACCACCCGACACTTGGATCTCCGCCGCCGTTTAAACACACTGTTCGACGCTGACGGTGTCAATCTGTAATCAGGAAAATCTCAGACGCGCTCCCTTCAATCCAACCAAGTTGTGTTTACTTGCTGAACACCGACTGTGAGTGTACTCGAACCCTTTTTATCGTATTTCGGGTGTAACATACGTTCCTAATTAAATCAAATTTATCAAAACAAATTATTCAACCCAAACTATTTAACACTTGCGAATAACTGTTATACATATTTACACGTGATGCTAGTTACATATGTGTTAGGACATATACTCGCGAGGTCCCGCCTTAACTAGTATAGTACTATAGCACCCGACGGGGTCTAGTTAGGATGAATAACAATCGCAATCGTAGCTCGAGTGACTTAGCTGGTAGTATCTGTCTTATATGCATGTATGTTGAGGTATCTCGTTTATGTATTTGGTAATTCGCATCACTTTTAACTATTTTACGCTACTCTATCAAAACGTGTATGCTCGCCAATACTTTTGTGTTGACGTTGTTTTAACGTATGTTGCAGGTTTAGTCGCAGTCTACATCAAATCAAGCTAGGAAGTCTAGAAACTCACCTAAAATCTATGTTGTCGGATTTGTATTGTTCGAGAGGACAAGAAATATGTGATAACTTATGTGAATGTATTGTTTATTAGTATGGGATAATGAACGCATTAAATACTGTCGCAATATAGTTGTTATGGATTCTCTTGAGCAAACTGATTCGCCTAGTGCTGCGCCCCGATGATTCCGCCATCGGTTGGGGTGTGACAGATTGGTATCAGAGCCAGAACTATAGGGAATTAGGCCAGACATGACCTAGTCCGGTCGATGTCTTAGAAACGACCTAGTCTATAGTCTAAGTACCAACGGGCCGACTCGTATGTCACGGCCCCTGACCCGGAATTTACCCGTTTCCGGAGCCGTGGGACAGAAAACCTGTGGTATTGTTTATTTTGCTAGTGGAAATATTTAACAGGATCTATTAAAACCGAAAATGACCAATTATTTTATTTCACATTTTGTGATAAACGCCATTATTTACAATAAGGGAAATTTCACTAGGAAATCCTTGTTATTACAAAAACATGTTTATTTATTTTATTTCCTGAGCCACATTCTTCAAGCTGGTAGTGCTATGATGCACTTTTCCTGATTCACAGCAAATCACCTGAGACATGTTTAAAAAGATTTTATCAGCGGGGAAATACAGGCGAGTCATTCAATTTGCACAAAACGACACATTGTTACAATTTACAGCATTAAGGGTTTCTATATTTGCCCCTATCTTATAATTAGCTGGTTCAGCTGTCACTCGACCGAATCTATGACCGTGGACATATCACTAATTAGGCTCGCCCACCTAAAGTGATAAATCGTTAGTAGTAATGTGCACAAAACCCCCACATACTGCCAGTAATTAAAGATTAGTAAAGACTTAATCACTGCAAAGTATAACTGGAAAACATTTAGGTTTTGTAAAGCAATTTGATAAAAAGAGAATGACTCACATTGCAAATTTAGTTGGACAGAGTTTTGCCTATGAATTAAGCTTGATAACCTAGTTAAATAACAATGCATACGAAACTAGGTCAGTAACTTAATACAACATTCACGATAAAATCACGAAATCAAAACCCTTACGACGAATGACAAAGTATAGCCCGAGTTCGGGCAACACTTAAACATCCCTCGGATCGGTTTCAATCAATCGGACATTGTATCGTAGCAGTGATCGAGTTATTACCCTGTTATCGCAGCAGAGGTTCGATGTTATAACTATTTCGAACGATACAGTTTATAATTGTGCGTACGTTGTGAGATTTTACGTCGAAACAAGCAACCAGTTCAAGTCCCAAGGCAGGGGCTTTATAGCCCAAATTGGAACCTCCCGCGAGTCGCGAAGGGTTCCTCCACCCCTGTCGCGAGTTGCGGGGCATACCCACCTGGCCTAGGGTAGCCTCGTGTCTTGTATAGCCTTGGTGAGTCGGAATTTTTTGAAAATACGTGTTTTGCAACAGTTTTGAATGGATAAACGTAATTAGGGGATACCCCCCTTGAGTTTTAGAGGGACCCTGATCCTAGTTTTGGTTGTTTTAAAAATTAAGGGTTATGCCATACTATTTGGGGGTCTCAATTAGGGTTTCCTAATGGACATTATTAAATTAAGAATAATAATTTTGGCAAGAGTTGTTACATCCTCCCCACCTTGTTTAAAATCTCGTCCTCGAGATTTACTGAAACAGGTAAGGATATTTTCGCTTCATTTCCGATTCTAGCTCCCATGTATATTCTGGTCCTCTTTTCGAATCCCACTTGACCTTTACCATCACCAATCTCTTGTGCTTGAGAAACTTGACCTTTCTGTCTTCTATTTGGAGTGGTTTCTCAACAAATTTCAACTTTTCGTTTACCTCTACATCTTGAAGAGGTGTTACCAGGGATTCGTCAGACAAACATTTCTTAAGATTAGATACATGAAACACATCATGTACCCCAGCTAGTTCCTCTGGTAATTGTAAGCGATAGGCAACTAGTCCTATTCGTTGGATTACTGGGAATGGTCCTATGTATCTTGGACTTAGCTTTCCTTTCGTACCGAATCGAACTACTCCTTTCCAAGGAGAAACTTTCAAGAGTACTTTGTCTCCAACTTGAAATTCCAGGGGCTTGCATCTATTGTCTGCATAACTATTCTGGCGATCTCGAGCCGTCTTTAATCTTTCCTTGATTTGAGTTATCTTGTCGGTGGTTTCCTGTACAATCTTAGGACCTAATAATTGACTTTCTCCTATTTCTGCCCAACAAACTGGAGTTCTGCACTTTCGTCCATACAGTGCTTCGAATGGGGCAACTTCAATACTTGCATGATAACTATTGTTATAGGAGAATTCGATTAAGGGTAGGTGGTCATCCCAGTTTCCCCTAAAATCTATTACACATGCCCTGAGCATGTCTTCCAGGGTTTGGATCGTCCTTTCACTCTGTCCGTCTGTTTGGGGATGGTATGCAGTACTTAGATTCAGTGGGGTCCCCATTGCTTCTTGGAAACTTGTCCAGAAATGCGAAGTGAAACGACTATCTCTATCCGATACTATGGAGAGTGGAACTCCATGTAAGGATTACCTCCTCTACGTATAGTTTTGCTAATCTTTCCATACTATAGGTTTCCTTCATTGGCAGAAAATGAGCTGATTTGGTTAATCGATTCACAATTACCCAAATGGCATCATTACCTTTTCTGGTTTTGGGTAACTTGGCAACAAAGTCCATTGTGATTAGTTCCCATTTCCATTCAGGCATTTCTAATTGTTGAAGTAAACCTGAAGGTTTCTGATGTTCTGCCTTAACTTGCGAACAAGTTAGACACTTAGATACATATCTAGCTATGTCCTTTTTCATTCCTATCCACCAGAAGTTATTCCTTAAATCTTGGTACATCTTGTTGTTTCCAGGGTGCATTGTATATCTAGATTTATGGGCTTTTTCTAAAATCGTATCTCTTAAATTTCCTTGCTTAGGTACCCAAATCCTTTTCTTATGGAATCTCCAAATTCCATCCGTTCCTTGTTCTAATTCTTTTATTCTTCCTTTCATTCCTTCAGCATCATCCTTGATTGCTGTTTCCTGTATATTCTTCAATTGTTCCATTAAATCTAATTGAAGATTTAATCTAAGAGCACAAACTCGTCTTTGTTTTTCATGATACTTACGACTTAAGGCATCTGCTACTACATTTGCCTTTCCTTCATGATATTGAATACCACAGTCGTAGTCACTTAGAATTTCCATCCATCTTCTTTGCCTCATGTTTAATTTTTTTTTCCCAAATATGTATCTTAAACTCTTATGATCTGTATAGACTATAAACTTACTTCCATATAGATAGTGTCTCCAAATCTTAAGGGCAAAAATTATTGCTCCTAATTCTAAGTCATGAGTCGTTTAATTTTCTTCGTGCCTTTTCAATTGCCTTGAGGCATACGCAATTACCTTTTTGCGTTGCATCAACACACATCCTAATCCTAGCTTAGAAGCATCACAATAAATTTCAAAATCTTCTGTTCCGTCTGGTAAGGCTAGAATTGGAGCGTGTGTTAACCTTTGCTTTAAAATCTTAAAAGCCTCTTCTTGCCTAAGTCCCCATTCAAACTTAACTGTTTTACAGGTTAGCTTAGTTAATGGCACTGCTATCTTAGAGAAATCCTTAATGAAGCGCCTATAATACCCAGCTAATCCTAGAAAACTTCTAACTTTCGTAGCTGATTGCGGGACCTTCCAGTTCATGATCGCTTCTATTTTAGAGGGATCTACGTGAATACCTTCGTGATTCACCATGTGTCCTAAAAATTGCACCTCCTGCAGCCAAAATTCACACTTCGAGAATTTGGCGTAAAGCTTTTCTTTTCTTAACAAAGTTAAGAGTGCTCGTAGATGCTCAAAATGCTCGTCCTGACTTTTGGAATAAATAAGTATATCGTCGATGAAGACAATCATAAATTTATCCAAGTACAGCTTACAGATTCTATTCATCATGTCCATAAATGCTGCAGGAGCATTTGTTAATCCAAAAGGCATGACTGTAAACTCGTAGTGCCCATACCTAGTTCTGAAAGCAGTTTTAGGTATGTCTTTTTCTTGTACCTTCAATTGATGGTATCCAGAGCGCAAGTCGATCTTAGAAAAATATCTAGCTCCTTGAAGCTGATAAAAAAGATCGTCAATCCTAGGTAATGGGTATCGATTCTTAATTGTAACCTTATTCAATTCCCTATAATCGATACACATTCTCATTGAACCATCTTTCTTTTTCACAAACAACACGGGTGCTCCCCAAGGGGATGAACTAGGTTGTATAAATCCCTTACTGAGCAATTCATCTAACTGCATTTTCAGTTCTAACATTTCGGTGGGTGCTAGCTGATAGGGTGCCTTAGCTATTGGTGTTGCTCCAGGAATTAGATGAATTCTAAACTCTACTTCCCTATCTGGTGGTAATCCTGGTAGCTCTTCTGGGAATACATCCGGGTATTCTGATACTACAGGAATTTCCTTAAGTTCCTTACTTTTAGTGTTAATGATTACCGAAATCATATACACTATTCCTTGTTTTCGCTCATAACTAGCAACTTTCATTACCGAAATAAACTTTAATGGTTTGCGCGGCTTATCTCCTGCAATCATAATTACTTCTCCTGCGGGTGTATGAATTTCTATGGAATTCTAATCACAGAGGATTCGAGCATGGTTGGCTACTAACCAATCCATTCCTAACACGACATCGAATCCAGCTAAATTCATAGGTAAAAGATTGGCGAAAAATTTATGGCCTGAAAGTTCTATCTTTCCTTCTTGAAGAACCTTATTTATGTTAATAGAATTTCCGTCCGCTGTTTCTACCGTATAAATCTGTCTAAGTGTGGTTAAGGGTAGCTTAAGAGCTTGACAGAATGAAGTATTTATAAAACTTTGGTTTGCACCAGAGTCAAATAATACTTTTGCATAAATGTCGTGAACTAGGAACGTACCAGCTATTACATCCGGAATCAGATCAGCTTCCTGCGTGGTCAGCTGGAAGGCTCTTACATTCTTCTTATTAGTTCCATCAGCAGGTTTGGCCTTGTTATCAGCTGGCTTGACCGGTTTAGGGCATTCTGGTCTGAAATAGCCGGCTTCTCCGCAATTGTAGCAGATCTTTGATTTCTTCTTGCATTCCTCCTCCCGGTGACCCGGAATTTTGCAGAAGGTACAATTTTCTTTACATCTTCCAAAATGTTTCTTTTTACAATTTCCGCAAAATGGCGGGGTGGAAGATGACCCAGTTCTTTTTCTCTTTAAATTGCTATTATTACCCACACGAAATCCTTGGGTAATCTTTTGGGCTAATTCCTTTTTCCTATTTTCTTCCCGTGTACGTACCAGCCCGTCGGTCAGGGTGTTGGCTAATTCTACCGCATCATCAATTGTGCGGGGTCTCGCAGCCTTGATGATATCACGAATCTCGCTAATTAAACCCCAAATATAGCGAGAAATAAGAACCGGTTCTGGCAAAGCCAGAGTTGGTACAATTCTGGCATATTCGAAAAATTTCGATGTATACCCTCGACGGTCAACATCTACCATTCGGTGGCTCAGGAACTTATTCGCCATTTGTTCCTTTTCATATTCGGGGCAGAATTTCCTTTCCACCAAATGCTTAAATTCTTCCCAATTCATGGCATAAGCCATGTCACTTCCTTTGGCTTGCAGTACCGTGTTCCACCATTCTAATGCCTCTTCCTTAAAAAGGTGAGACGCATACATAACCTTGTCTTCCTCGGTACCTTTACTTATTTTAATTACTGCCTCAGTTTTCTCCAACCAACGCAGTGCGGCAGTTGCCCCTTCATTGCCTGCAAATTCAACAGGTTTATAGGCAAGAAATTCTTTATAAGTGCAACCAATGTTGCAACTTTCATTTTCTTAAGTATTGGAGCTTGAATCACGTTGTTGCCGCCTCCGTTAACACTGTTACTGAAATTATCATCGCTCGTGCGTTTACTAGGGTTGGCTTGCGAAGGCTCAACAGGGCTTTTAACAGCAGCGACGATTGCCGGGATAGCATTGGCTATTCCCTGGGCAACGATGTTTTCTATATCTTGTCTATTAAGAAAGTGATCTTCATTGTTTTGTTCAGATTGATTAACTTCATTGACAGGTTGGTTTTCCGCGTTTTCCATCTGAATAATAATTAACAATATAAATTATTATCACAATTAAATAACAACCAAACATAATAAAGCAATCGCACATAATCATGTCAACACGTATAGCCAAAATTGTCGTCCTTGCGACTTTCATATTTTATATATATATTTTAGTATGCATCGATACACACCAAATATTTTACAAGAGATTTATTTGAGTTATTTTACATGATTATATTTTTATTAGTTATTATTAGTATTTTATTATTATATTATTATTACACACACAACCATAGATGACTGTCCCCTTAGAAACGACGCTCCCTCTCGTCGTATTTCCACGTAATTTTCTCCCCCACGTCCCTAATCCTATTTCCTGCCTCCACCAGTTCCTTGCCATAGTGACGGAGTTCAGCCAAGTTTTCTGTGCTCATAGGTGGATTTGAAGCAGGCTCAGGGTCAAATTGGGAAAATAGACGTTAGGGTTATTCATGAAATTCTGAAACTGCCAGTCGTTTGTCCACCATTCCTCCAGCTGGCCTATAACAGGTCGGGGGTTGACAACAGGATCTGGGATAGCCGGTTCCAAATTAACTGGAAGTTGGGATTCAACGGGGTAATTGAAGAGGTTTTCATCGGCAGGTCCGATGAGGTCACAGTTTGCCAGTTTACGATCCAGCTCCTCCCATGGTGGCATTTCCTGGGCTTGCCCGGAACTTTCCCCGATCTCTTTTCCTTTCCCTTTATCCTTTGGATCCTCAGTCTTTTTAACCTTTTGTGCAGCTGGTTTCTTCCTACGCCCACGTTTCCAGTCCAAGGTCCTCCTCCTCTTCTTCGACTTTGGTTTCTCCTAAGCCTGGGCCTGGAATGTTAGTGCTTCCTTCGTATCTGCCAGATAGCCAGATGGGTTTCCTGTGGTATCCATATCTGTGCTATGGATAGTAAAGTTTCGGAGTGCCTCCGACAGCTCATTCATGCTGTTAGCACACATGAAGAAACACACACAAATTTAAGTTCAAATTTTATTTATTATAAATTAAATTTTCACAGAATCACAGAATGTCAATCAGAAAAATTAAGTATTTCTAAATACTTAATTGGCTTAAAGTAGTAGCTCTGATACCACCTTTTTCTGTCACGGCCCATGACCCAGAATTTACCCGTTTCAGGAGCCGCGGGACAGAAAACCGTTGGTATTGTTTATTTTGGCAGCGGAAATTTTTAATAGGATCTATTAAAACCGAAAATGCCCAATTATTTTATTTCACATTTTGGGATAAACGCCATTATTTACAATAAGGGGAATTTCACTGGGAAATCCCTGTTATTACAAAAACATATTTATTTGTTTTATTTCCTGAGCCACATTCTTCAAGCTGGTAGTGCTATGATGCACTTTTCCTGATTCACAGCAAATCACCTGAGACATGTTTAAAAATATTTTATCAGCGGGGAAATACTGGCGAGTCATTCAATTTGCACAAAACGACACATTGTTACAATTTAGAGCATTAAGGGTTTCTATATTTGCCCCTATCTTATAATTAGCTGGTTCAGCTGTCACTCGACCGAATCTATGACCATGGACATATCACTAATTAGGCTTGCCCACCTAAAGTGATAAATCGCTAGTAGTAATGTGCACAAAACCCCCACATACTGCCAGTAATTAAAGATTAGCAAAGACTTAATCACTGCAAAGTATAACTGGAAAACATTTAGGTTTTTGTAAAGCAATTTGATAAAAAGAGAATGACTCACATTGCAAATTTAGTTGGACAGAGTTTTGCCTATGAATTAAGCTTGATAACCTAGTTAAATAACAATGCATACGAAACTAGGTCAGTAACTTAATACAACATTCACGATAAACTCACGAAATCAAAACCCTCACGACGAATGACAAAGTATAGCCCGAGTTCGGACAGCACTTAAACATCCCTCGGATCGGTTTCAATCAATCAGACATTGTATCGTAGCAGTGATCCAGTTATTACCCTGTTATCGCAGCAGAGGTTCGATATTATAACTATTTCGAACGATACAGGGTATAATTGTGCGTACGTTGTGAGATTTTACGTCGAAACAAGCAACCAGTTCAAGTCCCAAAGCTGGGGCTTTATAGCCAAAACTGGAACCTCCCGCGTGTCGCGAAGGGTTCCTCCACCCCTGTCGCGAGTCGCGGGGCATACCCACCTGGCCTAGGGTAGCCTCGTGTCTTGTATAGCCTTGGTGAGTCGGAATTTTTCGAAAATACGTGTTTTGCAACAGTTTTGAATGGATAAACATAATTAGGGGATACCCCCTTGAGTTTTAGGGGGGCCTGATCCTAGTTTTGGTTGTTTTAAAAATTAAGGGTTATGCCATACTATTTGGGTGTCTCAATTAGGGTTTCCTAATAGACATTATTAAATTAAGAATAATAATTTTGGCAAGAGTTGTTACATCGTACGAACCCAGTAGGAGATTGTACGGGCCGACTTGATACTCTCGTTCGAATTCGCTAATAGATACAAATTTGCGTGAACACCACATACTACAATTTCACGCGAAGAGCCTTTCCTAAGGCTGGAATATCACTTCTCCTTTCCTAAGGCTAACACAATACACATGTTTTTGAAAATATTCGCATAACACAACCGAGTGATCCAGTCGAGATCAGGCGTGAAGACCAAGAACTCCCGATAAGGTCGCTTACTCATGTGTACGTATCATCACCCGCCAGAAGCTAACTGTCACTTCTGCGCAAATTGCAACTGGTATGGTCATCTTACCCAGCACTGTCGCACGCGGCTGCAGACTTGCGGAAATTCAGCAACAATCGCAGTCCCCGCAGAAGTCCTCCACAACAACATAAATTATGCTTACAATGTTGTTGTAATGATATAATTTTCTCCGTTAACTTCCTATATATGTTGAACTTGTTCTATTTCTCGACGCAATGTGGACTCTATTTAACTCTCGCTCTCCCTCGCACTCACGCACGGACTAAATACTAGCACTATGTATTATATAATGTGTTTCCCCCTACTATGCGTTCTTGCGATAAACGTAAAAGGATCAAATTAATCACGGGTGCACACGGAATTATTTTGGTTAGTGCACGGAGATCGTAGTGAATTTCAGTGATGCCTTTACATTCAGGGCATGGTTAAGCGTGGTGGATACGCCGCTGGTAGTTCCTATATATTAGCGTCATGACCATGTCTGACAAAGTGTGACACCTAATCACGAAACAGAAGCGTATGGATTGAAACACAATGGTGTTTCGCCGTGCTAACTGAAGTTTTGTGAAGAAAATGCCATGTGGAGTTGGAACGTAGACCTATTATACTATTATGGTTATTTTTGACACACTACACTACATCGCAAGGCGTAACAATCTCAATCGTAACTCAAAGCGTGTAATCGCTAAGACTTTTCGTAAGTCAAACACGCTCGCAATCGCATTATCGCAGGAATCTCTCTCGCAATCTCTATTGCTTATTATATGCAATCGCCCTATCGCATATCATGGGAATCGCTCTATCGCTTGTGTATCGCTCTATCGAATGACTGGTCGATCGGATGGTCACCTGATCGGATTGCCACCCGGTTGGACAGCCACCCAATCGGACAGCCATCTGATCCGTTGCACTTCTTCCCCTTCACTCCACTTCACCTATAAATAACACTTGTCACATCACTCGAACAGTGATGTGACAGCTCTCACTCGACCAGCACGCTTTGGGGCCATTTTCTCTCGATTTCTCGTGATTCTTGTAAGTTTCTACCTCAAATCTTGTACTTCTATGATCTACACGCACTTCCTCATCATTTTCTCTTCTAAATCTTAACTTTTAACCGTGAAATCAATGGATTTGAGGTGTTCTTGGGTGATGTCATCATGGAGTTCTTACGAACTTCAAGTGTGGCCTCATTCCACCAAGAACCACCCAGATCTGAAGGATTTCCACATGATTTCACTACGATTTCGCATAGATCTAAACACCTTCAATGATAAAAGGATTGAAAGAAACTTTTTCAACTCTTTTACACTCAACGCACCCGAAACCGATGGAATCAGAGCTCGTTCTGATCTTCTACTCATTCTAAGTGAAGTGTTGGTTCCAGATCTGATTCTGTCTAAAGAAACAACCGATTTCGGGTTAAGCATGAACAACCGTTACGGACAGTTAACTGATCAGATCAGGGTGATTCCTGTTCAATCGGAGGACTTGGTTCATGATGGAGTTTCTGTTATTTAGCACGTTATCACATCGTCTCAATCAAAACCGCAAGCTTTCAAAACAATCAAGTGTCAAGACGATCAAGGCAGTTGGAACGGAATGTCGTCCGATCGGATTACCACCCGATCGGATTGCCACCCGATCGGACAGCCGTCCGATCAGCTTGCACCTGACTCCACACTTAAACCATATTTCAACTCTTCAACAGTTTTGAACGTCGAGCGGATTGCCGTCCGATCGAATTGCCGTCCGATCGAACGACCATCCGACCATATGATGTTTTAAACTTCAAACAATTTTCAACATGTGCAATGCATAGTTAGTTCCAAACGGAATGCCACCCAATCGGATTGCAATCCGATCGAGTGACAAACTGTTGTGAACTTGTTCTCGCTAAGTGTTCTACTAATCGAATCGTCACCCGATCGATCCGCCGTTCGATCGACCGACCTGAAGGGTAGAGATACTTCTCTGTTTTCAAAATGCTACAACGAAAACTTCAAAAGTCAAACCATCATACCCAAACACATCCTTGCCAAACGAGGTGACAATCCAATCGAATGGCCATCCGATCGGATGACCATCCGAACGGATTGCCACCCGATCGACTGGCCATCCGATCGGGTTGCCATCCGATCGGATTACCATCCAACACTTGGCTCTCCGCCGCCATTTAAACGCACTGTTCGACGCTGACGCTATCAATCTGTAATCAGGAAAATCTCAGACGCGCTCCCTTCAATCCAACCAAGTTGTGTTTACTTGCTAAACACCGACTGTGAGTATACTCGAACCCTTTTTATCGCATTTTGGGTGTAACATACGTTCCTAATTAAATCAAATTTATCAAAATGAATTATTCAATCAAACTATTTAACACTTGCGAATAACTGTTATACATATTTACACGTGATGCTAGTTACATATGTGTTAGGACATATACTAGTGAGGTCTCGCCTTAACTAGTATAGTACTATAGCACCCGACGGGGTCTAGTTAGGATGAATAGCAATCGCAATCGTAGCTCGAGTGACTTAGCTGGTAGTATCTGTCTTATATGCATGTATGTTGAGGTATCTCGTTTATGTATTTGGTAATTCGCAGCACTTTTAACTATTTTACGCTACTCTATCAAAACTTGTATGCTCGCCAATACTTTTGTGTTGACGTTATTTTAACGTATGTTGCAGGTTTAGTTGCAGTCTACATTAAATCAAGCTAGGAAGTCTAGAAACTCACCTAAAATCTATGTTGTCGGATTTGTATTATTCGAGAGGACAAGAAATATGTGATAACTTATGTGAATGTATTGTTTATTAGTATGGGATAATGAACGCATTAAATACTGTCGCAATATAGTTGTTATGGATTCTCTTGAGCAATCTGATTCGCCTAGTGCCGCGCCCCGATGATTCCGTCATCGGTTGGGGGTGTGACAGTGACAGTCAAGAACCGTTTGTCTCGACCATGTATTGATAACCTGTCGACCAGTTGCGAGGGTCGAACTCCCATTCGAGGACTGACAAATGAACGAACTATCATCAGATGGAAGTCAAGGGGAGAATGTTCCTACAACGGCATATCGAACGCAATGCTGCCATTGCAACTTTGAATTCCATGACCTTTGGGTTAATCAACACACCAGTAGCTTTATGGATCACATAAATCGACCGTGTTATTTGATGACGTTTTGAATCATTTCCAGAAGAGAGGGACATCATGGGCGGCATTGTATCTTATTTTAGAGCTCCCGAGAGTGGAGCCACACCCCGCGAAGTCTTGTTAAATGTAACTACTGGATCGAGAGGTACATTTTGGTCATGCAATCGACGAAGTAGGAATACACGTTGATCTCGCTAAGATCCATTTTGTTAGAAACTGATCGACACCAAAGATTCCTTCGGGGATACAGCAATTCCTTGGTTTCGCTAGATACTATCGCAGATTTATCAGGGGATTTTCGAAGATCGCACAGCTTTAATCTATTCAGCACAGCAGGGCGTTGTGTATTCGTGGGAGACAAAACAGGAGGACGTCTTTTCAGCTTTTGAGACCCAACTCCACAATGAACTGAGCATCGCCTTTACCCGAGGGTACGGCTAATCTAGTGGTATATCATGACGATTCGAAGCAGAGACCCAGTTACACGCCAATACGGCACGAGAAGGTGACGGTTTACGTAGTAGAGTTACAGGAAGAATTGCACGAGTCATAACCTGCTGTGGAAGCCATGGTTTTTGGAATTAAGATGGAGGCATTACTTGGACGGTACCAATTGCACCATTTTGACCGATCACAAGGGCCTACGTGTACCTTTGTTTTGAGAAAGCTAATTATGTGATGGCATCGCTGGATGAAACTCCCGAGCGAATACGACTAGGGAACCTAAACGCGTATGAGCTTGCAGCTCACCATCGACTCTAACTTACCTGATCAGACTCGCTCTGTTCAAACTGGAAAACTGAAGGAAGAGAATTTTCAAGTTAAACCCATGCGGAGCATGGAGAAGCAACCGTTGGCAGGTCGGACGGTATTCGCTACCTCGTGGAACGAATGTGGGCCTTGTTATACGGCAACTTAGGGAACTTGTGTTGAGCAAAGCACACCGGCTTCGATATTCTAGTCGTCTGGGTTTTGATGAGAGATATTAGTATTTATAAACATTGTACTGGTGATCGGGCATGAAGGCCCACCTAGCTATGCATGTGAATGATGTTTGACTTGTGGGAAAGTCAAGGTGGAGTATCAGCAACCAGAAACACCCATATGGAAATGAGAACAGACTGCCATAGATTCTGTCACTAGTCTACTTACAACTCGAAACAGAAACAATATCACCTGGGTGATCGTTGATTGTCTCATGTAACCAGTACACTTTCTTGCAATCAAGGAAACGAACGAGTCTTCACAGCTGTGAATGTTCCTCTGAGAGAGGCGGCTTTTAGGCACGGGGTGCCAACTCCTGATACCTTTGATTTTGATCTATACCTGATGTATGTCAGACAATACATAACACCCTTGGCTCACGTCTAGACATGAGCATTACTTATCACTGTAGGACAACCGGACAGAGTAACAAACCATCTTGACACACGAAGACATGCTGCGAGCATGTGCGTGATTGACTTTAGTAAATATTTGGAAGGACACTTATCTTTGGGTGAGTTCTACTACAGCCGTTACCGTTTTAGTAGGCATACAACTCTGTTTGAGGCATTGCTTGGACAATAATGCCAACCTCCTTGTTAGACTGAGGTGGAGGACAACCTAATCACGGGTCCAGGACTTGCACTCGAAACTCTTGGGAAGATTATTTAGATTGGAAATTGTGTGGCGATAATGCGTGGTCACCAGGAAACCTGATAACTTAGGAAACACTAGGAGTTCGCTGCAGGCGAACGTGTCATATGGGAAGTCTCACCCTGGGAGGGTGCGGTACACTTCGGGAAGCGTGGCAAGCTTAACTGACGTCACATTGGGCCATCCAAAATTCTGGGAAGAATTGGTAACATCGCCTACAAACTCGAGTTACCCGACGAATTTGGTAACGTATACGATGTCATTTATGTCTCGGATCTAAGGCAGTGCTTGTCCGATGAAACACTTGTGATACCTTTACTGGAGCTTAAGGTTAACGACAAGTTGCAGTTGTCAAGGAATCTATCGAAAGCATGGACTAGGAAGTCAAGGTTCGTTATCAAGGTCAAATTCCAATCACGAGAGTTCGTTTGAACTCAAGATGTGGACCGGAGTTCAGGTAGGAACGCAAATCTGATGAAACTTTAGCATCCCCACTTGTTCAAGCGGTTGAGTCAACTTTTGCTGGCATTGGCGAATTTCTTTCAAGTTGGGGATGATGTGGCACCCCTGGGAAAAATCCACAGTCATCCTGATCTAACACCGTGCAGCTTAGGATCGCTTACCAAATTTCGGGACGAAATTTCTTTCAAGTTGGGGATGATGTGACAACTCGAACTTTCAAGGTTTGTGCCGTTTAATCTCGTGATCCTAACTTCTCATTGTTTTCCTCTTCAATGTTCTTTGTTTAGATGAAACTTGTTAAATGTTATGTGCTATTATAACCTTGTAAAACCTAAACGTAATCGAGTATGATTGATTGTGTTTTTGGGCCGCGCACTTGTAACAGGGCCGCACACACTTATGTTTTATCTCGGCCCACTTTTATTCTATCCCGGCCCACACTTATGTCAAGCCCGCAACGCACAAGCCCAACCCTTCCTGGGTTGCATATACTAGTAAAAAATAGGATTACGTAGTTATGAGTTTTGGAAAACAATTACGAACCCTAGCACTCCCACCTTCTCTCTTCTCCTGGAAATCGACGGTGAAACCCCTCTCCCTCTCGAAGACTTCCTCAATTCCATCTTGAATTCCTTCGGTTAGTATAATCTCACTATGTTTCGAATCAAATCCTCTCGTCATGCATAGTTGTATCGATACATGATTGTTATTATTGATTATGCTCGTACATGAAGATATGTGTGTTAGTATTTGCATGATGGTAGGATTCTTAATGAACCCATAGTAATTACCAACTATTAAGTCTAAGAGCATGATTGATGTAGACGATCGATGATCTAGGGTTTGTGCATGTTAGAATTTGATGAATTCATCATGATAATTATCAGTATTCTAGGTGATTTAATCAGTGGTGGTATAATACTAGTGGCTGATGTAATCGAACAAGGTAATGGCTGATGTAATCGAACAAGGTAAGGGTTGCAAATATAAAATCATAATAGGCCTCCACTAGAATGATTGTGTGTGATTATGAATTAAAGTCAACCCAAATGTTCTGTGAGTAGTTCGATGTGCATGTGGGACGATTATAATAATTGTTTTGTATGGAATAATACTTGTTTTGTATTGAATGATAATTGTTTTGTAATACATGGTGACAATAACTGTCATAGATAATTAGTAAAGTATGGGTGGAGTTATGATATGTGTTTATTATAATTGAGGGATAGATGTTAAGTCTTGATTCCGAACAATGATGATAAAACTGTTGGATAGTTATGGTAAATATGTAACTGATTTGGTTGGGAATAGGATTGCACATTCGTTTGGAAAAGTTGAATTGATAACATACAAATTTGCTTTGGGTTAATGAGTTAAACTGGTGATATGCAAACTCGATTGGGCCTTATGTGAGTAACCGGGTTTCATAAGCAACAAGGCCCATCTAGTTGCACATGGGCTGCAACTGTTTTGGGGAAGGGGCAGCCGCACAATCGGTAAGCTGGGCTCCGATGGGCCACACACACACATACACTTCATTGATGACTTGTTATTGGGCCGCACTAGTCAAAGGGGGATCAATAAATTGACTGTTACACATGTTCGGGTATGAAAGAATTAACTATTATGTGATTTGTGTATATGAACTCATGAGGTGAATTGTTTATGAACTGAGTACATGTTAAAAGACTACTCGATGATGTTAGGCTGGTATGTTAATTGCTATGACTTGAACTATATGGGTGTTACTTATATATTAGAATTGTGTGGTATGTGATTGAGTAATATGTGAATTAATCGTACGTGAGATACGTAGTATGTACGCACATGAAACTGATTGTATCTGTACCCATGTTAGGACGTGCTTAATCACTGTTAAATAGAGTAACAAATCTTACCGAGCAAACCAAAGGTGAGTTCATTCCTTTTGAGCATGCGTCCCGGTGGTTGGGACAGTCATTGGGTATCCCTGAGAGGGATGGGTTTTTGGGTAAATTAAATGGGTATTCCTGAGAGGGATACGTCCTGTGGTTGAAATCTGGAATGTTGGATAATACACTCGTCCTATTACCTTTAAGTCCCATCTTTTTGTTACCGGAGAGGTAACGGGGTATTAGTTGGTAGCGCTACTTAGGTTTGGCACCCTCACCCCGTACCGGAGAGGACGGGTGTGAACTAATGACCCAGTCATGTCCAGTGCTTTGATAGGAGCACTGGGGAACGGGCAAAGCATACATCAGGAGCCGTCTTGTATCCGGGGTATTATCAACATTGTAATCAATGAACGGAACTAAACACTTGGTAACTAACGTTTTTGTAAAACTATGAACTCACCAGCGTTGTCTGATACACGTGTGTGCATGCTCGCAGGTTATAGGTATGTCTGGATGTGGAACTTGCTGTATGGGATGCTGTTGTGGTCATGGGTCGGGATACATGGAATCGCGAGTCGCGTTTAATGGTTATCACACATATGGTTTATGAACCACTTAATTAATGATTTATGTTTCCGCTGAATACGATGATTTGTATTTACTGGTTTGTAACACTTTATGTTAATAAATGAAAGTTTTATTTGAAATCTTGTATGAGTTCAATGTGATTGGTGGCTAGATCCTGGTACGTCACAAGCCTCGCGGGGGTTTCCGCTTGGGATATTTTTGGGGGTGTGGCATTTCATCTCCCAAAAAAAATGCAAGTCTTCCACCACTTGATCTAGAGATTATACTGTTACCTCTTATACTAATTCTTCATTTCTCACTAACACTATATCATTAATTTTAAGGCATTAAACTTTTTCTTAATGACTTGCATGAGGCTTTCCATTGGTTATAGCATAAAGCTGCATTCGCAACATCCTCCACTGATATTAATAAAAAGCAAAACGCACTCATTATTTAAGAAAAGATAAAGCATGGCTTGACTCATGCGTTGTCTGTTTCTTACCTATTATAATAATTCTTTATTTCTCGCTAAGGCTATGGAGTGTACTCTAACATCTAGAGTGTTAACAAACACATGGCATGTTAATTAACATTGCAAACCACCACCTCTTTGTGTTAAAGTGCATTAAATGAGTTATGTGTTAACATGTTAACCCAATGTTAAGAGATTGAATTAATTATTATTTTCTTTTTTTAGACAAAAACCCAATGTTAAAGTGCATTAAATGAGTTATGTGTTAACATGTTAAACCATTTTCTTAGATTGGCACAAAGTGAAATGAGGAAAAAAAAAAAGATGATGTGTCACTTAGGTGGAGTTAAATTAGGTTAAAGTATACTCAAAGACCTAAGGCTAGAGGGTATGGTGATGGTCCTCCAAGGGAGGATGATCCGCCACGTAGGCGCCACATCATAGTCCTCCCAAGGATGGTCCATCCCACAAAACTAGAGGGTATGGGAGGATGATCCTATCCCACCACTATGTACAAGTACCACCAGCCTAATTTACAAATCACTAAAGCCTAAGAGTTGCAACTTGATAAAAAGGGGGCCCACAATGTTGGATCGTCCTGAACGTCTGTTCCTCGACGTTGAAGATGGGGACGGGATGAAGACGCGGGGGGGGGGGGGGGGATGGGGTGATGTCGGCGCCAAACCAAGACGGGGATGGGGACGTCCCCCTGCAGCCTAATATGCGGTGTCTGTTTATTACCTATTATAATAATTCTTCATCATCACTAACACTATATCATTAATTTAAGGCATTAAAGTCTTTCTTTATGACTTGCATGTGGCTTTCTATTGGTTATAGCCATGGTTGCAAAAGTCGCTAAGCGCTCCCTAGTCGGATTCGGGAGTACTCGGGGAGTAATCGGGATTATTCGGGAGTACTCGGGGAGTAATTGACCTGGGAGAAGAGTACTCGTGCCTCGGCAACCTACCTTGTAGCGAGTACTCGGGGAGTACTCGGAGCCTAGGCGGGACTTTTACAACCATGGTTATAGCATAAAACTACGTTCGCAACATCCTCGAATTTTCTACATACAAACAACAAATTACAAAAATATACTTATTTTTATGTTTAGTTTACAATTAGCACGAGTTTACATATAACTTGGCCAGAAGTTTCAAACATGGTCGGTCATATCATACATATTACTTGAGTATGTTTTATGCTAAAACATAAATATTATCACATCTATCAAGTAACACAAAAAATAATTATCACAAATCTATTAAGTTCATATCATTCATTTCTCACTATAAGTCAAGAATGATTATGGTCTAAAATTATATCAAATCACCTGAGTGATCAGTAATTAAGTAACTGTAGGTCATGAAAAATAACACAAACTTTTTGTATACACAAATATTCAAGGGACAAGAGAAGGAGACACATGTTTAGGTAGAAATTGAAAAAAAAAAAAAAAACCTTCTTTGTTATTTTATAGTCACGTTCATGTTGATTATCGATGATATAGTTAGAAAATCAATTTTGAATAAATTACAACAACATACACATCTCAGTTTTATTTACTTCTTTATTCTTTTATATAAAATAACTTATCAGTTTTAACTTTTAATAACTTTTTATTAATTATAACTCGACATGAAAACCTACCTAAAACAATGCAAAATGTATATATTGACACAATAAAATACGTTATATTGAACAAATTAGTTTTTTTAAATAAATTTGCATCATATGAAAAATAAGTATGTTTGAGTATATTAAATTTGAAATGACTCAGAAAAACTTAAGTGGATTTAAAATGAAAATCCAACAAAAGAAAGAAAAAGGTAATATTTTCTTTTGCAGATGAGGGGCGACTGGGCGAGCATCCTAGAGGCAGAGTCAGTTAATTTATATTAATCTGCTTTTGAAAAACGCGGTTACTTTATATTAGAAAAGGTTAATTAACAAAATTATATTAATTTTTTTCTTAAAATGGGATACTTTTAAATGGTTAATTTATGCTTTTATTCAATTTGAATCAATAAACTTCTAGGTGTAAAGAAACAAGAGAAACTACCGAGAATCAGGGCCAGCCCTGAGCAAGGGCCAGGCGGGTGCTGACTCGAGACCAAAATCGTAAAAGAGTCTCAAAATATTTTCATATTTTATATACATAAATAATATATAATAAATGAAATGAAACAAGGAAACAAAATCAATTAGTCCCGGTGGTAGACAAACGACTTATTGAAACACAGGTTGCGGGTCAAATCTTTCTACGTAGGTGACTTTTTATTTACTTTTTTTCCATTTGAAAAACGAGTTTAAATGAAGTTCAAATTTTCCGATTCGCTCCTTTTGTGCCAACGCCATCTTCAACGCTTTTCCGGTTAGGTGGTCGTGCGTTTTCGAGTAGAATTCAAAGTCATGAGCCCATTATCTATCCCGCATAATCTCGGTCACTTCGTGGTTCTCTTCCATACGTTTAGTCCCTAGTTCGTGTATGTTTTGAAGTCGTTTGTTTATCTCCGAAAATGCATTAGTCATTTCGGATCCCGTCGATGATGACTCAGACCTTTTCGATCTTGCACAGCTTCTTCTTCCGACGGGTCGTGGTAGCTCTTCCGCCGGCTCTTCCTCCGGAATATCATCGTTGACGTCGGTGTTTCGAACGTCGGAGGTCGGCGTTTCGGGTTTCACCCGACTCGTTGGTTTCTGATCTCTTTGACGGCCTTTTATTTGTCGACCGACCGGTAGTCGTAGGGATGTTGGCCCATTTGGGGCTATTCCGAAGAATTTGCCAACACTTTAAGTACGAGAAATTGCCTTGACTTTGTGTATACTCGATTAAGGCCGCTTGTGTAATGTCCTCGTCTTTGCTTCCACTTTTCAATCCGGCAAAAAGGCGTTGGCAAACGTTTTGAAAATTCGTGCACTTCTTGTTGATATCGGTCCACTTGCCGGATATCGAGTCCGTCAGCCGGTATTCTTCTCCTCTACCCATGGGCCCGAAAAAAAGTTCTCGAATTCGGTTTCAAAAAAGGGTTTTACTTTGATTGTGTCACACCCCGACCACGCAAAACAACAAAACGTGGCGGAAACGTCGGAGAGTGTTGTAACAGAATCATTATTTCATAACACATGGAAATTGAAATATTGTTTTATTGATCAAAAGTGTTACAATGTCTTGGCAATCAAAGAAACATAACATAAATAACTAGTCTTGCATATTTTATTGTCGCTAAGGCCCAAGTTCGCCTAAGTGTATCTTGATAAATCCTATGCATCCTGTCCTGAAACACATGTGAAAATAGGTACGTCAACATAAAAATGCCTGTGAGATACATAGGTTTTGTGAAAATAGAATTCATGACTTATGTTTAAGAAAATGTTTAGTCATGAACCTTGTAGTTTGCTTTGTCTTGTAAATCATTTGAAAAGTGATAAATAAACCAAATGATATATATAAAAGAATAATACATGGTTAAGTAAATAACCAAGTAAAATGAGTTTATATCAGATAAGTTGTTTGTAAAACAATGTATTGTGAAAAGTATGTTATTTGTATAAAATGTTATATGTCTAAATTGAAATGATTCAAATAACGCTACGATATGTAATACCATACAAGCACTTATATATAGGAAGTACCAGCGGCGTATCCACCATGCTTGTATCATATTACACACGCCTCGTTACTTAAATCACTTACTCAAACCAAACCACCAAAGTAAAATGTTTATGTATAATCAAATGTCAAAATGTTTGTGTGAAAACCATGTCTAATGTCTATGTCTAATGTAAATCATGAATTGTGTATATCAATGTCAAAATGTTTATGTCTAATGTAAATCGTGAATTGTGTATATCAATGTCAAAATGTTTATGTCTAATGTAAATCATGAATTGTGTATATCAATGTCAAAATGTTTATGTCTAATGTAAATCATGAATTTTGTGTATCCAAAATATCATGTATGGTAAGTGAAATATATCAACTAAACCATATGTAAAATGCAAAAAAACAAGGTATTGAAGTAAAACATGGTTTAAATCAAAGTTATGTTTTGTGGAACAAATGCATGCTATACTGATATAAACATCTATGCGGTATTGTGAAAATGCATACATCCAAGCCTTGTGACTGTGGTGATAGACATTTAAACAAACTTAAAGGTCTATCTGTATTATGTTTTATCGAATTCGGTCATTCCTTCCATCCAAACATACCTAGGATGTCAGGAACGGGAGTTGTCAATTCCTATGGTACCATTACCTACTAACGAGCGGCGCAGCTAATGTTAATGAATGTATATTGTCCCATTTAACAAACCAAATGTCATACCAAAATGTAAGCATGTGATGAATAACAAATGTACTAAGTATGCACACAATGGACATACATAGCATAAAATGTAATGTAAAACGATGTACTAAGTATGCAACAAAGGACATACATGCAAAAACACAATGAAATCATGTACTATAAGTGTACTATTAAACATAACAAGCATATGATATGAAAGCATGGAAAGCACGAAAGTAACAAGTAGGCACATGTGTTCCACCCCAAAATGTTTGGAAAACAGCAAAAGAGGGGTCTATGTACTCACTTGAGATTGCTCAATAGTCCTAGGATAACCACCAAGCAATGCTAGAAGATCACGGAATCAAACGGCACCTAATATAGGAACTACATTAATAAACCGGACCTAAGTCGGAAGATTGGATAGAATGAGGGTTCGTAAACCAAATGAGTATGAGAACTCATGTAATATGGTTTAACAAAGCCTACATACTAAATGAAACCTAACCTAAGTGCTTACGACCCATTACGACCCGTTTAGGTAGCTTATGCTACTTTAACGCGTCGTTTGCGTTAAACACGTTCGGAATGCCTAACTAGTCCTATGATAAGTAAAATATGCCTTAACATGTCTAATATTGTTACCAAATCAGTTTAGATACCAAAAGTTATGTTACATATGCTTAAAATGAATTTTGGCGTAAAAAGGGCATTTTGGTCATTTACCTAAGGCATACAAACTACCTATCATACAACTAACTAAACGTTGTGACCATAAGGTATAACCTCGGAAGGTTATTCCCTATACAACTATGGTCACCTAATGTGTTTGGTCGGATCCTAATGATCGACTAAACGGGTCGGGTTCGAAAGTATAAGCGATTATTTAGATCGCTTACCTTACGACCCTATATAAGCACTGAACTAAAAGTGACGAGCTAAGGATGTTAAAACATGCTTAACTAAGTTTAGAAAGCAGGTTTGGTATCAAAACAAACGATTTTGATACCTAAGAATAGTTTGGTTACAAAATACGCAAGAATACGCATTTTGGCCGAAACTACGACTCGTCACTGAGTCTTGATAACGTGGTAATCAGTAGGTATAGTTTCTAGGGACTATAACCATCGTGATTACGCTCACGTTATGAAGTTCAAACGAACTTCGCATTGACCATAAACTGGTCAATGCAGAAAGTCAAACATAGTTTGACTTTAACGCTAAAACGAATGAAAAGAACGAAAGAACACTTACAAAGGGTCCCCGCAAGTTTGATCTCCAAGTATTCTCAGGTAGGAAGTGTATAAACACAACCACTTAGAGAAAAACTCATATTTCAAGTGGGTTTTGCAAGTGATGTTGGTGGGTATTTATAGATGTGGTAGAACCGTTAGGATCGTTTATCGAATAACGTGCTTCAATCTCATCCATACACTTGTTGAAATACCCATGGAACACCAAATTGGCCCCTCATTATACTGAAGAGGCAAGTGCAAAGGGATTAGGAGGGGGTAACGGCTGTTAACAACTGTTAAATCAGAATCTGCTGATCTGGGGACCCCTTACGGAACGTAAGGGTGATGGCTTACGGTCCGTAAGCCATCAACTATGCTGAAATGACAGTTTCAGTCTCTGCACCTTGTTTCGTTGCGTAACGGCACTTCTAACACCCGTCAAACCCAATTTCAAGCTCCACAATGATGTTAAGACATAGGGAACCTGAAATATGCTTGAAAACATCACGGATGTCAGTTCGTTTGGCCATACGATTGCGTTGTTCGGTTAATTACGACGGGAGTCGTAACGAACGCAAAAACGATCCAAATTAAGCGACGAATGGATTTTTGACAAGCCAAACACTAAAGAATAATATTATAATGCTTACATAAATTTTTTTGGAGGTCCGGGTGTATTCAGAACGTAAGATATGCGCGAAAGTGCAAACTTGTGCACTTTTTGACGCTTTTAGCCCCTATTGATCAATAAAGTTTATTTTAGCATACCAAACCCCTCAAAGCCTATTTCTAAGCTATGTAAAGGATATTTATGGTATGTTTAACTTATGGTCATGTTCCGGAATGTCTGTTACAGTTCAAATCGGCATACTTTCACAGTTTGTCGAATTTAGTCCCTGTAACGATTAAACTTGATTTTGTCATACCAAAGCCTTCAAAACTAGTTTCTAAGTTATGTAAAGGTTATTTAAGGTATGTGAAGCCTATTTCACTATTCCGGAGTGTTCGTTGCATTAAACTGGTTATATTTACGTATCAGTGCGCGTATAACCTTCCAGATAGCGATTTAGAGCCCGAAATCGAACAAGAATTGATATGTGCAAATGATACACATATTTGTCCAAATCCCAAGTATAAAATACAATATTTCATTGGTTTGGTATTTGTTTGATGGTCACAGTGACCCAGGTGTCACAGTCTCCCCTACTTTAGGAAATTTCGTCCCGAAATTTATTCAGAGGAAACTTGTGAGAGCTTGAAACATGAAGTTGAAAAGATCAAACAACACTGGTTAGAGTCCTGAACTTCTAGTAACTTTACAATAACATCGTGCTTGCAATGTGAGAGGGACACTTATATACAAGTATATAAAGCGTCATTGGTGCGTCCACCGTACCTCTATTACATTGTTCATATTTCGTTATGGTTGTCACTATCGGTTCTTACACATAATAAGTGTTACCGAGGTTTCCGTGCACTGAACTTCGCAATTATGTATGCATCCATAATTACGTAATTCCTTGCATAGTCACGTAGTGCATCTTATAATGTGTAGGGGAAGAAAGCAATGAACGAGCTTGTGATGATTGTGACTAGACCACCATAGGGTCCTTTTAATTAAATCAATAAATGATTTAAATAGACTACCAAGGAGTCTGTTTAGCTACATCAGCGCATGTCATTTTTTTAACCAGATTCTGATTCAATCTTTTTTACTAAACCACTAGGAGGGTCTCTTATGAATCATGGAGTGGTACTATATAATCCAAGGGTCTTAACTAACACGTAGAAGCCCAATAAGGATTTAGGGTAGTACCTTTTTGAATATACTTCTACGAATCCTTCATATGAAGATATGGAAAGTTCTACGAGGATTTGGATAACGAAAATAAAACCACAAAAGGAAAAACATAACACAAAAACACATAACCACAAAATTGTTTATCTTGATCTTAGATTTGTTATCATTTTGTTAATTTGTTCTGCTAACTGTACACATGTATTCAAAGCACACCAGGTATCCAATCAGTGGATTTTGATTGGTGCTTTAAATATTTCTAAGAATCTAACTATAAAGATAGAAAGATCTTTTAAAGGGAAAATTCGATTTCGATTATAAGGAACCGAAATGTTCGAATTAAGGTACACAAGGAATCCAATTAAGGACTCTGATTTGAATGATAATCATCCACAAGGGTCTAATTGTGAAGATAAAAAGATCCCATATTGATTTTAGAAGTTGAAGATGTTTTGAAACCTTGCACTGGACGTGTTTAAGTCAAAACATGAAGTAAAATGCTTATGAGGTTGAGATGCTCGATATGCCAAGGCGACATATGAAGCGGAATTTGAAAGTTAAGTCAATGTATGAGGAAAACTATTTTTGAAAACTATGCATGGGGTTCTTAAAAAATGTGTTCAATGTTTCTGAAACCTTATGTATAATACTTTTGAAATCATAAAGTAGGTGTACCAGGTAGGTATATTTAAAAATGTTTTAAAATCATGCGAGATGAATTTTGAAATTATGTATAAGGTTTTTGGAAATCATGAATGATGTTTTTGAAGTCATGCACTTGATATAAGTAATTATATGGTATTAATAACATTTTGAAATCATGAAGGTTGTTTTTGAAAACATAGACAATGTCCTTGAAATCATGGAGGTTATTTTTGAAAACATATGTTATGCATGTTGAAAAAATCAGAACGTAATGGGTTTAAGATTTGAAAATACCTTAGTTATCTAACCAAGAATTCAAAGGCACATATGTGTGAAAAGCACGATTACTCATAATGTCACTTTATTTCATGTACTTCGTTTCTTAGAATGAAACGAGTACTTAGAATTTTCCAAGGGAATCATGAGCAAACGCAAGAATGGGAAATTTGCAAGAGCAGTTTGTAAGAATGTAGTTCCTCGTCGTAGGTATCATAGGGAAATGCCATACCCTCATGTAACTACACTTGTATATCAGAATTTGTGATCAACGATTTATTTATAAACAAAACTGATTGTTTCACATTATAAGAAAAACAAAGAAATAAAAGCATAAGATTTAAAACAGTAACATCTTATACTCAGCCAAATGCTCATCCGTGGGTCAGATTTGCATTGACAATCTTTGTTCACTTGTTCCTGAAATAGCTCGTCTCGCCGTAGTTGTACCAAGTACCAGATGGTAAATGAGCTGGAGCAGGGTTGACTTGGGGTTGATTTGGACCACCTTGGATTGGGTTGAATTGACAAGCATTTGCCAGGTGACCGAGTCGTCCACATGATGCACACAGACGACACTGCAGGTAAGCTCGGTGAGGTGCATTACACTTGTTGTACATCAGTGCAGTACCGGCATAAGGTTTCCTAGCAGGAGGTTGAGCAGCAGCAAGGTTTATAACAGCTTTGTTTTGGATGGCAAAGCGGCATATGTTAACCAAATGTCCCCGCCGTCCACAGTAGGTACATTTGAAGCAGTGTATGAGGTTTGAATGATGACGGTTGCATCGTTTGCACCATGGGGCAGTTCCAAAGTACGGCTTCCTAGCTGGTGGCGCTGCCATTTGGCTAGGTCCCGCTTAATTTGGTGTAACTGCTGCAGGTTTCTTTGAAGCCTTACGCCTCCTTGATTTTGGTGCAGGCTTGACTTCTACTTCCTTTGGTGACTCTTGAGTGGCTTCATCCTGGAGACTATACATGGCAGTAGCTAATTCAACAGTCTTCAGGACTACTTCGCCTACTCGCTGGGCAAATTTGGCAGTCTATTCGGGTATCTGCGCATTGTTGCAATGAAGAGACATTCTGGAGGAAAAGAAAGATATAGGAGGAAACAAATGAAATGACAACGCATAGAAATTGCGATCATTTGTTGGTTACCTAAGGCAAACAAATGAGACGGTGACTAATCAAAGTAAGCGGGTCATATTAATGTATCCCGAAGACATGCTTTGGCCTATAAGTGGACACTCACCCCAAGAGTTCCCAGGTAAGAGCGACTGGTCCGATTATGTGGATTTGTACGAACACTCTAGCCTTAGACAGAAAACTCAGAGTACAGGCATCCACTCTTCCAGATTGCACGTGTTCACATTAAAAGACCCAAACTTTGACGAGATCTTGAAAACTTTGAAGGTTCAAAACCTTACAATAAATCATCCTAGAACGGATGATTGATTTTCAAAGCGGTTTTGAAATTTATGTTCTTGTTGTGGTTATCACCTAAGAATAGGTGACGGTATTGTTTTATGTCTAAAAGCAAGTAAACTCGCGTTAGGGTCCTAGGAAGGTTATAGACTAGGTCAAAGCATTACAAATAACCTAATTCCCTATAACCATGAGCTCTGATACCAACTTTTCTGTCACACCCCGACCACGCAAAACAACAAAACGTGGCGGAAACGTCGGGGAGTGTTGTAACAGAATCATTGTTTCATAACACATGGAAATTGAAATATTGTTTTATTGATCAAAAGTGTTACAATGTCTTGACAATCAAAGAAACATAACATAAATAACTAGTCTTGCATCTTTTATTGTCGCTAAGGCCCAAGTTCGCCTAAGTGTATCTTGATAAATCCTATGCATCCTGTCCTGAAACACATGTGAAAATAGGTACGTCAGCATAAAAATGCCTGTGAGATACATAGGTTTTGTGAAAATAGAATTCATGACTTATGTTTAAGAAAATGTTTAGTCATGAATCTTGTAGTTTGCTTTGTCTTGTAAATCATTTGAAAAGTGATAAATAAACCAAATGATATATATAAAAGAATAATACATGGTTAAGTAAATAACCAAGTAAAATGAGTTTATATCAGATAAGTTGTTTGTAAAACAATGTATTGTGAAAAGTATGTTATTTGTATAAAATGTTATATGTCTAAATTGAAATGATTCAAATAACGCTACGATATGTAATACCATACAAGCACTTATATATAGGAAGTACCAGTGGCGTATCCACCATGCTTGTATCATATTACACACGCCTCGTTACTTAAATCACTTACTAAAACCAAACCACCAAAGTAAAATGTTTATGTATAATCAAATGTCAAAATGTTTGTGTGAAAACCATGTCTAATGTCTATGTCTAATGTAAATCATGAATTGTGTATATCAATGTCAAAATGTTTATGTCTAATGTAAATCGTGAATTGTGTATATCAATGTCAAAATGTTTATGTCTAATGTAAATCATGAATTGTGTATATCAATGTCAAAATGTTTATGTCTAATGTAAATCATGAATTGTGTATATCAATGTCAAAATGTTTATGTCTAATGTAAATCATGAATTGTGTATATCAATGTCAAAATGTTTATGTCTAATGTAAATCATGAATTTTGTGTATCCAAAATATCATGTATGGTAAGTGAAATATATCAACTAAACCATATGTAAAATGCAAAAAAACAAGGTATTGAAGTAAAACATGGTTTAAATCAAAGTTATGTTTTGTGGAACAAATGCATGCTATACTGATATAAACATCTGTGCGGTATTGTGAAAATGCATACATCCAAGCCTTGTGACTGTGGTGATAGACCTTTAAACAAACTTAAAGGTCTATCTGTATTATGTTTTATCGAATTCGGTCATTCCTTCCATCCAAACATACCTAGGATGTCAGGAACGGGAGTTGTCAATTCCTATGGTACCATTACCTACTAACGAGCGGCGCAGCTAATGTTAATGAATGTATATTGTCCCATTTAACAAACCAAATGTCATACCAAAATGTAAGCATGTGATGAATAACAAATGTACTAAGTATGCACACAATGGACATACATAGCATAAAATGTAATGTAAAACGATGTACTAAGTATGCAACAAAGGACATACATGCAAAAACACAATGAAATCATGTACTATAAGTGTACTATTAAACATAACAAGCATATGATATGAAAGCATGGAAAGCACGAAAGTAACAAGTAGGCACATGTGTTCCACCCCAAAATGTTTGGAAAACAGCAAAAGAGGGGTCTATGTACTCACTTGAGATTGCTCAATAGTCCTAGGATAACCACCAAGCAATGCTAGAAGATCACGGAATCAAACGACACCTAATATAGGAACTACATTAATAAACCGGACCTAAGTCGGAAGATTGGATAGAATGAGGGTTCGTAAACCAAATGAGTATGAGAACTCATGTAATATGGTTTAACAAAGCCTACATACTAAATGAAACCTAACCTAAGTGCTTACGACCCATTACGACCCGTTTAGGTAGCTTATGCTACTTTAACGCGTCGTTTGTGTGAAACACGTTCGGAATGCCTAACTAGTCCTATGATAAGTAAAATATGCCTTAACATGTCTAATATTGTTACCAAATCAGTTTAGATACCAAAAGTTATGTTACATATGCTTAAAATGAATTTTGGCGTAAAAAGGGCATTTTGGTCATTTACCTAAGGCATATAAACTACCTATCATACAACTAACTAAACGTTGTGACCATAAGGTATAACCTCGGAAGGTTATTCCCTATTCAACTATGGTCACCTAATGTGTTTGGTCGGATCCTAATGATCGACCAAACGGGTCGGGTTCGAAAGTATAAGCGATTGTTTAGATCGCTTACCTTACGACCCTATATAAGCACTGAACTAAAAGTGACGTGCTAAGGATGTTAAAACATGCTTAACTAAGTTTAGAAAGCAGGTTTGGTATCAAAACAAACGGTTTTGATACCTAAGAATAGTTTGGTTACAAAATACGCAAGAATACGCATTTTGGCCGAAACTACGCCTCGTCACTGAGTCTTGATAACGTGGTAATCAGTAGGTATAGTTTCTAGGGACTATAACCATCGTGATTACGCTCACGTTATGAAGTTCAAACGAACTTCGCATTGACCATAAACTGGTCAATGCAGAAAGTCAAACATAGTTTGACTTTAACGCTAAAACGAATGAAAAGAACGAAAGAACACTTACAAAGGGTCCCCGCAAGTTTGATCTCCAAGTATTCTCAGGTAGGAAGTGTATAAACACAACCACTTAGATAAAAACTCAGATTTCAAGTGGGTTTTGCAAGTGATGTTGGTGGGTATTTATAGATGTGGTAGAACCGTTAGGATCGTTTATCGAATAACGTGCTTCAATCTCATCCATACACTTGTTGAAATACCCATGGAACACCAAATTGGCCCCTCATTATACTGAAGAGGCAAGTGCAAAGGGATTAGGAGGGGGTAACAGCTGTTAATAGCTGTTAAATCAGAATCTGATGATCTGGGGACCCCTTACGGAACGTAAGGGTGATGGCTTACGGTCCGTAAGCCATCAACTATGCTGAAATGACAGTTTCAGTCCCTGCACCTTGTTTCGTTGCGTAACGGCACTTCTAACACCCGTCAAACCCAATTTTAAGCTCCACAATGATGTTAAGACATAGGGAACATGAAATATGCTTGAAAACATCATGGATGTCGGTTCGTTTGGCCGTACGATTGCGTTGTTCGGTTAATTACGACGGGAGTCGTAACGAACGCAAAAACGATCCAAATTAAGCGACGAATGGATTTTTGACAAGCCAAACACTAAATCATAATATTATAATGCTTACATAAATTTTTTTGGAGGTCCGGATGTATTCAGAACGTAAGATATGCGCGAAAGTGCAAACTTGTGCACTTTTTGACGCTTTTAGCCCCTATTGATCAATAAAGTTTATTTTAGCATACCAAACCCCTCAAAGCCTATTTCTAAGATTTGTAAAGGATATTTATGGTATGTTTAACTTATGGTCATGTTCCGGAATGTCTGTTACAGTTCAAATCGACATACTTTCGCAGTTTGTCGAATTTAGTCCCTGTAAACGATTAAACTTGATTTTGTCATACCAAAGCCTTCAAAACTTATTTCTAAGTTATGTAAAGGTTATTTAAGGTATGTGAAGCCTATTTCACTATTCCGGAGTGTTCGTTGCATTAAAATGGTTATATTTACGTATCAGTGCGCGTATAACCTTCCAGAAAGCGATTTAGAGCCCGAAATCGAACAAGAATTGATATGTGCAAACGATACACATATTTGTCCAAATCCCAAGTATGAAATACAATATTTCATTGGTTTGGTATTTGTTTGATGGTCGCAGAGACCCAGGTGTCACAGATTGTTTGCTAAAAAACAAATAATTAGTCCAAAAACCCGAAAAAAAAACAAATAATTAAAAAATTGAAAAAAAAAACTTAAAATAAGAAACAGAAAATAAAAAAACAGAAAATAAAAAACTGAAAATAATAGAAAATAAAAAACAGAAAATAAAAAATACAAATAAAATTACCTATTACTGGATCCTCCGACACGTCGATCCAAGCTCGGGTTAGCACATACTCCTCTTCGGCATCCCACGGTTTTACATTTTTTTTTGCTCAGGTGGTTTCCGTTTTCTTTTGATGTGGGCGTTTTGTTTTTCCTTTTTGCGTCTCCTCTACTTCCGGTTGTGGTTCCGGGGCAACATCAGGCTCATGTAGTGGGGAGCCGAGTGCTTGTGCCGATCCGAATGCTTGAGAGGACCCCATTCCGTCCGTGTTTTGATTCGGGTTCCAACCGTATAGATTCGGGTCCTATGAGAGTGGTTGATTCAAAAGGTTCATGAACCCGGTATTATGTTGATTAAAATCGACAAAACCGGATCCGAAAGGGGTGGGTCGAGTGGGAACCGGAGACACGGGGCGGGTAGGATTGCTACTTTGGTTCGGACCCGCACTCGAACGAGGAAGAATAAAACCGCGGTTGAAGGGTTGCATTGTATAAAAATTCTAGATTTTTTTATAAAAGAAGTAGAGAGAAAGTGGATTTGAAGATATGTTGGTTGTACTGGATTTTATAAAAAATTTGGGAGATGGGGTTATATTTATAGGAGAGATGGAAAATTAATTGAATTTAATATTTTTTTACTTTATAACCGTTGCAAACGGTCAAAAATTCAAAATCCTCCATCATCACGCCGCTATGAGCATAACGGGAACCACCAAACCTGCACCCATAGCGCCGCCTATAATGGTGTGGCATGCGCTATGGGGCGCCATCATGCACAAATCTTCTCCTTCACGCCCCACTACGCATACTCTTAGAGATGAATCTTATGCTATAACATCTAAATTTAATATGGAAAATTATTTTTTGAGTCCCTGTTTTCAGACTTGAGTCCATAATCAAAATGTTTAACGCCCTAAGTCCTTATAGCATATTTCATAACCCTTTGAATCCAATTTTTTAACTCCGTTAGAAATATTCTGTTAACTATTGTCAAATAACCAAATTACCCCTATTATTTTATCATTATTATTATTATTATTATAAATATATATTATCTCTCACACACTCATAACCTAGTTAGTTGGTGTTTTATTTTTTTTATTAAATAAAACCTTCTTTTACTTTAGCCAACTTTAGCCCCTTAACTAATAAAGTTTTGTAAAAGTGTTATTAACCAAGTTTCATTGGCATTTTATAACACTTAACTAACTAGGTTGTTATTCCAAGTTACTTAGTGGGTTCGGGAAGTCATAACCCGTTTTATTTTAAGTCCCGTTAACTCGGGTCTTCTATATGTTTTCTCAAAGTACTTATCTTCCTTTTTAATTGACATAAAGTTTATTTATTTAAATCTCAATATTTACCGGGTTAATTTTTACCACTAACGGTATTTTACCCATCTTTACTATTAACGTGGTTTGATTACCAAACCCGTTTTTTGGGGTGTTACATACTCCTAAAGGTTTCACCTTGGAAGGGGGTGATCAGATTCGGCAAGAAAGGAAAGCTCGCGCAATATGTTGGACCCTTTAAAATTCTGGAAAGGATTGCCAAGGTTGCCTACAGACTCGAACTACTGGAGGAACTTAGCAACGTCCACCCGACTTTCCATGTTTCGAACCTCAAAAAGTGTCTGGCCGAGCAGAATTTACATGTACCACTTGAGGATCTACAAGTGGACGAAACGTTACACTTCGTGGAAAAGCCTGTCGAGATCATGGATCGAGAAACCAAGAAGCTCCGACGCTCACGCATTCCCATAGTGAAGGTTCGCTGGGAAGGCAAACGCGGCGCTGAGTTCACCTGGAACTCGAAAGTGATATGAAGGCTAAGCATCCACAGCTATTCGTTACGCCTGCGCCTTAATTTTGGGACGAAATTCCCTAAAGTAGGGGAGGCTGTAACAACCCGACTTTTGAAGTCAAAGTCAAAGGAAGAAAAGATTGCTAATTCGATCTGTCATTCCTTGCTTAATTATTACTTGTACCCTCGAACTTCGTTAATCGATACTCTAGTTTATGTTACTTTAGTTGTATTATGTGGAGTAAATGCAATAAACGCAGTTAAACGCTAACCTACTTAAAGCTATCTCATCGCAATCGCATCTTGAATCGCAGTTCTGAATATTGTTTTATGTGTGTGTGTGGTATTATGTGTTACTTGTGCATGTTTATTATATGTTTAAGGTGATTAATCGCAAACGCAATCGCAACTCTATCGCATTGCAATCTCATCGTGAACTGGAAACGCAAGGTTATTTATGTCATTGTATGTTAGTTATGTTATTTGTGTAACTATTATCTAAAACTATCGCATCGCCTAATCGACACTCACTTAAACGCATCGCAACGCTCAACGCACGAAACAAAGGTCAGAAACCAACTCATACAAACCATCCGATCGGAAGGCCCTCCGATCGAACCACTCCCACCGCCTTTCTCTCCTCTTCACCTATAAATACCCACCTGTCACATCACTGTTCATGATGTGACAGCTCTCCTCCGACCCTTCACATTCTTAGCCGCATTTCTTTCGATTCCTCGCGATTCTTGTAAGTTTTCATCTCAAATCTTGTACTTCTTTGATCTACATACACTTACTCATCAATTTCACCCACAAATCTCAACTTTCCACCGTGAAATCACCTAATTTCGGGCTATTCAATGATGATGTCATCATGGGTTCTCATGAATACCAAAGTGTAACCTCATTCCACCAAGAACAACTCAGATCTGAAGGATTTCTACAATGTTTAAACACTGATTTCTCTTAAAACTAAACATTTTCCAACTGATTCCCACTTTCCTTCAACATTCTCAACTTTTCCACATAAAACCGATAGAATCCAAGCTCGTTCAGGCCCTCTACTCATGCTCTAGTGAAGTGCCAGTTTGAGAACTGATTTCTATTGACGAGATAACCGACTTAACAGGTTGGACATGAAGTTCCGTCATGAACAGTTAACTGATCGGACGGGGTGATTCCTATCCGATCGGATGACTTGGACTTGATGGGGTTTCCGTTGTTTGACGCACCGTCTCTGTCAAACCGCAACTTTTTAAACTTAACAAGATTTTACAAGTTTTACAAACGAACTGTCACTGAACGGATTGCCATCCGACTGGATCACCATCCGATCGGACGACAATCCGAACAGATGACTTATGATCTTCAATACTTAGCCAAATTTTGTAAAAACTTCAAAAAATATCAGTTTCCATCAGGAGACTTAGATTTTGAAACATCTCGCTTGAACGGATCGCCATCCGAGCGAACGACCATCCGTCCAGATAACCGTTCGACCGGATGACCTGAAAGGTAGAGATAAGTTCACATCGTACACAAACACATCCTTCCCAAACGAATGACTATCCGACTGAATGGTCATCCGTCCGGATGACCATCCATCCGGATTGTCATCCGATCGGATCACTATCCTTCACGCGTTCCACTCGCTCCGTTCAACGCTTGTACTATCGTTCTGTAATCAGGCTAACTCTCCAACGCTCCCTTCAATCCAAGACTGTGTTATTCATTTAACACGATCAGTGAGTATACTCGAACCCTTTTTGCTTTACGCACTTTTGGGTGTTACATACGTTACCTATTTTCAAATCACAACCGACACACAATGCAAACACTTTTATACGCTGACCGTTATTGCATTTTATACGTGTTACTCGATGAATGCTTGTATGTTATGTTTATACAGTGATTGTTGCCTGACACCTTAGCAACGATAGTACTATAGTTTGGACTCAGCACCTGTCGTGGACAGGGGTTATTAAGGGTTTTACTTCACGTGTCACAGTGGTGATATGTGTTGTGGATTCTACAACTCGCAGTCATGTCTGTGCATATTTCATTGTCGATAACTTGCTAGCTTCACTTTTCAACATGTTACATGCTGGTTATGCGTAAACCGCTTTCGCTATTATCATACTATTAAACTTGTATGCTTACCTTTACACTATGTGTATTGACCTATTTTAACGTATGTGACAAGTGTTTAGGATGCTGTGTTATGCTTTCTTACTGTGGAACCGAGCTAGGGGAGTCTAGAAATAAACTAAATAATTTATGAGTTGTCGGAACAGTTTTTATTTGTCTTTGAGAACAATTTGTCTGTAATAACTGTGTTACTTTATATGTTACGGTATGGGACATAATGATTAAATATTTGGTAATTATAGTTGTTATGGAATCTCTTGGACAATCTGTTTCGCTCAGTGCCGCCCCCCGATGATTCCGCCATCGGTTGGGGTGTGACAGTGTAGGTGTGTGTTTATATTATATATATTATATTAGAACTTTATGAATTGAATTAAAGACTTGTTGCTTATACTCATGTACATATAAGACTTGTACTTTGTGTGTAAATGATTAGGGTAAATTACATTTTTCGTTCTTTATGTTTGTACCAGATTGCAATGGATGACCTTTAACTTTAATAATTACAATCACAGTTCTTTTTTTTGTAAAACTTATTACACCCTAGGTCCTTTAACACTAAACATGTTAAAATTTTCAATTACGCCTATTCCTTTAAGGGTATTCTCATGGTTTCACGCTTTTATTTAAATTGTTTCTTAATAAATAAAACCAAAAAATTTATATACATACAACATCATTTTTCCCCAATCCCCCAGCCATAAAACACCATAATCCTACCACCATGAACCACCAATTCCTAAATTCCAGTAGCACCAGTTAACTTGTCCTTTCACCCCTAACCATTTCTTTCTGCCCATCTCAACCACCACCAACCATAACCAAATTAGGTAAGATATCCCCAAATCACAGATCTCAAAAGCCACCGACAACCATAGCCGCATCAAATATTTTTTATCAAATTCTTAAACTGAACTGATCTTTATAGCATTATTGATCATGAAAAGAACTAGTAAGCTGTACAATTGGTAAAAAAAAAAAAGCTGAATACAAATTACCTCTGGTAAAGAAAATCAGTAGAACACGAAACACAAATGAAGCGATGAAGATACTCAGATAGTAAGAGCTTGAACCGGTGGCCGGTTAATCCACGACGGCGACATTGGTCGGTTGAAAAAAGCAAGAGAGCTACCTTTCTTCTATGAAAAAAAGAAAGAGAGATTTTTTTGTTTGGAAGGTGACTTTCTATGTACTGGACCAGTGGTCACCGGGTTCATGTCGAAGACAATCCCCCGTCAACCCCGTGCCTGCGGGCGCGATGTTCGATCGGGCCCCGGCCGCCGCGTAAGCTGACTTCCGCCCGGAAACCATACTGCCCCCACACGAGAGACTCGCTGGGGTAACAGCTGGGTAAAACCGGGTTGCCCTCAAGACCGCACCTTGCCTCGGTAGGATACGATCCATCATTGGGACGCCCCCCCCCCCTAAGACCACGAGTGGGAGTCGAACCGGTGACCTCCAAGGAGGGCCGGCCGACTTAACCCACGTGGGAATACCCACTGGGCCACGAGGGGAGGATCAAAAAAAAAAAGAAAAAAAAAGAGAGATAGTTATTATTATATATAATATTGTATTTTAAATTTATAATTATAATGGATAAGGGTAGATTGGTCATTTCATAAGTAGGTGACTGGACTTAATCAAAAATTTTAACCTGGTTAGTGTTAAGGGACATAGGGTGTAATGAGTTTTACAAAAAAAAAGACTGTGATTGTAATTATTAAAGTTAAAGGTCATCCATTGTAATCTGGTACAAACATAAAGGATGAAAACTGTAATTTACCCAAATGATTAAATTACCCTTGTAGTTAACAGATTTTGTGGATGGCGTTAAAAAAATTAGACTCAAATAGTTAAAAAAGGTGGCTGTAGGGACTCACGATGTAACATTTTAATTTTGGACTCAAGTGGTTAATAACCCTAAAACACAGAGACTCAAAAAGTAATTTTCTCTTTAATATATATTTGATTAGTTGAAATTAAATTACAAAATAAATTAACCATTTTAGGTTAAAAAATTCTATAACATCTATTATTTATCGTAGACTAAACACGTTACTAGCGTAAATTAAGATGGTAATCGGTGTTGCCTTCTACCAAACTGGAATGTCTTAAGCTAGTAAACAAACTGAGCAAACATGTTATCTTGTAGTTTTTGTTCGTTCGTTAAAAATGTTTGTGTTTGTGTCTGTCCGTTAAGAGAAAGAATATATGTTTGTTCGTTAAGAGAAATAAATGTATTTGTGTCCGTTCGTTAATATTATAAAAATCACAAACAAAGACAAATGAAATACAAATTAAAAGTCAATAATAATATCTAAAATGAAAGGCTAAAACACAAAATAAATACAAATTAAAAGTTAACAATAATATCTAAAATTAAAGGGGAAATATGTTATTTAACAAAATCTTTCTATACTAATAAATAAAAATGTTTTTTTTACATGTGTATCTCTGGTGGCTACTTATCTTATTTTTCAATTTTTTCCTCTTATTTAACTACATATAACTTAGATAAGGACAATAATTTTTTTTATCAAATTTTGAATTTGAATTAATAATATATATAATTTGTATTTTCTCCTTCTCCGTAGGAGATAGAAGAAGTTTTTTTCTTGTTGAACAAGAAAAATATATTAATTTTTTATTCTATTTAAATATTTAGTTAAATATTTTTAATACTATTATTATTATTATTATTATTTAATATTTAGTTAGACAGCAGAACAAATTTATAGCGTAATTGACATGGCAGAGATTGTTAGGGATGTTTGGTAGCATCTGAATGGTCATTAAGATGCTACCTCTTAATGGAACCATTAAGAATTTTACCAATGAGAAGGTAGAAGAACGTGACATGTGATGATTTACCATTCAGGGGTTACCTCTTAATCATTCAGACTTGAGGTTACCTCTTATTCATTCAGAGGTTTTAAACCATTAAGAGGTAGCATCTGAATGGTCATTAAGAGGCTACCAAACAGCCCCTCAGTTATAAATGGATGTTTTGAGTTTGAGATTTTTCAAAAGAAACTAATTATAGTTCTTCACTTCTGCCAATAAAACAGCCCCTCAGTTACAAGGCTCCCTTGGGTAGAGCAATCTGCCTATAAAAGGAGAGTCTTGTTCAGCCCAAAGTAAGTCCATCTCTCTCACTCTCACTTTAAACACTTATCCTTTCATTTCGCTTAGACTCTTAAGATCATCCCATTGATTCTCACGTCGGAGTCCAAACGCGAGAGGCCACCTCTCGCGTTAAGACTAACGGTGTTCTTTGATTGCAGATTCCGACCAAGGAGCTACCTTTTGGAGTTGATCCTGGACATTCCAGTAGTCAAGCCCTGTTCCTAAGTTACTTTCTTTTATGGCCGGAAAGGATCATCATCCGAAGGAAGTTTCGAGCAGTTCTCTACCTCCGTCTAGCCCTTTGGTTACTCCCAGAGTTGGCAGCTGCTCCACCAACACGGACGGACTTTATGTCGCACCGGTAACACAAGATGCACAAAAGTTCCAGATACCTCCTTCTACACGGGCTCATCCATCTTCACCGAGCGAAGTATTTTTCCCAGTTGAAACCATGGAAATAACCTCGGATGGAGTAACTTTATACAGTTGAGGGAGCTCTTGAACGGGTATGTTCGAGAGGAACGAACCAAAGGAGTCAGGGTACGGTTGTCATATGACGTGCCAGAAGTTACACTCTCCCCTATGCCTCCTTCGTTGTGCACCACCACATCTCCAAGTGTTATCCGAGCATGACCTAGTCCTGACCCAAATCCATATCTCATGCCTGATGGATCACTCTGGACAGGGTGCTATCACACTAGTTCCCCTCTTCTCCTCCCAAGAAGCCCAAAGTATACTGTCGAGCAGCTTCTCCAACAAGCTCAATCTGTTCCCCCGCATCCACAGATAACCTTTGAAGAAGCACTCAGGTCGTTACCTTTAGCCAGCAGAGCTGTAACCACAAGTTTATCACCATCTTCAAGCTTTCAGCAAAGCTTCCCCATGTACGGTACCCAGTATCCCCAAGTAGCTGCCCTCCTGGCTCAGCTAAGCCAGCAGCTCGCAAGAAACCAAATTTGGCAGGCTGCTCAGTTTGGACCATAAGCTCAGGTCCAACCAAGTACCCAAGCAGGCACTAGCATGAGCGGTGCAAGGGTAAACCCTGACATACCCTCCATGCCTTACAAGCCAAGATCATTGTCGTGCTTCTCCGAAGAAATAGCCAACTATGTCTTCCAGACAGAGATAAAGATGCCATTAAACATAAAGACATATGATGGTTTGGAAGATCTTGAAGACCATCTCCAGGTCTTCACGGGGACTGCTACAGTTGAACGATGGAATAATGCTGAATGTTGTCACATGTGTATGCAAACCCTCATTGGGCCAGCCAGCCAGCCAGGTTATGGTTATGTGGGCTCCCCACCGGAAGCATAATATCTTTCAATGACCTACACAAAAGCTTCCTAGCTAACTTCAGCCCTTAGAAGAGATGCACCAGGGATGCAACCATCATGCATCAAATTCAACAGAAAGACCATGAGGACCTTCGAGCCTTCATAGAAAGGTTCAAGAGGGAAAGATTGATGTACAGTGGGGCAACTAAAAAGATGAGTGTATCAGCCTTCATGAATGCCATAAAGCCCAAGAAGTTTCGAAGGAGATTCCATAAAAACAACCCTCAAACGATGGAAGAAGCTTTCAAAAGCGCAGAATCCTTCTTAAAAGGTGAAGAGGCTTTGGAAAAGAAAGCTTCCAAAAAGAGAGAATAAGGAAGCTGGAGGGAGCCACCTCCCTCGTCTAAAAGGTCAAGATTCCAACTCTTCGTAGATCGACGAACACTCAGGTCCTACGTAGGAAGAAGGTTCGAGGATAGAGGAAGATCCCCCGTCCAAGCAAGAATCATGACAAAGATAAACACATCTTTACTCTCCTCACCAAAACACCCCAAGAGATCTTATCGACAGAGGAAGTCAAGTACGCCTTCCGACATCCTAGACCCCTCTCAAAACCTTCCAGCAACACAATAAAATTACAATACATTAACACACATCATTGTAACACCTCGAAAATTCACGTCCTATAATGTGTTGACACGTGTCATAAAGTTTGAACGTGTGAAAGAATGTTATAAAAGGACTAAAGTTGACAAACATGGAAAGTACGTGATTGTACGTATTCTAAGTGTCAACTATGAATAAATATACTTCATAATAACCCTACATGATGTTTATAACATCAAACGAATAAATCATGGATCATACGAAGCTAAAAGTGAGAGATTACAAACTACAGGGGTTAAATGTGTCAACATGTTTAAAGATATACCTCTGAGTGACCTTTTGACAAACCCGAAGCTTTGTAAATGTTAATTATACTCACTTGAATGCACGATTAAAATTTCATTATGTTTCGTTATCGTATGAGGAAGTTATGATCAAATCCGTATGCGAGGGGTTAAAGCGTCAACGTTGAAAACTGTGACTTTTCGGGCATTAACCGAGTGGCCAGGGACTTATCAAGAGGGGTACAAGTCTTGAGGCCCTTAGGTGTCAATATGGAGGGTTCAAAGTGCAAGATATAAGTTAGTTGCCCTTTCGAAAAGCCAAGAGCCAACTGTGCAATAACAAGAAGGATTTTGCCCCTGGTCCAAGGCTTACGGACCGTAAGCCGACCCCTTACGGTCCGTAAGGGGTCTGCCCAGCGACTGTTTTGTTTCTGTTGGCTGTTATGCACGGTTCTGGCCATTCTAATCGATTTTCCTCATACCTCTTGGCCCCTAAACGACCCCTAAACATATAGGACACTTGTTGGAAGGGTATGGTGAGTGCTAGACTTGTTTGTCAATCAATTGTGGTGCTTAAGTCCACTATATAAGGGCCATGTATTGCAAACAATTCCTCACACCTTCATTCTGCAATTGAGGAGCCTTCTGGAGCTTCAAAGCAGACCCAAGTCCTTCCTAATCAAGCTTAGGACTTCAGTAAGTGTTCTAATCCTTTCTTAATTAAGTTTTAGCTTAGTTATTAGCTTAAAAGTCAACCGTCGTAATTAACGGTTAACTTAACGATTAATCGCTAATGGTCCAGCGATTAGTCGAACTTAGAGTTGTTATAAGTTGGTAATTATGTGGGCATTAAACCCTTAAAAGTGCACCTACTGATTCCCTGGTAACGGAATATGAGGACTCGTAACATAAATGTGTCACTTATTTGACACAAGCGTTGATTTGTTCGACTAACTACAAGGATCAATTAATCCTTAAAATTTGTTAAGAAGTGGTTGGAATAACCATCTCACCTTAAGATAAGCTTGCCTATGATAATTGCTATGTAAGCATCAAGGCTGCCCCTTGGAGACCCTGTAAAGATAGAATGATAAACATCTATTGTAGGGGCAATAGATTGGTAAGTTCAATTACCAGGATCGAAGGGCAAATTATTGGTGGATAGGCTTGAAGAAGTCTGTAGCCACCTATGTAGCTAAATGCTTGACTTGTGCGCAAGTCAAAGTTGAGCATCAGAAACCGTCAGGTTTGCTACAACAGCTTGAACTTCCTACGTGGAAGTGGGAAATGGTAACTATGGATTTTATTACCAAGTTACCCAAGACAAGGAAAGGAAATTATACAATATGGGTTATAGTTGACAGACTGACTAAGTCAGCTCATTTCTTACCCATCAAGGAGACTTATAGCTCCGATATGTTAGCCCAGTTGTACGTTGATAAGATTGTAGCCTTACATGGCATACCTGTGGCTATTATCTCTGATAGAGATACTAGGTACACGTCACATTTTTGGAAGAGTTTCCAACAATCTTTGGGCACACGTTTGAATTTTAGTACGGCTTACCATCCTCAGACTGACGGTCAGAGTGAGCGTACTATTCAAACGTTGGAAGACATGCTGCGTGCATGTGCGATCGATTTGGGAGGTAATTGGGATAAGAACCTACCATTAATCAAATTCTCCTACAACAATAGCTACCATACCAGCTTTAAGGCTGTGCCTTTTGAGGCATTATACGGTAGAAAGTGTAGATCGCCCGTCTGATGGGCGGAAGTTGGAGATGTCCAGTTATCAGGACCAGAGATCGTGTTCGAAACAACGGACAAGATTGTCCAGATTCGTGACCGTCTCAAGGCTGCCCGGGATAGGCAGAAGAATTACGCTGATCCTAAGCGTAAAGATTTTTACTTCGAAGTAGGTGACAAAGTCCTACTTAAAGTGTCACCCTGGAAAGGGGTGATGCGGTTTGGTAAGAAAGGTAAGCTAAGCCCGAGATACATAGGACCTTTCAAGGTTACCGAACGTGTCGGGTCAGTTGCCTATAAGTTAAACTTACCAGAAGAGCTCAGTGGAATTCACAATGTGTTCCACATCTGCAATCTGAAGAAGTGTTTCGCTGACGAATCACTGGTAATACCCCATACAGATATAGGCGAGAGCTTAAAATTTGTTGAAAAACCTTGTCGATTGAAGATCGACAGGTGAAGAAGCTTCGAAGGAAGCACGTACCTATTGTAAAGGTCAAATGGGATGCCCGTAGAGGCCCCGAATTCACGTGAGAGGTTGAATCCACGATGAAAGAAAAGTACCCTTACTTATTTCAGTAAATCTCGGGTCGAGATTTATTTTAAGGGGGTGAGGATGTAACACCTCGAAAATTCACGTCCTATAATGTGTTGGCACATGTCATAAAGTTTGAACGTGTGAAAGAATGTTATAAAAGGACTAAAGTTGACAAACATGGAAAGTACGTGATTGTACGTATTCTAAGTGTCAACTATGAATAAATATACTTCATAATAACCCTACATGATGTTTATAACATCAAACGAATAAATCATGGATCATACGAAGCTAAAAGTGAGAGATTACAAACTACAGGGGTTAAATGTGTCAACATGTTTAAAGATATACCTCTGAGTGACCTTTTGACAAACCCAAAGCTTTGTAAATGTTAATTATACTCACTTGAATGCACGATTAAAATTTCATTATGTTTCGTTATCGTATGAGGAAGTTATGATCAAATCCGTATGCGAGGGGTTAAAGCGTCAACGTTGAAAACTGTGACTTTTCGGGCATTAACCGAGTGGCCAGGGACTTATCAAGAGGGGTACAAGTCTTGAGGCCCTTAGGTGTCAATATGGAGGGTTCAAAGTGCAAGATATAAGTTAGTTGCCCTTTCGAAAAGCCAAGAGCCAACTGTGCAATAACAAGAAGGATTTTGCCCCTGGTCCAAGGCTTACGGACCGTAAGCCGACCCCTTACGGTCCGTAAGGGGTCTGCCCAGCGACTGTTTTGTTTCTGTTGGCTGTTATGCACGGTTCTGGCCATTCTAATCGATTTTCCTCATACCTCTTGGCCCCTAAACGACCCCTAAACATATAGGACACTTGTTGGAAGGGTATGGTGAGTGCTAGACTTGTTTGTCAATCAATTGTGGTGCTTAAGTCCACTATATAAGGGCCATGTATTGCAAACAATTCCTCACACCTTCATTCTGCAATTGAGGAGCCTTCTGGAGCTTCAAAGCAGACCCAAGTCCTTCCTAATCAAGCTTAGGACTTCAGTAAGTGTTCTAATCCTTTCTTAATTAAGTTTTAGCTTAGTTATTAGCTTAAAAGTCAACCGTCGTAATTAACGGTTAACTTAACGATTAATCGCTAATGGTCCAGCGATTAGTCGAACTTAGAGTTGTTATAAGTTGGTAATTATGTGGGCATTAAACCCTTAAAAGGGCACCTACTGATTCCCTTCCTATCTAGACCAATTGTCGAGTCAAACTTAATCCGAAAAAGTCAACAGAAATGCATTTTTGAATTAATACATAATTAACATTGTAGAACCCCTACAACCTGTTTGATCATTAATATAACTTGGTAATTAGTGTAAGAACGTGTCTAAACACGTTCAACCCGACAAATTGCTATTTAGACCCGGTTCGGAACCGAAAGTCGCATAGTTTGACTTTCACTTTGACTTTCAGTTCTGACCCGTTATGATATGTTTTAGAAATGCCTCAGAGCTTTAATTGGATTAGGTTACATGTTAGAACAACCCTCTGTGATTATACACCTTGGTTCATTAGTTATCCAATTAATATGCATGTTTCCGTTAATTGCTCATATGTTGACCGTTATGCCCTTATTACCTTAAAACGTGATTTTTGGAAATGTAAAAGAGTAGAAACTTAAATTACTGATATATAAACTTGTATGCAAAGTTTGACATCAGTTTGAATTGTAGATTAAGAGTTATGCTCATTATCGCTAAATGAATGCTTTATGTTAATAAAATGGCGCAATTAGCATATAGCCTACTTAAACATACTTTTTGATATCAAATCTTTTACCCACTGATGTAATATATTATTTTGGGATTTTTAAAGATTTTTAATTAATTTTAGGCTGAGCATAACTCATAGTCGTAGGCTTAATTCGGTAAATGTCAGTTTTGCCCTTACGGGCCATAAAATGAGTTTTACGTATCTAAACGACTCCAAACCTTTTGCTACTGATCACATATGATAAATAAATTTTTTAAGCCTTCTGTAAATATAAAAATATCAGATTTAAGTATCGAACCCGGAAATGGCCTTTAATCGCCTTAATTAGCGTTTTTAACGCATAGTATGTTTTAAAATCATATTGGACATACCCAGGTTGATACCTACTGATATAAGAGGCAAATTATTATATTTTAACAGTAAGCAAATGTTGATAAACTCAGACTTCAGTTTTGAGCTTTTCCGGCTTATGTGAAATTACCAAAATACCCCTACGGGCATAGTTGGTTAAAAATGATAAATTTCACATACATGCTTTAACCTACTGATATAACTTAGAAAATTGAGTATATTTGCTAATTACATCAGACCTGTAACTCAGGTTGTCACGTAAACTCTTTTATAAACTTTTAAATGACCAAACTACCCCTACGGGGCCTAGTTTGTGTTTAAACACGTTTCGGGCATAATGAAAGACATCTTACTGATGTCACAACATATTTGAAGCATATTAACTTAGGAAACCTGTATATGGCTCTTACGGATACCTGTTACGCTTATTTCGCGTTCGGTTCGGTTTATGTAACAAGTTTACATAAATTAGCCGAAACGGGTCAAACCTTATCGGTTTAATCTCAAAATCCAGAATGTGCATGAAGGACCCATATTAAACAAGTCTCTGAACTTGTCGGGTCTAAATCACATTCTATCCGGTCTTCGCTTAATCATGCGTACGAACCATATCCTTGAAACTAGCCGGTCTAAGCTTAAGCTTAATAAAAGGCCCGTTAGGATTCTAATAGGTTATTATAAACCTTCGTTCCAGATTAGGAGAACCAGTAAAAGCTACTTGCGTTTGCTTATTGTGATTTATACATTGCTCAGGTAAATACTTTTAACTTATTTTCCCTATACGGGCTTGGGTTACGGTATATAGCATACCGCTTGATCGGGCATCAAATCTCCACGCTTAGTGGGTAGTTGAATAATTTGATCGGCTCGTTTAAACAGTCTTGTTTACTTTACAGCCTTTGGGGGGTTAATGACCATGTCCCGGATATCCTCGGCATTATCTTACGAGATGGCCACGACCTGAGCACGGGGTGTAGGCGTACACCTGTCAGTGTATAACTCATGAATGTGGTGTGTCTATTGATCTTTAACCCGGACAAGATCCGGGCTACTGAACGCATAAGTAACATGTAATTCGTTCACAAGATTATAATATTAAATAATTCTCCCAAGTTAAAAAGATTAATTTTGCCTCTGTGCATTTTAATCAAATTATAAAAGATATTTTGTGCCACGTGCATCCAAATCAATTTTCTTAAAACCATTTTCAAAATGAGTCAGTTGAATGTATTTACCAGTGTAAACTGACGTATTTTCCAAAAAGGCTAAATGCAGGTACTATACGAAATTGGCTGGATATTTCTCCTTAGCATCAGTAGAAGTCTCGCAAGCTTAAGATGCCTAAAAGTCTGTTGAACTATTGTTTCCATTTTATGTTCGATCCTTCTGTGGATAAACTTCCGAATATTGTGACAATTGATATTACAATATTAATTCGGTTGTATTATATTTTCAATTGCTTCCGCTGTGCATATTAACATTGTGTTGTTTGACTATTATGTTGCCAACCATGACGTCACGATACTCCCCACCGGGCCCACCGGTGACACGTGGAAATTAGGGGTGTGACAGGTTGGTATCAGAGCCAACTCTGAGTGAATTAAACACTAGCCTTTTGTGTTTAATCTCAGTACACAATAGCACATTCTAAACTTCTGAGTCTAGACTTAACATAGGAATAATCTTAATCCTAATATGGAAATTTTTGCTTCCAATTTTTATTATTATTGGATACGTCGCCAAGCGAGGAAGCTGAACTAGGGATTCTCCACACCCGGAGCCTTGAAATGCTGAGCTTCGTACAGCGACCAAGATGAGACGTGCAACCAAGGAGAAAGCATTCCGGAATTGAATGAAGAAGAAACTCCTTTGCTAAAAATCGTTTCCTCAATAGTCCTTATAAGGACATATTTATCTTTTTAGTCCCTTCGAGGACAACACTATTCCTTTCAAGTCCCGCTTAGGGCAACTTTATACTTTTATTTTTATATAGTGGAATGATTAAGTTTAAACTTTCATTCTAAACAAGAATATTAAATAAATGGAAAATAACTTTTTTTTTTCAAGATCTACCATTATAATAAAATGGCAAAATCTAAAAAGGACAAGACCTAGCTTCGGGTCATATTAAGACCGGCCAAGATGGCAGTTCCTCAATTTAGATTCAGATCCTTATTAACATTTCAATTTAAAATTGTTCTGCGTTAATTATAAATTAAGAATCTTAAGTGTGAAACCTAGCCTTCGGGTCAATTATAAGACCGGGCCAAGATGGTAAGACCTGTTAAAAAGATTCAAATCATTAACTAAGAATCTTAAGAGTGAAACCTAGCCTACGGGTCAATTATAAGACCGGGCCAAGATGGTAAGACCTGTTTAAAAGATTCGTATTCCAGTTAACATCTGAAAACATGTTAACACTCCCGGCAGATGTGATTCGTTGGAAATCACACACGTTATTAAGGATTCTTCAAAAGATTCCTAACCCAGTTTAATGATCTCCGAATCCTGGGTTTACATCATCAATTAAGATGATCATATTTTAACCATACGTGGTAATATAGTGCCTACGGGCCTTGCTCATTTCTACATGAGCCAAAAGACAGTGGTAGCGATGACTCCCTGTCAGATAAAGATAATGAACTAGGTTCAAACCTCAAATGCTTTGATTCTCTGAAATCATAGCTTAAAATTTATAAATGTCCTTTGTGACCAGGCCATTTGTGCCAGTATACCTTCATGCTTTGATTCTCTGAAATCATAGCTTAAAATTTATAATTGTCCTTGCGACTAGGCCTATTGTGCCAATATACTTTCATGCTTTGATTCTCTGAAATCATAAGCTTATAATTTATAATTGTCCATGTGACCAGGCCATTGGGTGCCACTAATAAAACTGTTAATGTTTTATAATTAGGATAAATTATAATAGAAATCCTAAACCTATATGATTAATAAACTAACCAAATATGGTCCCTGGTTACCATGGTTAATGAATTTTCCTAAGGGGCAATTCTGTAATAAACATCCCTTAGAAGGGAAGTACCTACGGGCTATAGTTAATGTCCTCTGAGACTAAAGACAGTGGTAGCCTACAGCTCCCTGTCAGGAAAAGGTAATGAACTTTGATTCAAACCTTAATACCACGATTCTCTGAAATCATGGCTTATAAATTTAACTTGTCTACGCGACTAGGCCATTTGTGCTATTATTAACTATGAATTAGGATTTATGATAAAATCCTGAATAAAATAAATATCCTTCCTTCCCTGTCAGTATGCATTTTAAAAGGGAATCTTAAAGGTGAAACCTAGCCTACGCGGCCAAGATGGTGAAACCTACTCAAGGGATTCAGCTCCTTGTTAACACTTAAGAACGTGTTAGCACTCTTGACAAATGTGATTCGAGAAAATCACAACAATCATCCTTATATTGGATTCTTCCAATTCCCTTATCTAGCCTAGTGATTTAGAAATCATGGCTTATATCATCCCATAACACGATCATGTTATAAAACATCCGTTAATGATAAGATGCCTACGGGCTAAACTTGTTGTCCGATAAGACAACGACGGTGATGGTCTTTGACCTTCTGTCTAAAATATTGGACTATGTCCAAACATAATAGTCTATATGATCACTGCGATCATGACTAATATCATCTAATGCGATGATAGTATTATTAAACATCCTTTAGTGATGTTTTGCCTACGGGCTATAATATATTGTCCATTTGAGACATTGACATTGCTATCTTTATGATTCCTTGTCTGAGGTGGTGAGCTATGCTCAAGCCAAAATAGTCAATATGATTAATGCAATCATGACTTATATCATCTAATAGGATGAACCTATTATAAACAACCATTAGAGATGTTTCGCCTATGGGCCATATTATATCGTCCATGTGTGACAAAAACATGGTGATCTTTACGATTCCCTGTCCAAGGTAGTGAGCTATGCTCAAGCCTAATAGTCTATATGATCAATGCCATCATGACGAAAATCATCAATACGATGATTAAAAATTTTAACATCCTTAATGATGTTTTGCCTAAGGGCTATATTATATTATCCAATCGAGACAAGGCAATTGTAATCTTTTGTGATTCTTTGCCCAAGGGGGTGAGCTATACTCAAATCCCATAGTCTATACTATCATTGCGATCCTGACTAGTATCATCAGTATGATGATCATAATATTAACATCCCTCGTGATGAAATGCCTACGGGCTATACTTTATTCTAATGTCGGTAAGACAAAGATAGTAGTGATCTTTATGATCCCCTGTTCAAAATGGTGTGATTATACCCAAACCTAATAGTCAATATGATCGATGTGATCATGACTAATATCATTAGATACGATGGTTATATATAAACATCCGTTAGTGATGTTGATTGGCTTATTTTTCTGCCAAACGAATCGTCTGTCAAGACGATGACAGTAGTAGCCTATGACTCCCTGTCCAAAGGTGAAGAACCACGTTCAAACCTTGAAGCCCTAATCTAATAAGATTACGGCTAATAAATTAAGGGCCTTGGTGGTAGACCATCGAGTTATGTTTTAAAGTCATCCATGACAAGCCTATGTGCTATAAATTGTCATTCGTGACAAGCCAACATATTAAATGTTAACATTCTTGGTGACAAGGCCGTTTGTGCCATATCTAAATGACCTTTTCGACAAGGCCTTCGCGCCATATGATTACTTACGTCCTTCATGACTGGGCTTTATGCCATATCTTTCTACGTCCATCGAGACAGGCTTCTATGCCATATATGTATATATATAATAAAAGTCTTGTAAGACTAGCCTTTGAGCTATTTATAATCGTCCTTGTGACAAAGACAGTTGTGACATTATGGTCCCCTGTCAAGCAGGTATTGGACTCGCTCCAAACCTTAAATGCCATTGATAATCCTTTTGTGACCTAAGCTAAATGTAATAGATATACATTCAAATAGCATTCATTAAGAATGTATAGAACAGAATAGCCCATACGGATTATGAATGCCGTGGCTAATCTAAGTCAGGTCATCAGGATGGTGACTAATAATTGTTAAATCTTGGTGATTGGTACCAAGTTTCGAGTATGGAAAACTCGGATGAGGTCGACGACGGTCGCAATACTATTAATGCGACGAAGGTTAATAAAACTACAAACGTAAACCTCAATATTAATGGAATTAATCTCCAGGCTGTGGTTGATGTAGCAGTTGGAAGGACCATAGAAAGATCATGAAACGATCCGAAGAGCCGAATGCTCCTCGCTCTAAATTTCGTTCAAAACCATGTTCAATTACTCATGAGAAGAGTTTTGTTCATACTTCGTATACGAAGGATGAACCAAAGGAGGAAGATAACTCCCAGAAAAAAAAAAAAGAGAGCAAGAACAAGCTAAATAAAAAGCAATGAAAAAATGGTGGAATTGGCCGTCCCCGGAATCGAACCTGGGTCTAGGCCGCACCCTTTCGCGCGCCTAGCCAACCGAGCTAGGTGCCTAGTTTGTGAAATTTTCCATGTTTGGTTAAATATAAGCACATGTACAATAACTTCCTTATTTCTTCTATAAGTCACCTACTTATCCTCATTATGGTGACTAAGTATTAGAATCCAAGATTTTATAGCTAAGCCTGGAAAGGCTAAAGGAAGAAATGCCTGAACTCACCTGATGTATGCCAAGAGGCAGTTCACGATGTCATCAAATACATTCCTTATCATTTACCAATGATAATATCTGCTAAGTGTCCTGTTTTTAATACAGACAATAATAAATCTTCATAAACCATAAGCTTAGCAAACTTCTATATTATTCACAAGGTATAACTTACCAAGGAAACCATAGTATCCGATTCTTCTAGTATCGGCAAGGAATCCTTCCGAAAAATCTAAGAGTACTCTTTCTTTGCATAGAGTACGACAACATATGTTATTTTAATTATTTTCTCATTGTTTTCTGTCGCCTGCGAATGCCAAACTATGTTTGATAAAAGTGCCATATGAGGAATTGGCGTATCATAGGGTGTCCCATAGATTATTCCCATGCCTGATCAGTATGGAGGTTTAATACATGGAACCCCTAAGATATCCCAATGATCATATCGTACTAAAGTCGACTAGTAGTATTCAAAGAAGATATCCATAATAGAGTTATCCAAATAAATATTCCCTGGTAACGGAATATGAGGACTCGTAACATAAATGTGTCACTTATTTGACACAAGCGTTGATTTGTTCGACTAACTACAAGGATCAATTAATCCTTAAAATTTGTTAAGAAGTGGTTGGAATAACCATCTCACCTTAAGATAAGCTTGCCTATGATAATTGCTATGTAAGCATCAAGGCTGCCCCTTGGAGACCCTGTAAAGATAGAATGATAAACATCTATTGTAGGGGCAATAGATTGGTAAGTTCAATTACCAGGATCGAAGGGCAAATTATTGGTGGATAGGCTTGAAGAAGTCTGTAGCCACCTATGTAGCTAAATGCTTGACTTGTGCGCAAGTCAAAGTTGAGCATCAGAAACCGTCAGGTTTGCTACAACAGCTTGAACTTCCTACGTGGAAGTGGGAAATGGTAACTATGGATTTTATTACCAAGTTACCCAAGACAAGGAAAGGAAATTATACAATATGGGTTATAGTTGACAGACTGACTAAGTCAGCTCATTTCTTACCCATCAAGGAGACTTATAGCTCCGATATGTTAGCCCAGTTGTACGTTGATAAGATTGTAGCCTTACATGGCATACCTGTGGCTATTATCTCTGATAGAGATACTAGGTACACGTCACATTTTTGGAAGAGTTTCCAACAATCTTTGGGCACACGTTTGAATTTTAGTACGGCTTACCATCCTCAGACTGACGGTCAGAGTGAGCGTACTATTCAAACGTTGGAAGACATGCTGCGTGCATGTGCGATCGATTTGGGAGGTAATTGGGATAAGAACCTACCATTAATCAAATTCTCCTACAACAATAGCTACCATACCAGCTTTAAGGCTGTGCCTTTTGAGGCATTATACGGTAGAAAGTGTAGATCGCCCGTCTGATGGGCGGAAGTTGGAGATGTCCAGTTATCAGGACCAGAGATCGTGTTCGAAACAACGGACAAGATTGTCCAGATTCGTGACCGTCTCAAGGCTGCCCGGGATAGGCAGAAGAATTACGCTGATCCTAAGCGTAAAGATTTTTACTTCGAAGTAGGTGACAAAGTCCTACTTAAAGTGTCACCCTGGAAAGGGGTGATGCGGTTTGGTAAGAAAGGTAAGCTAAGCCCGAGATACATAGGACCTTTCAAGGTTACCGAACGTGTCGGGTCAGTTGCCTATAAGTTAAACTTACCAGAAGAGCTCAGTGGAATTCACAATGTGTTCCACATCTGCAATCTGAAGAAGTGTTTCGCTGACGAATCACTGGTAATACCCCATACAGATATAGGCGAGAGCTTAAAATTTGTTGAAAAACCTTGTCGATTGAAGATCGACAGGTGAAGAAGCTTCGAAGGAAGCACGTACCTATTGTAAAGGTCAAATGGGATGCCCGTAGAGGCCCCGAATTCACGTGAGAGGTTGAATCCACGATGAAAGAAAAGTACCCTTACTTATTTCAGTAAATCTCGGGTCGAGATTTATTTTAAGGGGGTGAGGATGTAACACCTCGAAAATTCACGTCCTATAATGTGTTGGCACATGTCATAAAGTTTGAACGTGTGAAAGAATGTTATAAAAGGACTAAAGTTGACAAACATGGAAAGTACGTGATTGTACGTATTCTAAGTGTCAACTATGAATAAATATACTTCATAATAACCCTACATGATGTTTATAACATCAAACGAATAAATCATGGATCATACGAAGCTAAAAGTGAGAGATTACAAACTACAGGGGTTAAATGTGTCAACATGTTTAAAGATATACCTCTGAGTGACCTTTTGACAAACCCGAAGCTTTGTAAATGTTAATTATACTCACTTGAATGCACGATTAAAATTTCATTATGTTTCGTTATCGTATGAGGAAGTTATGATCAAATCCGTATGCGAGGGGTTAAAGCGTCAACGTTGAAAACTGTGACTTTTCGGGCATTAACCGAGTGGCCAGGGACTTATCAAGAGGGGTACAAGTCTTGAGGCCCTTAGGTGTCAATATGGAGGGTTCAAAGTGCAAGATATAAGTTAGTTGCCCTTTCGAAAAGCCAAGAGCCAACTGTGCAATAACAAGAAGGATTTTGCCCCTGGTCCAAGGCTTACGGACCGTAAGCCGACCCCTTACGGTCCGTAAGGGGTCTGCCCAGCGACTGTTTTGTTTCTGTTGGCTGTTATGCACGGTTCTGGCCATTCTAATCGATTTTCCTCATACCTCTTGGCCCCTAAACGACCCCTAAACATATAGGACACTTGTTGGAAGGGTATGGTGAGTGCTAGACTTGTTTGTCAATCAATTGTGGTGCTTAAGTCCACTATATAAGGGCCATGTATTGCAAACAATTCCTCACACCTTCATTCTGCAATTGAGGAGCCTTCTGGAGCTTCAAAGCAGACCCAAGTCCTTCCTAATCAAGCTTAGGACTTCAGTAAGTGTTCTAATCCTTTCTTAATTAAGTTTTAGCTTAGTTATTAGCTTAAAAGTCAACCGTCGTAATTAACGGTTAACTTAACGATTAATCGCTAATGGTCCAGCGATTAGTCGAACTTAGAGTTGTTATAAGTTGGTAATTATGTGGGCATTAAACCCTTAAAAGGGCACCTACTGATTCCCTTCCTATCTAGACCAATTGTCGAGTCAAACTTAATCCGAAAAAGTCAACAGAAATGCATTTTTGAATTAATACATAATTAACATTGTAGAACCCCTACAACCTGTTTGATCATTAATATAACTTGGTAATTAGTGTAAGAACGTGTCTAAACACGTTCAACCCGACAAATTGCTATTTAGACCCGGTTCGGAACCGAAAGTCGCATAGTTTGACTTTCACTTTGACTTTCAGTTCTGACCCGTTATGATATGTTTTAGAAATGCCTCAGAGCTTTAATTGGATTAGGTTACATGTTAGAACAACCCTCTGTGATTATACACCTTGGTTCATTAGTTATCCAATTAATATGCATGTTTCCGTTAATTGCTCATATGTTGACCGTTATGCCCTTATTACCTTAAAACGTGATTTTTGGAAATGTAAAAGAGTAGAAACTTAAATTACTGATATATAAACTTGTATGCAAAGTTTGACATCAGTTTGAATTGTAGATTAAGAGTTATGCTCATTATCGCTAAATGAATGCTTTATGTTAATAAAATGGCGCAATTAGCATATAGCCTACTTAAACATACTTTTTGATATCAAATCTTTTACCCACTGATGTAATATATTATTTTGGGATTTTTAAAGATTTTTAATTAATTTTAGGCTGAGCATAACTCATAGTCGTAGGCTTAATTCGGTAAATGTCAGTTTTGCCCTTACGGGCCATAAAATGAGTTTTACGTATCTAAACGACTCCAAACCTTTTGCTACTGATCACATATGATAAATAAATTTTTTAAGCCTTCTGTAAATATAAAAATATCAGATTTAAGTATCGAACCCGGAAATGGCCTTTAATCGCCTTAATTAGCGTTTTTAACGCATAGTATGTTTTAAAATCATATTGGACATACCCAGGTTGATACCTACTGATATAAGAGGCAAATTATTATATTTTAACAGTAAGCAAATGTTGATAAACTCAGACTTCAGTTTTGAGCTTTTCCGGCTTATGTGAAATTACCAAAATACCCCTACGGGCATAGTTGGTTAAAAATGATAAATTTCACATACATGCTTTAACCTACTGATATAACTTAGAAAATTGAGTATATTTGCTAATTACATCAGACCTGTAACTCAGGTTGTCACGTAAACTCTTTTATAAACTTTTAAATGACCAAACTACCCCTACGGGGCCTAGTTTGTGTTTAAACACGTTTCGGGCATAATGAAAGACATCTTACTGATGTCACAACATATTTGAAGCATATTAACTTAGGAAACCTGTATATGGCTCTTACGGATACCTGTTACGCTTATTTCGCGTTCGGTTCGGTTTATGTAACAAGTTTACATAAATTAGCCGAAACGGGTCAAACCTTATCGGTTTAATCTCAAAATCCAGAATGTGCATGAAGGACCCATATTAAACAAGTCTCTGAACTTGTCGGGTCTAAATCACATTCTATCCGGTCTTCGCTTAATCGTGCGTACGAACCATATCCTTGAAACTAGCCGGTCTAAGCTTAAGCTTAATAAAAGGCCCGTTAGGATTCTAATAGGTTATTATAAACCTTCGTTCCAGATTAGGAGAACCAGTAAAAGCTACTTGCGTTTGCTTATTGTGATTTATACATTGCTCAGGTAAATACTTTTAACTTATTTTCCCTATACGGGCTTGGGTTACGGTATATAGCATACCGCTTGATCGGGCATCAAATCTCCACGCTTAGTGGGTAGTTGAATAATTTGATCGGCTCGTTTAAACAGTCTTGTTTACTTTACAGCCTTTGGGGGGTTAATGACCATGTCCCGGATATCCTCGGCATTATCTTACGAGATGGCCACGACCTGAGCACGGGGTGTAGGCGTACACCTGTCAGTGTATAACTCATGAATGTGGTGTGTCTATTGATCTTTAACCCGGACAAGATCCGGGCTACTGAACGCATAAGTAACATGTAATTCGTTCACAAGATTATAATATTAAATAATTCTCCCAAGTTAAAAAGATTAATTTTGCCTCTGTGCATTTTAATCAAATTATAAAAGATATTTTGTGCCACGTGCATCCAAATCAATTTTCTTAAAACCATTTTCAAAATGAGTCAGTTGAATGTATTTACCAGTGTAAACTGACGTATTTTCCAAAAAGGCTAAATGCAGGTACTATACGAAATTGGCTGGATATTTCTCCTTAGCATCAGTAGAAGTCTCGCAAGCTTAAGATGCCTAAAAGTCTGTTGAACTATTGTTTCCATTTTATGTTCGATCCTTCTGTGGATAAACTTCCGAATATTGTGACAATTGATATTACAATATTAATTCGGTTGTATTATATTTTCAATTGCTTCCGCTGTGCATATTAACATTGTGTTGTTTGACTATTATGTTGCCAACCATGACGTCACGATACTCCCCACCGGGCCCACCGGTGACACGTGGAAATTAGGGGTGTGACAGGTTGGTATCAGAGCCAACTCTGAGTGAATTAAACACTAGCCTTTTGTGTTTAATCTCAGTACACAATAGCACATTCTAAACTTCTGAGTCTAGACTTAACATAGGAATAATCTTAATCCTAATATGGAAATTTTTGCTTCCAATTTTTATTATTATTGGATACGTCGCCAAGCGAGGAAGCTGAACTAGGGATTCTCCACACCCGGAGCCTTGAAATGCTGAGCTTCGTACAGCGACCAAGATGAGACGTGCAACCAAGGAGAAAGCATTCCGGAATTGAATGAAGAAGAAACTCCTTTGCTAAAAATCGTTTCCTCAATAGTCCTTATAAGGACATATTTATCTTTTTAGTCCCTTCGAGGACAACACTATTCCTTTCAAGTCCCGCTTAGGGCAACTTTATACTTTTATTTTTATATAGTGGAATGATTAAGTTTAAACTTTCATTCTAAACAAGAATATTAAATAAATGGAAAATAACTTTTTTTTTTCAAGATCTACCATTATAATAAAATGGCAAAATCTAAAAAGGACAAGACCTAGCTTCGGGTCATATTAAGACCGGCCAAGATGGCAGTTCCTCAATTTAGATTCAGATCCTTATTAACATTTCAATTTAAAATTGTTCTGCGTTAATTATAAATTAAGAATCTTAAGTGTGAAACCTAGCCTTCGGGTCAATTATAAGACCGGGCCAAGATGGTAAGACCTGTTAAAAAGATTCAAATCATTAACTAAGAATCTTAAGAGTGAAACCTAGCCTACGGGTCAATTATAAGACCGGGCCAAGATGGTAAGACCTGTTTAAAAGATTCGTATTCCAGTTAACATCTGAAAACATGTTAACACTCCCGGCAGATGTGATTCGTTGGAAATCACACACGTTATTAAGGATTCTTCAAAAGATTCCTAACCCAGTTTAATGATCTCCGAATCCTGGGTTTACATCATCAATTAAGATGATCATATTTTAACCATACGTGGTAATATAGTGCCTACGGGCCTTGCTCATTTCTACATGAGCCAAAAGACAGTGGTAGCGATGACTCCCTGTCAGATAAAGATAATGAACTAGGTTCAAACCTCAAATGCTTTGATTCTCTGAAATCATAGCTTAAAATTTATAAATGTCCTTTGTGACCAGGCCATTTGTGCCAGTATACCTTCATGCTTTGATTCTCTGAAATCATAGCTTAAAATTTATAATTGTCCTTGCGACTAGGCCTATTGTGCCAATATACTTTCATGCTTTGATTCTCTGAAATCATAAGCTTATAATTTATAATTGTCCATGTGACCAGGCCATTGGGTGCCACTAATAAAACTGTTAATGTTTTATAATTAGGATAAATTATAATAGAAATCCTAAACCTATATGATTAATAAACTAACCAAATATGGTCCCTGGTTACCATGGTTAATGAATTTTCCTAAGGGGCAATTCTGTAATAAACATCCCTTAGAAGGGAAGTACCTACGGGCTATAGTTAATGTCCTCTGAGACTAAAGACAGTGGTAGCCTACAGCTCCCTGTCAGGAAAAGGTAATGAACTTTGATTCAAACCTTAATACCACGATTCTCTGAAATCATGGCTTATAAATTTAACTTGTCTACGCGACTAGGCCATTTGTGCTATTATTAACTATGAATTAGGATTTATGATAAAATCCTGAATAAAATAAATATCCTTCCTTCCCTGTCAGTATGCATTTTAAAAGGGAATCTTAAAGGTGAAACCTAGCCTACGCGGCCAAGATGGTGAAACCTACTCAAGGGATTCAGCTCCTTGTTAACACTTAAGAACGTGTTAGCACTCTTGACAAATGTGATTCGAGAAAATCACAACAATCATCCTTATATTGGATTCTTCCAATTCCCTTATCTAGCCTAGTGATTTAGAAATCATGGCTTATATCATCCCATAACACGATCATGTTATAAAACATCCGTTAATGATAAGATGCCTACGGGCTAAACTTGTTGTCCGATAAGACAACGACGGTGATGGTCTTTGACCTTCTGTCTAAAATATTGGACTATGTCCAAACATAATAGTCTATATGATCACTGCGATCATGACTAATATCATCTAATGCGATGATAGTATTATTAAACATCCTTTAGTGATGTTTTGCCTACGGGCTATAATATATTGTCCATTTGAGACATTGACATTGCTATCTTTATGATTCCTTGTCTGAGGTGGTGAGCTATGCTCAAGCCAAAATAGTCAATATGATTAATGCAATCATGACTTATATCATCTAATAGGATGAACCTATTATAAACAACCATTAGAGATGTTTCGCCTATGGGCCATATTATATCGTCCATGTGTGACAAAAACATGGTGATCTTTACGATTCCCTGTCCAAGGTAGTGAGCTATGCTCAAGCCTAATAGTCTATATGATCAATGCCATCATGACGAAAATCATCAATACGATGATTAAAAATTTTAACATCCTTAATGATGTTTTGCCTAAGGGCTATATTATATTATCCAATCGAGACAAGGCAATTGTAATCTTTTGTGATTCTTTGCCCAAGGGGGTGAGCTATACTCAAATCCCATAGTCTATACTATCATTGCGATCCTGACTAGTATCATCAGTATGATGATCATAATATTAACATCCCTCGTGATGAAATGCCTACGGGCTATACTTTATTCTAATGTCGGTAAGACAAAGATAGTAGTGATCTTTATGATCCCCTGTTCAAAATGGTGTGATTATACCCAAACCTAATAGTCAATATGATCGATGTGATCATGACTAATATCATTAGATACGATGGTTATATATAAACATCCGTTAGTGATGTTGATTGGCTTATTTTTCTGCCAAACGAATCGTCTGTCAAGACGATGACAGTAGTAGCCTATGACTCCCTGTCCAAAGGTGAAGAACCACGTTCAAACCTTGAAGCCCTAATCTAATAAGATTACGGCTAATAAATTAAGGGCCTTGGTGGTAGACCATCGAGTTATGTTTTAAAGTCATCCATGACAAGCCTATGTGCTATAAATTGTCATTCGTGACAAGCCAACATATTAAATGTTAACATTCTTGGTGACAAGGCCGTTTGTGCCATATCTAAATGACCTTTTCGACAAGGCCTTCGCGCCATATGATTACTTACGTCCTTCATGACTGGGCTTTATGCCATATCTTTCTACGTCCATCGAGACAGGCTTCTATGCCATATATGTATATATATAATAAAAGTCTTGTAAGACTAGCCTTTGAGCTATTTATAATCGTCCTTGTGACAAAGACAGTTGTGACATTATGGTCCCCTGTCAAGCAGGTATTGGACTCGCTCCAAACCTTAAATGCCATTGATAATCCTTTTGTGACCTAAGCTAAATGTAATAGATATACATTCAAATAGCATTCATTAAGAATGTATAGAACAGAATAGCCCATACGGATTATGAATGCCGTGGCTAATCTAAGTCAGGTCATCAGGATGGTGACTAATAATTGTTAAATCTTGGTGATTGGTACCAAGTTTCGAGTATGGAAAACTCGGATGAGGTCGACGACGGTCGCAATACTATTAATGCGACGAAGGTTAATAAAACTACAAACGTAAACCTCAATATTAATGGAATTAATCTCCAGGCTGTGGTTGATGTAGCAGTTGGAAGGACCATAGAAAGATCATGAAACGATCCGAAGAGCCGAATGCTCCTCGCTCTAAATTTCGTTCAAAACCATGTTCAATTACTCATGAGAAGAGTTTTGTTCATACTTCGTATACGAAGGATGAACCAAAGGAGGAAGATAACTCCCAGAAAAAAAAAAAAGAGAGCAAGAACAAGCTAAATAAAAAGCAATGAAAAAATGGTGGAATTGGCCGTCCCCGGAATCGAACCTGGGTCTAGGCCGCACCCTTTCGCGCGCCTAGCCAACCGAGCTAGGTGCCTAGTTTGTGAAATTTTCCATGTTTGGTTAAATATAAGCACATGTACAATAACTTCCTTATTTCTTCTATAAGTCACCTACTTATCCTCATTATGGTGACTAAGTATTAGAATCCAAGATTTTATAGCTAAGCCTGGAAAGGCTAAAGGAAGAAATGCCTGAACTCACCTGATGTATGCCAAGAGGCAGTTCACGATGTCATCAAATACATTCCTTATCATTTACCAATGATAATATCTGCTAAGTGTCCTGTTTTTAATACAGACAATAATAAATCTTCATAAACCATAAGCTTAGCAAACTTCTATATTATTCACAAGGTATAACTTACCAAGGAAACCATAGTATCCGATTCTTCTAGTATCGGCAAGGAATCCTTCCGAAAAATCTAAGAGTACTCTTTCTTTGCATAGAGTACGACAACATATGTTATTTTAATTATTTTCTCATTGTTTTCTGTCGCCTGCGAATGCCAAACTATGTTTGATAAAAGTGCCATATGAGGAATTGGCGTATCATAGGGTGTCCCATAGATTATTCCCATGCCTGATCAGTATGGAGGTTTAATACATGGAACCCCTAAGATATCCCAATGATCATATCGTACTAAAGTCGACTAGTAGTATTCAAAGAAGATATCCATAATAGAGTTATCCAAATAAATATTCCCTGGTAACGGAATATGAGGACTCGTAACATAAATGTGTCACTTATTTGACACAAGCGTTGATTTGTTCGACTAACTACAAGGATCAATTAATCCTTAAAATTTGTTAAGAAGTGGTTGGAATAACCATCTCACCTTAAGATAAGCTTGCCTATGATAATTGCTATGTAAGCATCAAGGCTGCCCCTTGGAGACCCTGTAAAGATAGAATGATAAACATCTATTGTAGGGGCAATAGATTGGTAAGTTCAATTACCAGGATCGAAGGGCAAATTATTGGTGGATAGGCTTGAAGAAGTCTGTAGCCACCTATGTAGCTAAATGCTTGACTTGTGCGCAAGTCAAAGTTGAGCATCAGAAACCGTCAGGTTTGCTACAACAGCTTGAACTTCCTACGTGGAAGTGGGAAATGGTAACTATGGATTTTATTACCAAGTTACCCAAGACAAGGAAAGGAAATTATACAATATGGGTTATAGTTGACAGACTGACTAAGTCAGCTCATTTCTTACCCATCAAGGAGACTTATAGCTCCGATATGTTAGCCCAGTTGTACGTTGATAAGATTGTAGCCTTACATGGCATACCTGTGGCTATTATCTCTGATAGAGATACTAGGTACACGTCACATTTTTGGAAGAGTTTCCAACAATCTTTGGGCACACGTTTGAATTTTAGTACGGCTTACCATCCTCAGACTGACGGTCAGAGTGAGCGTACTATTCAAACGTTGGAAGACATGCTGCGTGCATGTGCGATCGATTTGGGAGGTAATTGGGATAAGAACCTACCATTAATCAAATTCTCCTACAACAATAGCTACCATACCAGCTTTAAGGCTGTGCCTTTTGAGGCATTATACGGTAGAAAGTGTAGATCGCCCGTCTGATGGGCGGAAGTTGGAGATGTCCAGTTATCAGGACCAGAGATCGTGTTCGAAACAACGGACAAGATTGTCCAGATTCGTGACCGTCTCAAGGCTGCCCGGGATAGGCAGAAGAATTACGCTGATCCTAAGCGTAAAGATTTTTACTTCGAAGTAGGTGACAAAGTCCTACTTAAAGTGTCACCCTGGAAAGGGGTGATGCGGTTTGGTAAGAAAGGTAAGCTAAGCCCGAGATACATAGGACCTTTCAAGGTTACCGAACGTGTCGGGTCAGTTGCCTATAAGTTAAACTTACCAGAAGAGCTCAGTGGAATTCACAATGTGTTCCACATCTGCAATCTGAAGAAGTGTTTCGCTGACGAATCACTGGTAATACCCCATACAGATATAGGCGAGAGCTTAAAATTTGTTGAAAAACCTTGTCGATTGAAGATCGACAGGTGAAGAAGCTTCGAAGGAAGCACGTACCTATTGTAAAGGTCAAATGGGATGCCCGTAGAGGCCCCGAATTCACGTGAGAGGTTGAATCCACGATGAAAGAAAAGTACCCTTACTTATTTCAGTAAATCTCGGGTCGAGATTTATTTTAAGGGGGTGAGGATGTAACACCTCGAAAATTCACGTCCTATAATGTGTTGGCACATGTCATAAAGTTTGAACGTGTGAAAGAATGTTATAAAAGGACTAAAGTTGACAAACATGGAAAGTACGTGATTGTACGTATTCTAAGTGTCAACTATGAATAAATATACTTCATAATAACCCTACATGATGTTTATAACATCAAACGAATAAATCATGGATCATACGAAGCTAAAAGTGAGAGATTACAAACTACAGGGGTTAAATGTGTCAACATGTTTAAAGATATACCTCTGAGTGACCTTTTGACAAACCCGAAGCTTTGTAAATGTTAATTATACTCACTTGAATGCACGATTAAAATTTCATTATGTTTCGTTATCGTATGAGGAAGTTATGATCAAATCCGTATGCGAGGGGTTAAAGCGTCAACGTTGAAAACTGTGACTTTTCGGGCATTAACCGAGTGGCCAGGGACTTATCAAGAGGGGTACAAGTCTTGAGGCCCTTAGGTGTCAATATGGAGGGTTCAAAGTGCAAGATATAAGTTAGTTGCCCTTTCGAAAAGCCAAGAGCCAACTGTGCAATAACAAGAAGGATTTTGCCCCTGGTCCAAGGCTTACGGACCGTAAGCCGACCCCTTACGGTCCGTAAGGGGTCTGCCCAGCGACTGTTTTGTTTCTGTTGGCTGTTATGCACGGTTCTGGCCATTCTAATCGATTTTCCTCATACCTCTTGGCCCCTAAACGACCCCTAAACATATAGGACACTTGTTGGAAGGGTATGGTGAGTGCTAGACTTGTTTGTCAATCAATTGTGGTGCTTAAGTCCACTATATAAGGGCCATGTATTGCAAACAATTCCTCACACCTTCATTCTGCAATTGAGGAGCCTTCTGGAGCTTCAAAGCAGACCCAAGTCCTTCCTAATCAAGCTTAGGACTTCAGTAAGTGTTCTAATCCTTTCTTAATTAAGTTTTAGCTTAGTTATTAGCTTAAAAGTCAACCGTCGTAATTAACGGTTAACTTAACGATTAATCGCTAATGGTCCAGCGATTAGTCGAACTTAGAGTTGTTATAAGTTGGTAATTATGTGGGCATTAAACCCTTAAAAGGGCACCTACTGATTCCCTTCCTATCTAGACCAATTGTCGAGTCAAACTTAATCCGAAAAAGTCAACAGAAATGCATTTTTGAATTAATACATAATTAACATTGTAGAACCCCTACAACCTGTTTGATCATTAATATAACTTGGTAATTAGTGTAAGAACGTGTCTAAACACGTTCAACCCGACAAATTGCTATTTAGACCCGGTTCGGAACCGAAAGTCGCATAGTTTGACTTTCACTTTGACTTTCAGTTCTGACCCGTTATGATATGTTTTAGAAATGCCTCAGAGCTTTAATTGGATTAGGTTACATGTTAGAACAACCCTCTGTGATTATACACCTTGGTTCATTAGTTATCCAATTAATATGTATGTTTCCGTTAATTGCTCACAAACTTAAATTACTGATATATAAACTTGTATGCAAAGCTTGACATCAGTTTGAATTGTAGATTAAGAGTTATGCTCATTATCGCTAAATGAATGCTTTATGTTAATAAAATGGCGCAATTAGCATATAGCCTACTTAAACATACTTTTTGATATCAAATCTTTTACCCACTGATGTAATATATTATTTTGGGATTTTCAAAGATTTTTAATTAATTTTAGGCTGAGCATAACTCATAGTCGTAGGCTTAATTCGGTAAATGTCGGTTTTGCCCTTACGGGCCATAAAATGAGTTTTACGTATCTAAACGACTCCAAACCTTTTGCTACTGATCACATATGATAAATAAATTTTTTAAGCCTTCTGGAAATATAAAAATATCAGATTTAAGTATCGAACCCGGAAATGGCCTTTAATCGCCTTAATTAGCGTTTTTAACGCATAGTATGTTTTAAAATCATATTGGACATACCCAGGTTGATACCTACTGATATAAGAGGCAAATTATTATATTTTAACAGTAAGCAAATGTTGATAAACTCAGACTTCAGTTTTGAGCTTTTCCGGCTTATGTGAAATTACCAAAATACCCCTACGGGCATAGTTGGTTAAAAATGATAAATTTCACATACATGATTTAACCTACTGATATAACTTAGCAAATTGAGTATATTTGCTAATTACATCAGACCTGTAACTCAGGTTGTCACGTAAACTCTTTTATAAACTTTTAAATGACCAAACTACCCCTACGGGGCCTAGTTTGTGTTTAAACACGTTTCGGGCATAATGAAAGACATCTTACTGATGTCACAACATATTTGAAGCATATTAACTTAGGAAACCTGTATATGGCTCTTACGGATACCCGTTACGCTTATTTCGCGTTCGGTTCGATTTATGTAACAAGTTTACATAAATTAGCCGAAACGGGTCAAACCTTATCGGTTTAATCTCAAAATCCAGAATGTGCATGAAGGACCCATATTAAACAAGTCTCTGAACTTGTCGGGTCTAAATCACATTCTATCCGGTCTTCGCTTAATCGTGCGTACGAACCATATCCTTGAAACTAGCCGGTCTAAGCTTAAGCTTAATAAAAGACCCGTTAGGATTCTAATAGGTTATTATAAACCTTCGTTCCAGATTAGGAGAACCAGTAAAAGCTACTTGCGTTTGCTTATTGTGATTTATACATTGCTCAGGTAAATACTTTTAACTTATTTTCCCTATACGGGCTTGGGTTACGGTATATAGCATACTGCTTGATCGGGCATCAAATCTCCACGCTTAGTGGGTAGTTGAATAATTTGATCGGCTTGTTTAAACAGTCTTGTTTACTTTACAGCCTTTGGGGGGTTAATGACCATGTCCCGGATATCCTCGGCATTATCTTACGAGATGGCCACGACCTGAGCACGGGGTGTAGGCGTACACCTGTCAGTGTATAACTCATGAATGTGGTGTGTCTATTGATCTTTAACCCGGACAAGATCCGGGCTACTGAACGCATAAGTAACATCTAATTCGTTCACAAGATTATAATATTAAATAATTCTCCCAAGTTAAAAAGATTAATTTTGCCTCTGTGCATTTTAATCAAATTATAAAAGATATTTTGTGCCACGTGCATCCAAATCAATTTTCTTAAAACCATTTTCAAAATGAGTCAGTTGAATGTATTTACCAGTGTAAACTGACGTATTTTCCAAAAAGGCTAAATGCAGGTACTATACGAAATTGGCTGGATATTTCTCCTTAGCATCAGTAGAAGTCTCGCAAGCTTAAGATGCCTAAAAGTCTGTTGAACTATTGTTTCCATTTTATGTTCGATCCTTCTGTGGATAAACTTCCGAATATTGTGACAATTGATATTACAATATTAATTCGGTTGTATTATATTTTCAATTGCTTCCGCTGTGCATATTAACATTGTGTTGTTTGACTATTATGTTGCCAACCATGACGTCACGATACTCCCCACCGGGCCCACCGGTGACACGTGGAAATTAGGGGTGTGACAGGTTGGTATCAGAGCCAACTCTGAGTGAATTAAACACTAGCCTTTTGTGTTTAATCTCAGTACACAATAGCACATTCTAAACTTCTGAGTCTAGACTTAACATAGGAATAATCTTAATCCTAATATGGAAATTTTTGCTTCCAATTTTTATTATTATTGGATACGTCGCCAAGCGAGGAAGCTGAACTAGGGATTCTCCACACCCGGAGCCTTGAAATGCTGAGCTTCGTACAGCGACCAAGATGAGACGTGCAACCAAGGAGAAAGCATTCCGGAATTGAATGAAGAAGAAACTCCTTTGCTAAAAATCGTTTCCTCAATAGTCCTTATAAGGACATATTTATCTTTTTAGTCCCTTCGAGGACAACACTATTCCTTTCAAGTCTCGCTTAGGGCAACTTTATACTTTTGTTTTTATATAGTGGAATGATTAAGTTTAAACTTTCATTCTAAACAAGAATATTAAATAAATGGAAAATAACTTTTTTTTTTCAAGATCTACCATTATAATAAAATGACAAAATCTAAAAAGGACAAGACCTAGCTTCGGGTCATATTAAGACCGGCCAAGATGGCAGTTCCTCAATTTAGATTCAGATCCTTATTAACATTTCAATTTAAAATTGTTCTGCGTTAATTATAAATTAAGAATCTTAAGTGTGAAACCTAGCCTTCGGGTCAATTATAAGACCGGGCCAAGATGGTAAGACCTGTTAAAAAGATTCAAATCATTAACTAAGAATCTTAACAAGGTTCTCCTTAACTACCGGTTCTCCATTGGTACTTCTGTTGAATTCAGTGACTATATCTTTTGCTGTATGAGCAAACGATTTAATAATATCTGTTGGTACTTTCCCTTGGTAAGCGCTTCTTCTTAAAATGGTATCCAGCCACATAGGCTATAACCTTTTGACGTTGCATTAACACATATTCATAACCTAACTTAGAAGCGTCACAATAGACTACAAAGTCTTCTGTTCCTTCTGGTAACGCTAGTATGGGTGCGTTGGTTAATCTTTGCTTAAGAATTCTAAAGGCTTCTTCTTGTTTTGGTCCCCATTCATATTTAACAGATTTACAGGTTAGCTTAGTTAAGGGAATGGCTCGAAAACTTCTAACCTCCATTGGTGATTCAGGGATTTTCCATCTAGTAATTGCCTCGATCTTTGTGGGATCCACATGAATTCCTTCATGATTGACTAAATGTCCAAGAAATTGCACTTCTTCTAACCAAAATTCACACTTTGAGAATTTAGCGTAAAGCTTTTCTTTTCTCAATAAACTTAGGAGTGCATGCAGATGTGTTATATGTTCCTCTTTACTATTAGAGTAAATGAGAATATCATCTATAAAGACAATTATAAATTTATCCAAATATGGTTTACATATTCGATTCATCATGTCCATAACTGCGGCTGGGGCATTGGTTAAACCAAATGGCATGACAGTAAATTCATAATGGCCATACCTTGTCCTGAAAGCGGTCTTAGGAATATCCTCTTCCTGTACCTTTAATTGATGATATCCTGAGCGTAAATCGATTTTAGAAAAGAATCGAGCTCCTTGTAATTGATCGAACAGATCATCGATTCTTGGTAATTGGTACCGATTTTTAATCGTGACTTTGTTCAATTCCCGGTAATTAATGCACATACGCATTGACCCGTCTTTCTTCTTGACGAATAAGATCGGTGCTCCCCATAGCAATGAACTTGGCTGTACGAATCCTTTCTCCAACAGTTCGTCTAACTGCTTCTTTAGCTCTTGCATTTCTGCGGGTGCCAAACGGTAAGGTGCCTTGGCAATTGGTGCTGTTCCTGGTAGTAGATGAATTCTGAATTCGACTTCCCTGTCCGACGGTAGTCCTGGTAGTTCTTCTGGAAATACGTGTTAAAATTGAGATACTACGGGAATATCTTTCAATTCCTTTCCTTTAGTGTTAATGATTATGGAAATCATATACACTAGTGACCCTTTTCTTGCACAACTTGCTGTCTTTATCACAGAGATGAATTTCGTGGATCTAGATGGCTTATCTCCTTTAATTGTGATCTTTTCACCTTTGGTGAATTTACTTGGATTGACTTTTGATCACATAAAAATTCTATTCTTGCTCCTTGCAAGATTTAAGTAATCTTAATGGATTCTCCATTTGCTGTTTCTACTAGACATTCTTGTTGAAGTTTAGTTAATGGTTGATCGAGAAGTTTGCAAAATGAAGTATTAATAAAACTTTGATTCGCACCAGAGTCAAATAATACTTTGGCAAAAACATCATTAACTAAAAACGTACCGGCAATCACGTCCGAAATCATTTTGGCTTCTTCTGCAGTCAGAACAAATGCTCTAGCATTCTAGTAGTTGTGTTGTTCATGGTTGGAGGTAGTTTCGGACAATTTGGCTTGATATGTCCCTTTTCCCCACACTTGAAGCATACTCCGTTACTGGGTTTCTTTCTACAGTCTTCTTCCTTGTGTCCGGGTATCTTGCAGAAAGTACAGTAGGTGAAGCATCTTCCTGAATGCTTCTTCTTACAGGCTTTAAAGTAAGGTGTATAGGTAGAACCTATATTTTTCCCACGGTTAGAATTACCGTAGGGAAATTCCTGGGTAAGCCTTTGAGCTAGGTTCTTTTTTGGTTGTCTTCTTGTGTACGTACCAGTTCATCAGTCAAGGTATTTGCTAGTTCTACAGCTTCTTCTATAGTTTGTGGTCTAACTGCCTTGACTACATGTCTAATCTCGCTGATTAATCCCCAGGTGTAACGGGAGATTAATACTAGTTCTGGTGATGCTAGGGTTGGCACTATTCTAGCATATTCAAAGAATGTAGTAGTGTAACCCTTGCTGTCTACTCCAGTCATTCTAACGTTTAAGAATTTATTAGCTATGTGTTCCTTTTCATTGGGAGGATAGAATTTCCTTTCAACCATGTTCTTAAACTCATTCCATTCCATATTATAGACCCTGTCACTTCCCCTAGACTGGAGAATAGTGTTCCACCATTCTAGAGTTGCATTCTTAAATAAATTGGAAGCAAACATGATTTTATCTTCTTCTGCGCACTTGCTTATTTTTAAGATTGCCTTAGTCTTTTCTATCCAGCATAGAGCTGCAATGGCTCCTTAATTGTCAGAGAATTCCATTGGTTTACAAGACCAGAATTCTTTGTAAGAACAACCATAAGACATGGTTCTTCTTCTTTTCGGAATTGGCAATTGAAGTAAGGGTCCATTGTTTATGCTGTGATCGGGTTCGGTAGGTGGTCGTTTACTTCCACTATTACTTTTATTAATTTCCGCTTCCTTAACCATTTTGATAATATATGGCATTACGTGTATAATCCCTTGTGCCACTATATGTTGGATGGCACTGTTATCCACTTGGTTTTCGTTATCATCATTATTCGGATTTTCTTGATTCACTTCGTTGTCCATCTGGATTATAAACATTTACCACGTATTAATATCACAGGACAATATCTAATGCAAACAATTACACAACAAGCATATTGATCAAAATCGTCGTACATTGCTACCTTTACTCTATTTTATATATATGCGTCTATTACAAAATGTAACTGAAATTTAAAGTACAATACTAGAATGCATCAGTAGCAATTATCTATTTTAGGGAATATATATAAAAAAAATTTCAACTTACACACACACACACACACACACATATATATATATATATATATATATATATTATAGGGTGAGGTTTCTCTACAAAGTGTGTTTTTCCTAAAAAGTGTAGGAAGTGTTTTGGACCATTGGATTGGTGTTTTTAATGGTAGAGATCATCTTGATGGCATTTTAGTAATATTTAAGTTTTAAATAATGATTGGTTTAATTGATGGAGGACAAAAAAGTCCTTTGGTGGGATTTAAAAATAGCAAGTAACCATCATTCAATAAAAGCACTCCCTAAATTTTGGAAACTTCTCTCTCTTTCTCTTTCCATTTCTCTCTCTCTTACACACACACACACACACTTATCATATTCTATACTTAAAAAAACAAGATTAATGATTCTTCGTTCAAGTTGTTCATCGTGGGATTAGACACGGGTGTGTTTTATATTGTGTCTACATCGAATCAGACACAAGTGTGTTTTATATTGTGTATTTCAGGCACTGGTATCTATATCGAGTCAGACACTGGTGTGTTTTATGTTGTTTATTTTAGATACTGGTGTGTTTTATGTGTGAGGAGCGTGTTTAATTGTGGTAACTGATATAACACAATGTAAAGAAGCCAAAAAACTAATAAGACACAACGTCAAGAAATAATGAATGTGTTTTATGTTTTGAAATGTGTGAGGGGTGTGTTTAATTGTGAAAATTGATATAACACAGTGCGAAGAAAACCATCAACTGATAAAACACAATGTCAAGAAATAATTATTGTGTTTTACGTTTCGAACTTCGGATGAATCAATCGTGGATATGAAGGATGTAACTGCCGATTTTGAATAGAGATATATGGTTTCCATAAAAATAGCATTTTATTGTTTAAAAGATATATCTTCCAAAAATAGAATTAATTATTGAATTACATTTATGTCCTTTAATACAAAAACCCTAGATGCCACATGTCACTCTTAGAACACTTCCTACACTTTGTAGGAAAAGTAGACTTTGTAGCCAACTCCCACCCTATATTATTATTATTATTACTATTACTGATAGGGGTTCATCCAAAATTGCATGTTGCGCTCGTCATACTTACAAACGAGCCACTCACCTATCTGTCTTATCCTTTCACTTTCATCTAACAACTCATCACCAAACGTTCGGAGTTCCTGCACATTCTCAGTACTCATGGGTAGGGCTGGTGCTGGTATCGGGTCAGGAAGCTGGGGCATCGATTCTTCGTGTGGGTATGGGTTCTCTAAGATTTCCCTGATATATTGGTCATTATCCCAATATGGATCTAGAGCGTCCAGGTTGGGATAGGGTGCTACCGGGTTTTGCATGGGTTTCTCTATTGGGTAAAGTTCTTGATAATCCCTGTGGTCGTCAAACCATGGGTCATAGTCTGGGGGATGGGGTGCTGGGACTCTAGGGATTTCAGCTGGGTCAAAAGCAGGTACTGGAATCTGGTCTACTGGGTTTAATTCAATTTCCTTGGGTTGTGTGGGAAATAGTGGTAACGGCTGGGGTGCAATGAGTTGTTATAAATTAGGATCTGCAGCTGCGGTAGCTAATATGAGAAAATTAGCTAATATCCTATTGAGTATATCCTGGGTTTGAGCATTCATTTCTCTATTTGCTGCTACTAAGGCCCGCTGTTGCTGCAACTTTCTCATTCTTTTCCTACGCTCCTGCGCTCCCCGACTGAACCATCCGCTCTTTTTGGGAGGGAACGGTTCTTCGGACTGTGCCTTAAATACAAAGATCCCTTCTTCTGTGTCAGCTGAGTACCCCGAGGGGTAGGCTGGGAAGAAGTTCCTTCGTCCTTAGGTGAACAAGACAGTTGACGGTAAGCGTCCGAAGGTCCTTGATCACTCATACTGTAAACTAACAAATTGTCAAATAACACAAAACAATAATATACACACATAATCCCGTAGATAATTTCCTAACATAATGGATAAAATTTTGGTGTCAGCAGAACACTTCTGTGGCTGAAATCAGTGGCTGTAGCTCTGATACTACCTTCTGTCGCAACCCCCGACCCCAGCCTCGGGAGGCGGGCGGCCGCGGCCTACTCAGAGATGGTGGTATCGGTGTTTATCATTAATTGGCGGTGGAAACTTCATCAGGACCGTAGTTAGAAAATGTTTTATCAGAGTAAAACACCACATTTTATAATAATAAATATATTGGGATAAAACTCAAGGTTTCATTACAAACGTACTTTTAAGGGTAAACCCTAAATTATTGAAATAAAACATCTTCTTTATTTAGGTAACTTTTTATAGCCACTTTTCCAAGCCTTCAGTGCTGTCCAGTTGGCTTCTATTTGGCTTTCACATATCGTCACCTCAAACGCATTTAAAAACATTTTTGTCAGTGGGAAATACTGGTGAGTGAATCCCAATTTAATCAAAACAGGTTTTATCAGTTTACAGCATTGAGGGCGATCTCGCAATTACATTTGTTTATATTTCTACTTTAATTACCACCCACGGTACTGTCAATCCTGACTGGTGGTAATGTTACTACTCACAATGTAGTAACAAATTTTGTATACAAAACCCCAACACACCGATGATAATTGTAGAATACAAATACTCAATCATGGTTAAATATAAATTAAAACAATTGAGGTTTTGTAAAAACAATTTTCAAAAAGAAGGATTACTCACATTGCTATCTTAGGTAATTTCCTGTGGCTTCCTGGTTATAATCTATAAATTTTAAATAATGCACACGCGTTAGTATAATAACCCAATTTTACATTAGTTATACGTACACTCCCCGAGACAGAACTCCAACGACTACGTCGGGCAGAGCCTCAACAGCCGTTACGGAGCACTAGATCAATCGGGCAGCGTATCTAATACGTAACCGGGGGTTAAAATACTTACAACGAGGCAGAGCTTCGTTAATTAGGGGGTATTATGCCCGATACTACTTCAAATATTCAAAATTTTGAGAGAGAATTCGAGTTGTGAGCGAGTTTGGACTGAAGGCCGATCGTCTCAATTTATAGGGCTGATTCAAGGGTTTCTTGCGCCCCGCGACGGAAACAGAAGAGGGCTTCGCGGCCTGCGAGGCCAACTAGGGTAGGCCCTAGCTTGGCTGATTCGGCCACTATACTCGACACGCGCGTGACACGTGGCAGTTCAGGAGGAGGCCTGGTGTCAAGGAGGTCGCGGCCCGCGACAGCCTTTGCTGGCTTTGTCGCGCCTCGCCAGAGACCATTAAATTTTGTTTTTATTTAATTTTTATAAAAATAAAGGTATTTAGGGCCATTTCTCGTATACGGGGTGTATTTTAGGGCGTATAGGGGTGTTATAAATATTTTAGGAAGGGTTGTTATAATGGTTGTGCCATTGCCAACTATGATGTTGCGAATAATGCCAAAATTAAAAATAGATTGAAACTTATCATATTGAGGAGACATTGTACCTGACACATCGGTGTCCATGGTCCATGATGAATCGTTGTTGTGGAGAGCCAAGTTGTAGAGCGCTTGAGCGATATCGGTCGGGGCATAGCCAGTCGTGTATGTTTGGGCCGCAGATTGTTTGGTTGGTTTTGGGCCTAAAATCCCCTGGGCCGAAGCCTGCTGTTGTTGTGGAGTTGCATGGGAGGGGCTATGATTGGAAGGGTATGGGCAAGGAGGTGGAGTCCCTTGGGCCCAAGATTGTGCGGGCTGCTGAGAAGAGTGTCCAGTCCATGGAGGAGGCAGCCAGAAGTGGGTCGGGTAGTGGTTGGGTTGCTGATAGCGTCCACGACTATAGGAGGAGCGACCGCGGCCACGGCCTCACCCACGTCCACGTTCAGAAGAGTTGTCAAACCGGCTGTGATTTTGGGTGTCGGTAGGAACACGATTGGTATGATCCGTGGTGGTGTGAAGGTGCGGTTTTCCGTTCTTCAATTTGTCAGAGTCGAGATCGAGTGTTGTAAAAATCTGGAAGAGGTTGTGTCTACTGGAGTATGAAAGAGATGCTCTCATACTGATCTGTTAACCCGGTGAGAATCTGTAGGACAAGTTGGTTCTCGGAGATGGTGGACCCGAGGCTGGTATGTTGATCATGGAGCAGTTTCATGTGTTGACAATATTCGGCCATAGTAGGGAATTGTTCGAGGCGAGTGTTGAAAAATTTGTTGTGTATGGTAATGGTACGAGCCGCTTGGTTGTCAAGAAAGAGATTTTTGAGTCGACACCATGCGTCGTATGCGGTGGTGTTGGTGATCATGATGGTGTGCATGAGATCCTGAGAGATGGTACCGTAGATCCATTGGAGAACAATGGAATCTATGCGTTCCCATGACTCAAGATAGGTATGTTTGGGGGCCGGTTCTTTGTCCTTGTCTTTGTCCTTTTCGGTGGAAGAAGAGGTGGTGGTGACACGGGGTTGCAAGTGATCAAAAACATCGTAAGCTTTGCAGTGGAGGACGAATAACTCAGCCCGTGTGTTGTAGTGTTTGGTTTGACTATCAAGAATCAGAGGGATGAAGTTCTTGATGTTGTTAACGGTGACCGCAAGGTGTATGGGTGAGGAAGTCATGGCCGGCCGATGAGAGAAGGAGGCCGGACGAAGGCTGAAAACGGCGAGAGAGAGGTTGGGGAAGGGGGGGGGGGTGGCGAAAAAATTAGGGTTGGGCTCTTGATACCATGAAGAATGTTATGGCTCAATTGAATTCCTCTCTCATTGATACCTCAATATATATACAAGATACAATCCCATATTTTAGGGAACATATAAATACAAAGGTAATAACATGATCCTATCTATATTTACATAAATTATATTCCATTAGTAGATCCCAATTAACACCATAGGTGAGCTATACTTATCCTCCGTCTCTGAGTTCAATTCACATTGTTCTGAGTTGATTTCACAGTTAAATATATTACTGCAGAAATCTTCAAAAGAGTTGGCATCGAGGTTGGTGAGGTTAACAAGATATGAATATGGAGACAACGCTGGCCAGATATATTGGTAACAATACTCAGCAGAGCCGTCCCCGAAAACTCTTGAAAAATTTTAGGCCTCGGGCGATGAAAAGAATTGGGTCCAAAATTATGGTTAAGGGCAGGGGCGGGCCCACATGGTCCGGACCGGGGTCCACGGACCCCAATCTTTTTTTAGAAATAGTAGAATCAGTATGTTAAATTTTTCAAGGACCCCATAAAATAAATTAATTGGACCCCATAGCATTAAAAGCAAAGTTGGTTTGGTGGTAAATCCCTTTATGTTGCAACAAATATATCTTAAGTTCAAGTCTTACATGTCTTGTTTTTTTAGTTTATTTTTTTTCATCAAAATTAAACTAGTGTTTTAGAACACTTGATTACCACTTGATTACCAAATAAAACTTCCAACATATAATGTAGTGGTTTTATGTCCAATAAATGCTTCTACATTATTTCCTAGCCCCGACCCGACTATGATGACCGACCCGAAAATTTTAAAGTTTGGTTGTGAAAAATTCATACATAAAACATGGACCCCAGTGAAAAAATATCCTGGGTCCGCCACTGGTTAAGGATAAATGAATTACAAAAATAAAAACTTAGTCATGGAGCAAAGACTCGAACTTAAGACCTTTACATTATTTTGAAATGGTTTTTGCCACTACACCAACAATACTTTTTGCATAATAAACGAATAAATATACTAAATATATAATTTAATAAATATATACAAGCTTATAAATATTTTTTGTGCCCTCTGAAATTTTGGGCCTCGGGCGTCGGCACATGTTTGCAGGGCCCAGAGCCAGCCCTGATACTCAGTTGCAGAATGTGAGCCCATGTCTGAAATTTTTGGTCAAGTAATATGTAAACTGATGGTAATTGTTTAGAAAATAAGCATCTCTGTTAATGTAACCAAATTTAAAGGATGAACACAAGGCACTAATTTAACCATTTTTTGATTAAAAGATAAAAGACGATTACGTCGATCTATAAACGACAAAACACTATATCCTCCACTGATGTTGATAAAAGATAAAGCATGGCTTGACTTATGCGTTGTCTGTTTCATACCTATTATAATAATTCTTCATTTCTTGCTAATGCATCACTAACACTATATCATTAATTTAAGGCATTAAACTTTTTCTTTATGACTTGCATGAGGCTTTCCATTGGTTGCATAAAACTGGATTCGCAGTATCCTCCACTGATGTTAATAAAAAGCAAAACACACTCATTATTTAAGAAAAGAGCATGGCTTGACTTGTGCGTTTTCATTTCTCGCTAATGCATCACTAACACTATATCATTAATTTAAGGCATTGAAGTTTTTCTTTATGACTTGCATGTGGCTTTCTATTGGTTATAGCATAAAACTACGTTCGCAACATCCTCGAATTTTCTACATACAAACAACAAATTACAAAAATGATACTTATTTTTATGTTTAGTTTACAATTAGCACGAGTTTACATGTAACTTGGCCAGAAGTTTCAAACATGGTCGGTCATATCATACATATTACTTGAGTATGTTTTATGCTAAAATATAAATATTATCACATCTATCAAGTAACACAAAAAATAATTATCACAAATCTATTAAGTTCATATCATTCATTTCTCACTATAAGTCAAGAATGATTATGGTCTAAAATTATATCAAATCACCTGAGTGATCAGTAATTAAGTAACTGTAGGTCATGAAAAATAACACAAACTTTTTGTATACACAAATATTCAAGGGACAAGAGAAGGAGACATATGTTTAGGTAGAAATTGAAAAAAAAAAAAAACCCTTCTTTGTTATTTTATAGTCACGTTCATGTTGATTATCGATGATATAGTTAGAAAATCAATTTTGAATAAATTACAACAACATACACATCTCAGTTTTATTTACTTCTTTATTCTTTTATATAAAATAACTTATCAGTTTTAACTTTTAATAACTTTTTATTAATTATAACTCGACATGAAAACCTACCTAAAACAATGCAAAATGTATATATTGAGACAATAAAATACGTTATATTGAACAAATTAGTTTTTTTAAATAAATTTGCATCATATGAAAAATAAGTATGGTTGAGTATATTAAATTTGAAATGACTCAGAAAAACTTAAGTGGATTTAAAATGAAAATCCAACAAAAGAAAGAAAAAGGTAATATTTTCTTTTGCAGATGAGGGGCGACTGGGCGAGCATCCTAGAGGCAGAGTCAGTTAATTTATATTAATCTGCTTTTGAAAAACGCGGTTACTTTATATTAGAAAAGGTTAATTAACAAAATTATATTAAATTTTTTCTTAAAATGGGATACTTTTAAATGGTTAATTTATGCTTTTATTCAATTTGAATCAATAAACTTCTAGGTGTAAAGAAACAAGAGAAACTACCGAGAATCAGGGCCAGCCCTGAGCAAGGGCCAGGCGGGTGCTGACTCGAGACCAAAATCGTAAAAGAGTCTCAAAATATTTTCATATTTTATATACATAAATAATATATAATAAATGAAATGAAACAAGGAAACAAAATCAATTAGTCCCGGTGGTAGACAAACGACTTATTGAAACACAGGTTGCGGGTCAAATCTTTCTACGTAGGTGACTTTTTATTTACTTTTTTTCCATTTGAAAAACGAGGTTAAATGAAGTTCAACTTTTCCGATTCGCTCCTTTTGTGCCAACGCCATCTTCAACGCTTTTCCGGTTAGGTGGTCGTGCGTTTTCGAGTAGAATTCAAAGTCATGAGCCCATTGTCTATCCCGCATAATCTCGGTCACTTCGTGATTCTCTTCCATACGTTTAGTCCCTAGTTCGTGTATGTCTTGAAGTCGTTTGTTTATCTCCGAAAATGCATTAGTCATTTCGGATCCCGTCGACGATGACTCAGACCTTTTCGATCTTGCACAGCTTCTTCTTCCGACGGGTCGTGGTAGCTCTTCCGCCGGCTCTTCCTCCGGAATATCATCGTTGACGTCGGTTTTTCGAACGTCGGAGGTCGGCGTTTCGGGTTTCACCCGACTCGTTGGTTTCTGATCTCTTTGACGGCCTTTTATTTGTCGACCGACCGGTAGTCGTAGGGATGTTGGCCCATTTGGGGATATTCCGAAGAATTTGCCAACACTTTAAGTACGAGAAATTGCCTTGACTTTGTGTATACTCGATTAAGGCCGCTTGTGTAATGTCCTCGTCTTTGCTTCCACTTTTCAATCCGGCAAAAAGGCGTTGGCAAACGGTTTGAAAATTCGTGCACTTCTTGTTGATATCGGTCCACTTGCCCGATATCGAGTCCGTCAGCCGGTATTCTTCTCCTCTACCCATGGGCACGAAAAAAAGTTCTCGAATTCGGTTTCAAAAAAGGGTTTTACTATGATTGTTTGCTAAAAAACAAATAATTAGTCCAAAAACCCGAAAAAAAAAACAAATAATTAAAAAACTGAAAATAAGAAACAGAAAATAAAAAAACCAAAAATAAAAAACTGAAAATAATAGAAAATAAAAAACAGAAAATAAAAAAAACAATTAAAATTACCTATTACTGGATCCTCCGACACGTCGATCCAAGCTCGGGTTAGCGCAGACTCCTCTTCGGCATCCCACGGTATTACATTTTTTTTTCGCTCGGGTGGTTTCCGTTTCTTTTGATGTGGGCGTTTTGTTTTTCCTTTTTGCGTCTCCTCTACTTCCGGTTGTGGTTCCGGAACAACATCAAGCTCGTGTAGTGGGGAGCCGAATGCTTGTGCCGATCCGAATGCTTGAGACGACCCCATTCCGTCCGTGTTTTGATTCGGGTTCCAACCGTATAGATTCGGGTCCCATGAGAGTGGTTGATTCAAAAGGTTCATGAACCCGGTATTATGTTGATTAAAATCGACAAAACCGGATCCGAAAGGGGTGGGTCGAGTGGGAACCGGAGACACGGGGCGGGTAGGATTGTTACTTTGGTTCGGACCCGCACTCGAACGAGGAGGAATAAAACCGCGGTTGAAGGGTTGCATTGTATAAAAATTTTAGATTTTTTATAAAAGAAGTAGAGAGAAAGTGGATTTGAAGATATGTTGGTTGTATTGGATTTTATAAAAAAATGGGAGATGGGGTTATATTTATAGGAGAGATGGAAAATTAATTGAATTTTAATATTTTTTTACTTTATAACTGTTGCAAACTGTCAAAATTCAAAATCCTCCATCTTCACGCCGCTATGAGCATAACGGGAACCACCAAACCTGCACCCATAGTGCCGCCTATAATGGTGTGGCAGGCGCTATGGGGCGCCATCATGCACAAATCTTCTCCTTCACGCCCCACTACGCATACTCTTAGAGATGAATCTTATGCTATAACATCTAAATTTAATATGGAAAATTATTTTTTGAGTCCCTGTTTTCAGAATTGAGTCCAAAATCAAAATGTTTAACGCCCTAAGTCCTTATAGCCATTTTTCTTAACCCTTTGAATCCAATTTTTTAACTCCGTTAGAAATATTCTGTTAACTATTGTCAAATAGCCAAATTACCCCTATTATTTTATCAATATTATTATTATTATTATTATTAATATATATTATCTCTCACACACTCATAACCTAGTTAGTTGGTGTTTTATTTTTTTTATTAAATAAAACCTTCTTTTACTTTAGCCAACTTTAGCCCCTTAACTAATAAAGTTTTGTAAAAGTGTTATCAACTATGTTTCATTGGCATTTTATAACACTTGACTAACTAGGTTGTTATTCAAAGTTACTTAGTGGGTTCGGGAAGTCATAACCCATTTTATTTTAAGTCCCGTTAACTCGGGCCTTCTATATACTTTGTTTTCTCAAAGTATTTATCCTCTTTTTTTTTTAATTAACATAAAGTTTATTTATTTAAATCTCAACATTTGCCGGGTTAATTTTTACCACTAGCGGTACTTTACCCGTCGTTACTATTAACGTGGTTTGATTACCAAACCCGTTTTTGGGGTGTTACAATGAAATTCAACATACCTTGTGATCCCTTCACTTAGGTGATCACTAATTTGAGCTCGGTTTTCGATTTAGTCTTGATTTGCCCTCTTGATTTGGTTGATTTTGTGTATTTTAGGGTTCATTAGAGAGAGAGCCCCTTTTCTCCTGTTAAAACTCGCGACCAGAACACACACTTAGCTGTGTGTTTTGGTGTTTTATTTTTTATTAAATAAAACCCTCTTTCACTTTAGCCAACTTTAGCCCCTTAACTAATAAAGTTTTGTAAAAGTGTTATTAACCAAGTTTCATTGGCATTTTATAACACTTAACTAACTAGGTTGTTATTCCAAGTTACTTAGTAGGTTCGGGAAGTCATAACCCGTTTTATTTTAAGTCCCGTTAACTCGGGTCTTCTATATGTTTTCTCAAAGTACTTATCTTCCTTTTTAATTGACATAAAGTTTATTTATTTAAATCTCAATATTTACCGGGTTAATTTTTACCACTAACGGTATTTTACCCATCTTTACTATTAACGTGATTTGATTACCAAACCCGTTTTTGGGGTGTTACATACTCCTAAAGGTTTCACCTTGGAAGGGGGTGATCAGATTCGGCAAGAAAGGAAAGCTCGCGCCTCTATATGTTGGACCCTTTAAAATTCTGGAAAGGATTGGCAAGGTTGCCTACAGACTCGAACTACCGGAGGAACTTAGCAACGTCTACCCGACTTTCCATGTTTCGAACCTCAAAAAGTGTCTGGCCAAGCAGAATTTACATGTACCACTTGAGGATCTACAAGTGGACGAAACGTTACACTTCGTGGAAAAGCCTGTCGAGATCATGGATCGAGAAACCAAGAAGCTCCGACGCTCACGCATTCCCATAGTGAAGGTTCGCTGGGAAGGCAAACGCGGCGCCGAGTTCACCTGGAACTCGAAAGTGACATGAAGGCTAAACATCCACAACTATTCGTTACGCCTGCGCCTTAATTTCGGGATGAATTTCCCAAAAGTAGGGGAGGCTGTAACAACCTGACTTTTGAAGTCAAAGGAAGAAAAGATTGCTAATTCGATCTGTCATTCCTTGCTTAATTATTACTTGTACTCTCGAACTTCGTTAATCGATACTCTAGTTTATGTTACTTTAGTTGTATTATGTGGAGTAAATGCAATAAACGCAGTTAAACGCTAACCTACTTAACACTATCTCATCGCAATCGCATCTTGAATCGCAGTTCTGAATATTGTTTTATGTGTGTGTGTGGTATTATGTGTTACTTGTGCATGTTTATTATATGTTTAAGGTGATTAATCGCAAACGCAATCGCAACTCTATCGCAATGCAATCTCATCGTGAACTGGAAACGCAAGGTTATTTATGTCATTGTATGTTAGTTATGTTATTTGTGTAACTATTATCTAAAACTATCGCATCGCTTAATCGACACTCGCTTAAACGCATCGCAACGCTCAACGCCCGAAACAAAGGTCAGAAACCAACTCATACAAACCATCCGATCGGATGGCAATCCGATCGGAAGGCCCTCCGATCGAACCACTCCCACCGCCTTTCTCTCCTCTTCACCTATAAATACCCACCTGTCACATCACTGTTCATGATGTGACAGCTCTCCTCCGACCCTTCGCCTTCTCAGCCGCATTTCTCTCGATTCCTCGCGATTCTTGTAATTTTTCATCTTAAATCTTGTACTTCTTTGATCTACACACACTTACTCATCAATTTCACCCACAAATCTCAAATTTCCACCGTGAAATCACTTGATTTCGGGTTGTTCAATGATGATGTCATCATAGGTTCTCATGAACACCAAAGTGTGACCTCATTCCACCAAGAACAACTCAGATCTGAAGGATTTCTACAATGTTTAAACACTAATTTCTCTTAAAACTAAACATTTTCCAACTGATTTCCCACTTTCCTTCAACATTCTCAACTTTTTCACATAAAACCGATAGAATCCAAGCTCGTTCAGGCCTTCCACTCATGCTCTAGTGAAGTGCCTGTTTGAGAACTGATTTCTATTGACGAGATAACCAACTTAACGGGTTGGACATGAAGTTCCGTCATGAACAGTTAACTGATCGGACGGGGTGATTCCTATCCGATCGGATGACTTGGACTTGATGGGGTTTCCGTTGTTTGACACACCGTCTCTGTCAAACCGCAACTTTTTAAACTTAACAAGATTTTACTAGTTTTACAAACGAACTGTCACTGAACGGATTGCCGTCCAACCGGATCACCATCCGATCGAACGACAATCCGAACGGATGACTTATGATCTTCAATACTTAGCCAAATTTTGCAAAAACTTCAAAAAATATCAGTTTCCATCAGGAGACTTAGATTTTGAAACATCTCGCTTGAACGGATCGCCATCCGAGCGAACGACCATCCGTCCGGATAACCGTTCGACCGGATGACCTGAAAGGTAGATATACTTCTCTCTTTTTAAAATGCTACAACGAAAACTTCAAAGTTCACATCATACACAAACACATCCTTACCAAACGAATGACTATCCGACCGAATGGTCATCCGTCCAGATGACCATCCGTCCGGATTGTCATCCGATCGGATCACTATCCTTCACGCGTTCCACTCGCACCGATTAACGCACCGTTCAACGCTTGTACTATCGTTCTGTAATCAGTCTAACTCTCCAGCGCTCCCTTCAATCCAAGACTGTGTTATTCATTTAACACGATCAGTGAGTATACTCGAACCCTTTTTGCTTTACGCACTTTTGGGTGTTACATACGTTACCTATTTTCAAATCACAACCGACACACAACGCAAACACTTTTATACGCTGACCGTTATTGCATTTTATACGTGTTACTCGATGAATGCTTGTATGTTAAGTTTATACAGTGATTGTTGCCTGACACCTTAGCAACGATAGTACTATAGTTTGGACTCAGCACCTGTCGTGGACAGGGGTTGTTAAGGGTTTTACTTCACGTGTCACAGTGGTGATATGTGTTGCGGATTCTACAACTCGCAGTCATGTCTGTGCATATTTCATTGTCGATAACTTGCTAGCTTCACTTTTCAACATGTTACATACTGGTTATGCGTAAACCGCTTTCGCTATTATCATACTATTAAACTTGTATGCTCACCTTGACACTATGTGTATTGACCTATTTTAACGTATGTGACAAGTGTTTAGGATGATGTGTTATGCTTTCTTACTGTGGAACCGAGCTAGGGGAGTCTAGAAATAAACTAAATAATTTATGAGTTGTCGGAACAATTTTTATTTGTCTTTGAGAACAATTTGTCTGTAATAACTGTGTTACTTTATATGTTACGGTATGGGATGTAATGATTAAATATTTGGTAATTATAGTTGTTATGGAATCTCTTGGACAATCTGTTTCGCTCAGTGCCGCCCTCCGATGATTCCGCCATCGGTTGGGGTGTGACAGTGTAGGTGTGTGTTTATATTATATTAGAACTTTATGAATTGAATTAAGGACTTGTTGCTTATACTCATGTACATATAAGACTTGTACTTTGTGTGTAAATGATTAGGGTAAATTACATTTTTCGTTCTTTATGTTTGTACCAGATTGCAATGGATGACCTTTAACTTTAATAATTACAATCACAGTTCTTTTTTTGTAAAACTCATTACACCCTAGGTCCTTTAACACTAAACATGTTAAAATTTTCAATTACGCCTATTCCTTTAAGGGTATTCTCGTAGTTTCACGCTTTTATTTAAATTGTTTGTTAATAAATAAAACCAAAAAATTTATATACATACAACATCATTTTTCCCCAATCCCCCAGCCATAAAACACCATAATCCTACCACCATGAACCACCAATTCCTAAATTCCAGTAGCACCAGTTAACTTGTCCTTTCACCCCTAACCATTTCTTTCTGCCCATCTCAACCACCACCAACCATAACCAAATTAGGTAAGATATCCCCAAATCACAGATCTCAAAAGCCACCGACAACCATAGCCGCATCAAATATTTTTTTATCAAATTCTTAAACTGAACTGATCTTTATAGCATTATTGATCATGAAAAGAACTAGTAAGCTGTACAATTGGTAAAAAAAAAAAGCTGAATACAAATTACCTCTGGTAAAGAAAATCAGTAGAACACGAAACACAAATGAAGCGATGAAGATACTCAGATAGTAAGAGCTTGAACCGGTGGCCGGTTAATCCACGACGGCGACATTGGTCTAAGAGCGCTTGGTTTTATGAAAACATTCGTTTGTTAAAGTTTAATATCCAGACCACTCTTAACCTCTCACAAGTGGTTGATTATTGGTTAATCAACGCTTACTAAAAATCAAGTCTATATGTAGGTTACCTTTACTAATTGCATCTCTATACCACTCTTCAATGTTTATGAATTCTAAATAAAGATATATTTATTTTAAATTGTCGTGTTTAATCTCACCCACACCAAATCTTTCTCAAATTGGTTGATCACTACTCCCAACTTCTACTTTAAGAGCATGGAGATCGACCCAAGGTTGCTGTAGGTAGTGGAGGAGTTTGACCAAAAGTTCCGAGTGGGCGTAAAGTCATGTGACCTAATTTATATATTGTATAAATATTTAGGCAAAATAATTAGGGGGACAATCCTATATAATTTTAAAATTTTCAGACGAAAAATAGAAAATTTTACACTTCTAACCGAAACATTCCCGAGGGCGGGTGCACCCCCAACTTTACACTATCCTCTGCCAGTGGTTGTAGGAATTGCATAACACCTACTTGCCTTGTAACATCTGATGCTATCTCCAGATAAATATTAATACAACGTGCAAGTGACTAAAAACAATGTATCCAGTCATTATCTTTACCCTTCAAATCCTCCTTACCAACCAGTATTAACATAACCGAGAGGTCATTCTAGAAAGACAAACTAACCAAGAATGCCGATTTTTTCCCGCGTAGACGCCAAGGTCCTTGGTGCGAACAGTTGAATCGTTGAATCGCTTAAGCATCACAAAATTGGCAAAAAGACGTGTCATTGGTCCACTAAGTTGAATAGGCAACAAGTCCAAGAGTAAAAAAGCAGCCGAAAGACGCGGCTAAGGGAACATATCAAGTCACTAACAGTAGTCTGCCAATCGCAGGGAAAAAGACCAAAAACCGATTGTACCTGATGGGCCTGTAGAGTCAGAACCAACAAATAAGGGGTCTCCAGATAGATTAAATGATTAAATCAATTGGCCTATGACAAATTCATATTGACGATCTTATACAGTGGCTGAACATCATCTTATTATTCACACACCTGCAAGTTCCGATCTACCGTCAAAACCCTAACTCACGTAATGGCGACGGAAGAACCCGATTGTTGCTACGGAGCCTGCTGTGGCGGAAGAACTTCCTCCGGCTGAAACGGAGGCTAAGGAAACGAAAGTGAAGAAGACGAAGAAAACTTCTGCTCCATGAAAACCTAAAAAACCTGCTCTGCATCATCCGTACTTTGAGGTATGATTAGTTTATTACGTTTCGGGTTTTTGACTTGATTTTGTTGTTCGACTGAATAATTGCTCTGAATTTATTGTTCGAGTGAATAATCGCTCTGAATTTTTTGTTCGATTACATAATTGCTCTGATTTTGTTGTTCAAGTGAATAATTGTTGTAGTTTTGTTGTTCAATTGAATAACTGCTCTGAAGACGAATCTGTTCATCGAATATTATCAATTCATGAACTGATATAGGTGCCATGGAGGTGTGATCTAGGGATAATATTAAGATTTTGACATTTAGAAAGTTTTTGTTTATACAAACTTACTCATGCTTTTGACGATTAGTCGATAAAAAAGCGAGAATATACAAGAGGTCGACATTTAGGTTGCAGGTGTGTGATGTTTATATAACACGAACGTCATATGGAGCTTTTGTAGTTGTGTTGATGAAGAATGGAGCAACATCTTAGAGTAGCATGCTACTTTGGTCAATAAAATAGAAGCAGGCAAGCATCTTCTCATGAGGGGAGATTGAAAAGTCATCTGCTAGTACTGCTACTTTATTTTTATTATCACAATTAATATTGTTGTGCTACTCATAAGTTTAGTTTCTATATCTATATCTATTGATGAAATATTTGAGATGATATGCTCTAAAGAAACCCAAATAAGCTTTATATGTCAACATTAGTGCCCTATAGTAGGGAACAGAGAAGCTTTGATCTTTATGACTTTATTTTCTTGTCAAAATTGGCATGTCCTTCTCATCGTTTATGGTCAAGACAACTCTTGACCTTGTTTAAAGTGTATCAGGTGTCACATTTTGCAGTTGTATGGTGTGAGCCTAGTTTCAAATGAAAGCTTGTGCTCCTTGGCATATCTTTACTCATTAGCATCTCAAGGAACATGTTTCAAATAACATTGCTGATCTTTCCATTCAGGTAATTGTTATTAGTATCTCTTTCTTTCTAAGGTGTTATGGCTGACACCTCTTACCTACTATAGGGCACTGAACCTTAGACGACAGGAACCGACATGGGCATGGGCAAAGACTCATTAGCAACAAGTGGTGGTCTATATTCTTCAACCTCCTTAGGTGGAAGTACAACAACATCATCCTTGGGCATGTGAATAACAACATTGTCAGGTAAAGGTGTCTTGGGGCCGAGTTTTCCCGTAGGGTCCCAGTCGAGCATGATCTTGACCTTGATACCAAGCACACCCTGCAAACAGCTCAAATAAATTTAATTATTTATCAGTATATTTAATCGAAAATGAAAACAAACATAACAGAAAACAAATGAGTTTACCTGTCTGAGAAGCACGTGTCTCATAGCCGAGTCGATGTACTCTGTGACTGGTTGACCAGATGACACCATGTAACCATCCTGGAACTTCATTGACTTGGCACGCTGAGCTCTAAGCTTTCCACTAAGACTGCCTCCATTACTTCTTGTTGGGGGGTTGCACTTGATGATGTGGAGGATGCATTTGTAAAGGAAGCATTGGGGTATGTGGCATTTAAGGGGGTTTGCATGTAGGGAAGTGCACCTACATGCAGGAGAGAGAAGGTGAAGGTGGGCCCTTTAAATGTTTTTAAGATAGAAAAAGAAATGGTGATGTGAAAGAGAGAGGATGCATGTGGGAAGGATGGATTGGAGTTAAAAAGAGGAGAGAGAATGCATGTGAGAAGAATGGGTTAAAAGCTGATGTGGCAGTGATGACTAGGATGCATGTAGTAAATGCAGGCCGTTGCATTGCGGACAGTCTAACAATCACTTGAGATTAATGAACATCGCCAACAAATTAACAACCTTTTCGGTATAAAACGAGAAAAATAATGAAGACTTACTGTGTATACTGAAATAAAGTAGAATTAGCCTAGATCGCTCTTGTGATACAACTGTTAAGAAATTTAATGTATTGAATTTAGAAATATATAATTATATGCAACTATAATTCGTTTAGAATAGTGGATTTGTGGATGAGATGTTCGCAACGAACTAATAACTTTTGAAAAGAAAAGTAAGAAAAATGAGATATTGATACTCTTAAACCACGTGTTTGAAAAAAAAATTGATGTCTGAAATTGAGTAAGCATTTATCTACATAAAAGATACAAACCTCGAAATAATTTATAAATAAGGTGTGAAACTGAGTAAGAATTTATCTACATAAAAATGATGTTTCGATTAATAATTCATTTAGCTATAGGCATGAAAGATGAGGTGTGTAAATTTATGATGCACCATTTAATGGACCAAACGTTTTGGGTAATGTTCGAAACATTCCCTTGAGCTAATATGTATTATTTTATAGAAAGCTTTTCTACCAAATAAGTGATTGAAACGTACTATATTATATATAAAGCTTTTATATGATTTTTTTAGTGTAAAAAATATTTAGAACTTTCTATTGCTAAGATGATATCATTTTGCAGCACCTACCGTGCCATAAACAACATATGTGATGTCAATGTCATCTAACACTTTAAAAACAACATATAATTTGGTAATACAAAAATCTAACTCTTAAACATGCAAATATGATTTTAACATTCATGAAATTTATCTTACTATATCTTTTCACTAGGTTAGAACCCCGTGTGTATTACACGGGTAGAATAAAAGCAATTTATATATTAAATAAAAAATAATATATTTTTAAAAACCTCATTTATTATATGTGTTATTTATTATATGTGTTGAGTAAATATAATTTTATATATTAAATAATAAAAAAGTTATATCTTTTAGAACTTCGTGTATTGTGCGGGTTAAATAAATGTAATTTTATATACCAAGCAATAAAAAAGTTATACATTTTAAAAAAACCTTGTGTATTCATGGGTAGAAGAAATATAATTTTATATACTAAATAATATAAAAGTTATATTTAAAAAAAAACTGTGTATTGTACATGTTGAATAAATCTAATTTTATATAGCAAATAATAAAAAGTTATATCTTTAAAAACCTTGTGTATTAAACGGATTTATCTATTGTTATAAAAATCTTTCTAAATCAAAATGGACTTTTTTATTATTTTCTAAATTACGTTAATACTATTTTAAATTTTTGGTTTGATAATATCAAAGTTATATTTTAAAAAAACTCCGTGTATTTTACGGGTTAAATAAATCTAATATTATATAGCAAATAATAAAAAAAAGTTATATCTTTAAAAACCATTTGTATTACAGGATTTATCTATTGTTAAAAAAATCTTTCTAAATCAAAATAGATTTTTATTTTTATTTTTTAAATTAGGTTAATACTATTTTAATTTTTGGTTTAATTATATAAAAGTTCTTTTTTAAGAAAAAAAAACCAAATTTTTATGTTCAAAATCATTTATCCAAGTATAATTTATCCTTTGAAAATCACTATTTCTTTCTCACAAAATCGTAGTTTCTCAATTAAAATTTTGTTTAATTATGCTTACAAATACTTTACAAAATACGTATTTCTTAATACTTTTAAGAATAAAACAATTCAACATTTTATAAAACATTCGCCGTTTAAAAACGTGACGACGAACCATTTCACGGAAGCTTGAATCTTGATTGTGTTCGGTTCTTTATCGAGCTTGATCGTCCTCCGGCACCATATAGTAACCTACATGTCATCAAAACATGAAATGAGTTAGTTATTCGATGTTTAAAACATGTTCGAATAAGTTCGTGAGTCCAAACCCTCAAAATTTATTAATTATGAGAGTCTAAAACTTGTTTATACAATTTCGTGGTTTCAAACTGATCCACAACAACAATTTGCAGACCTGGTAAGCTGTCGCGTGCCGTGACAGAGGTCAATAGACCTGTCGCCTGCCGCGACAGGGGTCGCGTACCGCGAGCACAAAGGGGCTCATCCGTCAAGTGACGCGAGGGCCCTTTTTCGACATAATGTTTGCAGCCAGATGCTGCATTTTCCAGCCAAACCCATTTTTACGAAAACGGACATAACTCATTCGTTATTGATCCGATTTAAGTCACGTTTCTTCCTACGTGATCGTAATTTAACTCTCCATCTCATGGAGTTAAAATCTGATATTCGGATTAACAAAATATGAGACCTCTAAGCCTTCGGCTTAATATACTATTTCAATTTTTTGACCCGTTCATGTTGTTATCAAACTAAAACTAGTTTGTTGCATTTAAATTACCATGAACCACATTTTATATCAACGTCCTATTATTTTCAAGGTCCAAACCACGGGTTTCTTATATATTCTAAACCCGTTTTGTTTACATACTTATTTTGACCAGTTAAGGGTATTTAAGTACTTTTAAAGCACAATCACTTTCATTCATATCTAGCATCGTATTCCCACATTTCTTATCAAGTAATCTTCCACCACAACTATATGTGTTGTGGATTTAATGTGAAAATCTATATGTTCCGAGTTTTACCACTCGGACTATCGTTTTACGGCAAAGACTCAAATAGAGTAATTTGACCTAAGAATTTACATTTTTCACTTTTTATACTTATTTCAAGTATTTATTTGATCACAAAACTCATTTCCAAACAACTTTTAAGGTCGTTTGCTCAATTTAGCTTATAAGGGCATTTTGGTCACTTTTAGTCCTTCTTATACGACGAAGGACTTTTAAGTACTTGTTTGACCAAAAATCCGACTTTTCACTATAATCTTGTTTAGAAACCATTATGTTTCTAAAAACACTATGATTATAATTTAAATTATTCGGTTTACCTAAAAGATAACCAAATGTTCATTTTGACCTTGTCTAACTCTTATAGAACCTTAAGTTCTAAATGATGAGTTGAACCATTATACATACCTGATTCGGATCAATATATTGACCCGTTTTAATGCTTTACTTAATAATCGATACTTAATAGCGATGCAATTATCCATTCGCTATTTACTTCTTTAATTATATAACTCGACAAAATCATTAGTCGATATTGTCAAAGGGTGATATTTTCACCTTTTGACCCATTTAGTCCAAGTGACGGTTTATCTTTGCGAGATGGTATTTATTATCATCTCGTCTACATGACTCGCTCCGGTTTACACCGTACGGTCATTTTACTTATAACCCATTTTCTTGACCCTTTTGACCCATTATGGCTTACGCCATAAAGTGTCTTTCAACAACTAACGGTTGTCATCAACGAGTGACCGAATTACCGTTTTACCCTTTTTATTTATGTTGGTTTACCCTATAAGGTAACCATTCAATACTCATTATCTATTAGTCATTTGACGACTAAATAATCGAAATAGTCCATTTTAACCATTAAACATGGTTTATTAGCATTGTCTTTGTTCCGAACTGCACATGTCGTGTCGGAACATCATAATTCAAACATGACTTTCTATTATTCATAACCTATAAAACCAATAGGTATTAAATAAAAGTTGTAAGCTTTACTTACCTTGCATCCTGATTATGCTTTTTCCTTCTTTCTTGATTCGTTTGACCCGCTTCATTTCCAAGCTTCCACTTAGCTTGTCAAGCGTCAAACTATCATTGAAATTTGTAAGATGGTTAGATTTGTCATAATCATTTACGACTATTCCATCCTACAATTCTTATGTCGAATTTATCATTCGATCATATCATTGGTCAATTATCCGGTAAGCATCATTCTTATGCTACCGTTTTTAACCACTTTATTAACCAAGTTCATGTAATCGAATTTCATCAATTTAACACAACTTTGATCATTTTTTTACACATAATGATATCATACATCATTCAACATGAATATATCATCGATTTTTCATCTTCTCATACTAAACTCACTACTTAGCAAGTATGATTTATATACTTAAACACCTAATTTGTTCAAGTATCATCTTATAAATTTCAGATATGATGATTCTAATCATATTTATATCATCAATTTCATCATATGAGTAAAACCCACTTATCCTAGTGTGGTAAGTCATCTAATCATTCAATTCATGGCAATATATGTATAATTTTCACTTAGGGTTTTGTTTCTAAGCAACTATACATCATAATTCAGCCATATCTTCAATAATTTATCCATAATTCGCAGATTATGAGATTTATCAAATTTCACAACTTCAAGAATCATCAAAATTTTACATACCTTATGTTCCCCTAACTTGGGTGATCATTAATTCACGTTCAATTGTGAATTTGAGCTTCGTTTAAGCTTCCAATTTGATGATTTTATTAGAAGTTAGGGTTTTGTCTCCTGGGGGAGTTCTTCTGTCGAACCAGGAGTCCAGAACACACACTATGTGTGTTTTATTTTTTTGTTAATTTCATTTTATAATACAACTTTCAAGTTATCCGAATTTGGCCCCTCTTGTTTGGTTAGTTATTAAGTAGGCTACAACCTACTTATTTCTAACAATATTCCCACTTATTAACTAGGTTAAACATTCTTAGTTAACTTATTGGGTTCGGAGAATTTACGACTCAGTTTATTTTAAGTCCCGTTAACTCGGGCCTTCTATAAACTTTGTTTCCTTCAAAAGCTTTCATTTAACTTTTATTCAATATTAGGCTCATTTATTTAAAATCCTAATATTCACCGGGTTAATTTTACCACTAACGGTACTTTACCCGTCTTTTAGTATTAACGTGGTTTGATTACCAAACCCGTTTTCGGGCTGTTACAATAACCGATTTTTTTTGTTATTTAACGAATTCTAAATAAATAAAGAGATAATTATACAACTCTTTTCACTTAGAGGAATTAAAATCAAATTTATGCCAATAATTTAAAGTTGATAAGATTTATATGATTTAAATTAAATAATAATTATCTACAATTAAGGATAGTCTAGAATAATGACAAGTGTGACTTTATTGGTTTCTTTTATTACATAGTATAGATAGTAAGCTTGTACGTTGCAAATTTTGATGTATCGTTGGATTCAGAAACGTATAAAGTCCTATTTTAAAACATCATGTAATAAAATTAATGTATCAAAACACAGTAAAACCTCTATAAATTAATAACGTTGGGATCGGGATATTTTATTAATTTAGCGAGATATTATTATATCGATAAATTAATAAATTATTAATTTAGTGAGTTGGCTTATATTCACAACTTTTTGTTGCAATACGAGAATACACTGCCTCAACTCTTAAGTGCAATTGGGTGATTTAAAGATAAACTCAATATATATTTGAAGTTCATAAAAAAAAAAACAAGTGACTATAGATTTATTTTTCACTAGACAATCCTAGAATTTTTGAATATTTTAGTAATTATTAATTTATAATTTCGCTGGGACCAATATATTTACATTGAGATTTCAAAAAAATTATTATCTTATCATTTTATCGATTGAGGTCCAATTTCGTACTGGTCCCAAGTTGAGACCGGACAAATTATTAATTTTATCCAGGTTATTAATTTATCGAGTATTAAATTATAAAAGTTCTAGTGCATATATGCATATATGAATTGAAAGAAAATAAATGTGAAAAATAAATTTTGTGTACGTTGTATTGTCGGACAATAATAATAGATGTTCAATTAATATGTACGACACTATGATGTGAATCCGTGTTTGAAATTTTAAGCCAAGTCATATGTAAACTCATGCTAACTGTTTAAAAAACAAATTTACGTCAAAACACAACTCGTTTTTTATTAGGAGAAAAAGGCCCACTTTAAAAACTCCAATTAAAATGCATAACTGCATCCATCGACAATTGGTTATTCAACCTAAAATCCCTTAATTAGAGCTTCCATTATTGATGAAACAATGGTTAACCGGGTAGGGTTAACTCACTGGTCTCGTCAAGAGGGTTAATCCCTTCTTTCCGAGGATCGCTGACTGGATCGTCTGGTGGTGGGTTTCCTGCACAAGGAAACAAACCGTGACTCGTAACAAGGAGGATGGGGTGGGGGGTGCCCCTTGTTACCACTCTCCGGCGTGAAAATCAGTAAGTTGCTTGGGAAGCAAAGTATGATAGTAGTAGTAGTGAGAGAGTTAGAAAGTGATACCTCAAACCTGGTTTGGGGTGAGTATTTATAGCCGAGGAGTGAAGGAGGGTAGTTGAGTAGCTAGTCCGACATCGCACAGCTATTTGCAGGTGTGTCAGACCTGTCGGATGCTGTGGTGATGCCACGTCCTGCTGTGGTGTCAGACTGTTGTTCATACATGGGCTAGTAGGCGACTGTTCCCAGTGCCACTTGCACTGTGGTGTCAGACCCACTTGCCTTGTAGGCAGGATGCGGTGCCAGGCCGCATCGCTGCTTGCGGTCACTGATGTTGTTCCCGCATTGGTTGTTCCATCCATGATTTGCGAGGGATGCGGTGTTGTGCCGCATCGCCTGTTGAGTGACTGTTACTGTTGTCCAGATCCCTTGTCGTGACGAAAATGTTCATAGGATGCGGTGCGAGGCCGCATCTCTATGCGTAACATTAGTTTCCGTCCTTAAGGTAAGTCTTCTCATCAATGGACAGATTGGACCGCAGTGTTCGCGTGTTGTCTACGCGGACACTGGATAGTTAATTGCTGTTGGGGGTTTTTAATGAGGGTAATGGTCATTCGCGGTCGTGCTGACGCGATATTTGGGACCATACCCCTTCAAGTCCCCTCAGTCTAGTGTTCCTTCCGTATGCGAGTCGCATGTGGGAGGGATACTGGACTATGTTGTCTAGAAGGTTAAGATTATGCCATGCAGATGGCATCTTCTTTAGTAGTAGGCCCTTTCTAGTGGATTGTTTCTTCCTTTGAGAAGGGTGCATGGTGAGCAAGTTCCGTCTGATGCGGAATTCTCAGCCAAGGTCTTGACTCTTGGTCTACCTTTTTCTGATGTCATCAGCCACCTGTTGGTGTTTCGGACCAACCTTTGAGACGGTGACTGAAGGTATTAGCAGGGTTCGAACCAATCTCAATCGTGACTGAAGGTGTCTTCTTCAGTCTAGTTGGAACCTCTGCGTCAGTTGGTGCAAAGTTGTAAGTACTTTGCTCAAGCTCTATGTTCAGCAACTGGACATGTAACGATGATCCTTGTTTTGTGGGGTGTTCGTGTTCTCCAGTTAAGCTTTCTAGTAACCGCACGTCTTCTGCGGTTTATCTCTCAAGTAACCGCACGTCCTCAGAGGTGTAGCTTTCTGGTAACCGTTCGTTCTTTGCGGTTACCTCGTTGCCGAACCTCGTTTGCCACGTTTCTTTGAGGACCGTGGGGTAGTTGCGTCATTGTTGGCCGTGTTTGGTCGAACAATGTGAATCTGGACTATCGGCAAATAAACATGATCATAGGCAGGGTTGTGCCCACCATTGTTTATTCTATGCAGTCCATATGTGGGTAACTAGTCATAGGCAGACTTGTTACCGCTGTTCTGGAGCCACTTTCCTTCACGCTTTGGTGGAAAGTAGTTTCCTTGTAAGTATCGTTGCCGGAAGAGATCGTTTTAGATACTTGGGAAGTTGGTTGAAACTCTTCCGCATTCGTTTTGTAGCCACTTTCCTTCACGTTTAGTTGGAAAGCAGTTTTTCTTGAAATAGCTTTGCTCTTCCGCGTGGTGGCTTAGTTGTGGCTCTTCCGTAGCTACCGTTCGCATAGTTGCGGTTTGCAGTAACTATGTAAGAATGGTTGCGGTTTGCAGCAAAGACCTCGCTTCTAGAAGTCTTGTAGCCTGGATGTGGCTCTTGAAGGTTCAGGGGACAGGGTTGCTGATGTGCGGTTGCTCAGCATACTTGTCCTGTTCCTTAAGGAGAAGCTGTTTGCGTTCCCTCTGTGGTTGTGAACCGGAAACGAGGGTTTTGAAGCTTGAAGAAGCTTTCATGGGGTGCGATTTACCGCATCCTGAGAAGCGGTTTTCGCAGTCCAAAGAACCGTGCTGGTTCTGAGTATCTGACACACCTGTGCGGGTTGGTGTGCGTCATCTCCGCATATTCCGCGTGTGCTCGTGGATATGTGCGGTTTATGACTTTATACCCCTTTATATAATTTAAAGATATATATTTTTGCCTTTTTTGAGGGGTATGTAAAAAACGACATGCGGTATGGGTTATGGTGCGGTAAACCAGAGAAACCGCATGCCGCTTGTGTTTGGATAAGGTTGTCGCTTTCTGTTGCTTACGTCACGATTGCACGTGTGGGTTGTTGAAGTTGGTAAGATTCTGACATGTGCTGATTTGAAAAGACGTTTACACTGAACGAGGTCATAACTGCACTGTAGCAGGGAGTGAAAAAGTCTTCCTTGTCAGGCGCGTGGGCGGCCACGCGCGCGTGATAACCGTCAGCGGAAAGGTCGCTGACCACGTGTCGCCTTGTAACTCGCCTATTTTGAACGTGTTGAGGCGGTTACTGTATCGCATTTATTGCGATGAGTATAAAGGGGGAACCGTTTGGTTTCTCCTCACTGTTCAAAATTTTTCAAAAAATCTCTGTTGATAGAGAGAGCATTCCCTTCGTCTTCTCCGATCGATCTGTCTTTTATTCCGGTGATCTTCTGAGTTTTTTGAGTTTTTGTTTAACTCAAAACTTCTGTTCTACATATTTCTGATGGCTGATCCATCTAACCCACATAATGTGGAGGGTGAAAACCCTGAAGCATCTTCTTCGGTGCCCGGAGAAGAAGAAGATGATGGTGGCAGTGTTCCAGGTGGTGGCCTACCACCATTGAAGTGGTCGAGAGTTTTATTCGACCAACTGATGGCCAAGATTGAGATGCCTCACGAGTTTGGGGCTGAATATCCCCAACCTGGTGATACTGGTGCCAGTGCTCCGGCCGGTTACATCACCATGTGGGCGGAGTGTTTTACTGATGGTAACCTTTGTTTACCATTAACAGTTTTTGTTGCTCAGGTCTTGGAATACTACAAGATCCATATCTCCCAGATGAGTCCTTTTGGGATGATCCGTATTAGACATTTTGAATCAATTTTTCGAGCTTTTGGTCTGCCGGTTACCGTTGAAAACTTCCGGGGGTTTTACCAGTTGACGGTGAACACCGGTTTCTTTTCCTTTAGAGAAAGGTATGGAAGCCTCAAGTTGATGACCCCTCCGAAGGGTATTACGAAGTGGAAGTGTAAGTTCTTCTACGTTAAAGCTGCCGCAGTTGTTGTGGACATGAATATGCGGAACGTCAATGAGCCTATCCCTTCGGAGGATATTGCTATGCCTACCGCAGAGACTGCGGAGTGGTTCTCAAGACTGAAACCTATTGAGCATAGGCAGCTGACCAACAATGAGTTGTGGGTGCTGCGGATGATGTTGACCCGGCCTAAGAGGAATTTTACGCCTGTGGTGCGGGAGAAAACTGGTGGTAAGTGTTACCACCCTTTTGCGGTTTCTTTATTCCCGTGTTTGTTTATTAATTTGGACATGTATTATCAGAAATTGTGGAAGTGTGGAAGATATTTGATCCAACTTTTACTGGCAAAGTTGATCTTATTCCGACTGCGGAGGGCAAAGGTTTTAACTTGACGATTGTCCTTCTCTTCCGCATTGCTTCACGCGCGGTGATGACTGCACCCCTGCCGCAGGGCAAAGGTAATAACTCATAACCTTTAGTGCTTTACCAGGTTTGTTGCTGATATTCTATACGCAGGTACACTTGGGGACCTTGGTAAATTTGAGCCAAAGGGCGCTCCCAAAAAACATGCGGAGAAAAAGCCTGTGGATAAACCTGGGCGGGGTCGCGGTGTGAAGAAACCTGTTTCTGTTGTTCCGCCTCTGGTGAAGCAAACAGCAGGTATCTCTCGTTCTCATTTCCGCAGATATACCGATTACGTGGTAGTATCTGACACCCTAGAGGGCTTGGGTGTTCCAGGTGTTGGTGCGGCTACCGGTGGAACCACTGCGGGTTCGAAAGCTGACGATGAGAAGAAGAGGAAAGCGGAGGAAGCTGGTGATGCTGTTGGGAGAAAAAAACCGAAGATTCAGACCAGGCGCAAGCCTTTTGTTGTACCAAAGAAGCCTGCGGTTGTTTCTGGTATGTGATGCATGATTTTAACAAGTATTATGTGTTTATACTTGTTACTTTAAAGTATCTGTGTTGATTTCAGAACCGCAAGATGAAGGGTTCTTCGACTTTGATGCTCCTCCTCCCCCTCCCCCGCACGATACTGCTGCGGGTGCGGGGGTTCATAAGGTTGTTACTCCTGAAGCCTCTGTGCGGGGGGTGGACACTGGAAAGCGTCCCGCGGCTCAAATCCATGACACAGTTGATTCGAGTGATAATGTTATCACCCCTGAGGATACTGTTGGTATGGATTTGAAGTTTGGTTATACTGGAAAGCCAAAGTCTCCAGCTGCCGAGAAGGCTTCCGGTTCCGTTTCTGGTGATGCGGGTTTTGTAGAGACTCCCATTCAGCCTGATGAAACTGAATTGGAGTATTATTACCGCTCCTACACAGAAGACCGGGCTACGTCCTATCACCGCCCCCCGTGGACTGTATTGCAAGGGGACGATATTACCGTTGACCCCTCCGCTTGTAGGGAGGTTTTGAGTGGTGTGGGCACTCCTTTTGAGGTAAACCGGGCCCGTTCTTTACCGACTGAGGTCCAGATGAACCAACTCTCCTCCATGCTTGTGGGGGGCTCCATAATGGCGAATGCACTTATGGAGAAGTGCAAGGTGCTGGGGCGCGAAGGGGAGGAGAATGCTCGTTTACGGGCCGAGGCCGAGGAGTTGGTGAAGGCTGCACGTGAGGGTGCAACACAGCTTGAGAGGGATAGAGAGCAGCTTGAGAGGGATAGAGCTGCGTTTGAGAAGCATAAGCAGACTGAAGAATGGGCTGCAACTGCTGAGCTTAAACATGTTCGTACCCTTTCAAAACTGCTGTCTGATGAGCGTAAGCGTTGGAAAGAAACCCTTTCTGATGAGCGTAAGACGCTATCTCATGAGCGCAAGACTTGGAAAGAATCTTGGGGTAAACAGAATGAAACTCTCTTTCATGTTCGTCAGGAGCTTATTAATGCCAAGGCAGCAATTGCTGCACTGACTAAAGAGAAAGCTGAGGCTGCTGCGGCTGCCCAAGGGGCCAAGGAAGCAGAGGTTCGTCTTGCCAAGGCTCTGGAAGAGGCTAAGGAGGCGGAGGCTCGTGCTGCAAAAGCTCTTGAAGGGGCAAATGTTGACCGCACGAGGTTAAGCAAAACTATCTTGGACCTTCAGGTATAAGTTTTTCCTAACTTTGAAATTGTGTCTCACAAGTTTGTTGATTCTTTTTTGTAAACTTCTGATTTCTTGTTAAAAGGCTGAAGTGCGGACCCGGGGGGCCGCTGTTGAGGAAACCTCTGCCCGTGCTGCTGAAGCTGAAGTGCGGGCAAGAGAGGCTGAAGAGGCTAGAGATAGCCACGCTTCTTCAGTTGAGTTGCTCAAGGCTGATCATGAATGGATGCGTTTCCGCGGGATCGGGCATGTAAGTATCCGTGGCCTTGTTATTTTTGTTGTAGGTTTGCCTTTTATAACCATTGTATTCATGTTCCGCAGATTGTTACTGCCATTCTTGACGCACCCGAGACCCGTGCGGGTGTTAATGAGATCAGGGATCGCGCTCGGGATGCTGGTTTTAAAGCTGGCTACAATCGTTGCATTGCTCATATGAATCTTGTATCCGAGGGCGGATATACTGATGAGCGATCCGGTTTCAAGGGTGTGGATACTGAAGCGCTTCTTGCTGCTGCGATTCAGGATTTTAATGATACAACCCTCACTGGTCTTGAAGAACTTGAAAAGTGTCTAGAAGCGGAGGATTATGTGGACCGCTTGCGGGTCTTATATGCTGATGAAGACGAAGAGGATGAGGAAAAGCCGAACGTTGAGGGCACGGATGGTGCGGGCCCCAGTTTTACGAAGGAAGATTAGATTGGCCTGCGTGCCTCTTTTGCTCCCTTATGTAAATGTTACAAAACTTAATGTAAATTCCTTGTGCACCGCGCAGGTGTAGGAATTTTTTGAATATAAAGAATTGTTATTTCAATTTTTACAAGTGTTTTTACTACTTGTATGTTTGAATTTGTACGCGTTAGTGTTACTGTGAGTAATACTAAATTTGTAATTGCCTTTTGCATGTCTGGGTGATATGCAAGTATGAATATTTGTCTCTTGTTAGACAAACAGTGTTACCATTGCTGGCCTATTACAATAGTTGCGTGTGGTTACCATTCTGTGCGGGTATCACGAATGAAGATTTTGCTAATCTGTTTTTGTGTATACCTCAGAGTGGAACACGCATTTGTAATAGAAATAAATAAACAATATTGCATTGAATCGTCTATTTATTTATTTGCAAATGGCCTGCGGCCCGATAGATTACATGCAGAAAACATGGCTTACATATAACAGCGTCGAAGTTGCTGTGCGTTCCATGTGCGTGCGATAGTTTCGCCTGCTAATGTTTGCAGTTTATACGCGCCTTTGCCCAGGACCTCTTGGATGAGGTACGGTCCTTCCCACTTGGGGGCAAGTTTCCCTGGGCGTTCCGCGTTGGATGCTTCGTTGTCACGAAGGACGTAGTCTCCAGGGTTGAAAGTACAAATGCGAACGCGTGCATTGTAGTACTTTTCCAACTTGGTTTTGTACTTGGCCTCGTTGATGGCAGCGTTTTCGCGCCTTTCTTCCAAGAGGTCCAAGTCAACCCTGCGTTCCTCATTGTTGTCCATCTTGTTGATGGCCAACATTCTAGGTGAGGGGAGGCCTACTTCCGCGGGGATCACCGCTTCAGTACCGTAGACCAGGCTGAAGGGGGTCTCGCCGTTGCTTGTTTTTGGGCTTGTCCTGTGAGCCCATAAAATACTTGGGAGTTCATCAACCCAGCCGCGTCTGGCTGTTCCCAACCGTGCTTTGATGTCTTCGACTAAGCTTTTATTGATACTCTCGACTTGGCCGTTCCCTTGCGGATGTGCCACTGAGGAGAATATGTGTTCAATGTTTAGCTCTTTTAGCCATTTTTGAAAGTCGTCGGCAGCGAAGTTGGTACCGTTGTCGGTGACGATGCACATTGGTAGACCGAAACGGCAGATGATATGTTCCCACACGAATTTCCTTGTTATCATAGCGGTGGTTGATGCAAGTGGCTTTGCTTCTACCCATTTTGTAAAGTAATCAACAGCTACTATGATAAATTTCACTGCTCCTGGTGCGTCTGGAAATGGTCCCACCACATCGATTGCCCATTTTTGGAATGGCCATGCGGTGGTGACGGGGATCAGGTTGTTCTTGGGACGCAAGGTCTTGGGAGCATGTCGCTGACAATTGAAACACTTGCGTAAGACTTTGACTGCATCCAGGTGCATGCCCGGCCAATAGTACCCGGCGTTCATGATTTTTGCCACCACCATGCGTGGTCCTGCGTGTATGCCACATATCCCTTCGTGAATTTCTTTGATAAGGTACGTGGCATCTTGGGGGTTGACGCATCGTAGGAGTGGCCCCAGGTATGATTTACGGTATAAGATACCGTCTACCATTTGGTAATGACACGCTTTGTATTGCAACTTGCGTGCCTCTGCTTTGCTTTCGGGGGTAACCCCTGATTGTAAGTATGCAATGAGCGGTGTCATCCAGGATGTTGTACCGTATTGGATGATGTTGACTTGGCGCAGGGGTATCGAAGGATTTTGCAGGATTTCGATGCGTACCTCTTTTGCCAGGTGTTGGAAGCTGGTGGACGCAAGTTTTGATAGTGCGTCCGCGGGTTTATTTTCACTCCTGTTGATGTGGCGAATATTGAAGGAGGTAAACTTTGACTTCAGTTGTAGGGCTTGTTCGAGATAGAGGATCATGGTATCCCCCTTTGCGGCATAGTCACCGCGTATCTGCCCTGCAACTAGTAGTGAATCGACGTGTGCTTCCAAATGCTTGACGTCGAGTTTAATTGCTAAACGCAACCCTGCCAGTAGAGCCTCATACTCCGCTTCGTTATTCGTACTCTCGAAATCGAGACGTATTGCGTAGGTTAGCTCTTGGCCATCGGGGCTGACAAGTCGCAAACCTGCGCCAGAACCATCTTCGTTGGATGCACCATCTGTAAATAGTGCCCAGGTTTCTGTGGAGGATGGTTGTGATACAGGTTTTTGTTCTTCTTCGCATTCTTGGATGCGGTTTGCTGGTATTTCAGCGACGAAGTCAGCCAAGACCTGGCCTTTGATTGCGGGGCGCGGCTTGTAGTTCAGTGAAAGCGCGCCCAGCTCGATTGCCCATTTCGCTAACCTCCCAGAGATGTCGGGTTTTGATAGGATCGGGCCGATCCTATAGTTGGTTAACAATGTGATGACGTGGTTTGCAAAGTAACGTCGTAAACGTCTCGATGCGTGCACTAGTGCCAGTACCAATTTTTCCATGATGGAGTACCTTGTCTCTGGGTCGTTGAGCATTTTGCTGATGTAGTATATGGGTGTTTGGACTCCTTCCCGCTCCACTATAAGTACCGCGCCTACCGCGTTGTCCGCGGCAGACAGGTATAAGATAAGTGGCTCATCTTTTCGTGGTGCGGTTAAAGTTGGGAGTTGGATCAAACACTCTTTCATTTCCCGGAAAGCTTTTTCGGCTTCTGCGGTCCATTGGAATTGTTCCTTTTTTAGACAGCTCCGCAGGGTTTTGATGAAAGGGTAAGACTTAGCTGCATGGTTGGCTAAGAATCTATTGAGTGCGGCTAGCCTGCCGGCTAGTCGTTGCATTTCCTTCATCGTAGAAGGCGATGGCATGCGCTCGATCGCCTGAACCTTTTCCGGGTTGACCTTGAATCCATCTTTGGTTACGATGAATCCAAGGAATTTGCCTTTTTCCATTCCAAACGAGCATTTCCCTGGGTTAAGCTTCATGTTAACGCTTCGCAGAGTTTGGAATGTTCTTTCGATATCTTCGAGCATGGTGTTTTCCTCCATGCTCATGACGACCAGGTCGTCCATATAGATTTCGACACTTTTGCTGATTTGACCGCGAAAGGTGTCGTTCATCAACTTTTGATAGGTTGAGCCTGCGTTGCGCAACCCGAACGGCATTTTGGTGTAGCAGTAATTCCCGGTAGGAGTGCGGAATGCCGTTTTGTCTTCATCGTCGATTGCCATCTGTACTTGGTGATAGCCTTTATAACAATCGAGGAAGCACTTCCATCGAAATGGTGCGAGGTTATCGACCTTCTCGTCGATCTCTGGAAGCGCGTAACAATCCTTGGGGCAGGCCTTATTGAGGTCTTTGTAATCGACACACATGCGCCAGCCCCCGCTTGGTTTTTCTACCATGACTGGGTTGGACAGCCAAGTCTGGTACTTCACTTCCCGCAGGATGCCTGCGGAGAGCAGTTCTTGTACCTGCTCTTCCATCGCTGCGTTCTTTGCTGACCCGAGGTGGCGTTGGCCTTGGATCACGGGCTTGATACCTGGCATGGTATTCAAGAAGTGCTGCGCAATCTCGCGTGGTACCCCTGTCATATCTGCGGGTTTCCATGCGAAAATATCTTGGTTTCTGAAGAGGAGTTGCTTCAGGCGCGCTCTGATAGTAGGTGTCAAGGCATGGCCCAACGTGACTGTTTGCTCTGGGTGTCTTGCATTAAGAACCCATTTTTCTGGTTGAGTGTTGGGGGTAGGCCTTGCTACCTTTGTCGGACGCAGTTCGTCCGTAGACATGACTTCTCTTTGGGCGTATATTATCGCAATCCCCGTTTCGGTTGGAAAACCGATGGCAGAGTGGGGGACGGACGTTATCATGTTGAAGTCGCCTTGGGACTCCCTCCCGAGAATTACGTCATACCTTGAGGTGTGAGGTAAAACCATGAAGTTCACCTCCTCCGTCCTTGTGTGCCTGCCGTTGGTGAGGCGCACAGGGAAGGTAATTTGTCCCAGGGGGAACACGGTTTCCCCTGAAAATCCAGCCAACGGATAGTCCGCTGGCTGCAGTCGATCCTTGTCTTCTTGATCGAACTGGTTGAAGCACTGCTCGTATATAATATCGGACGTACTGCCCGGGTCGATGAACAATCGTTCGGTGCAGTAGTGAGCTAGGTGCCCAGTGATAACCACGGCGCGCCTATCGCGCGGTCCGCCTCGGACTTTTGGAAAGACGACTTGCTCGTCCTTCCAGTCATTGTCCGGTCTTCTCGCCGCCTTACGCGGTCTTCCTTTTCCTCCATTGATCATGTGGGTAGAGGCCACATACATGGCCCTTTTACCCGTGGAGGTGCCCTCGTTGTGGGGAGTGATGCGCTTGGTTGCTTTTTGTGCGCCTGTCAACAAGTGTTGCAGTTTCCCCTCCTTTAGGGCTCGCTCAATCTCCAGTCGGAGACTGATGCAGTTGTTCGTGGTGTGGCCCGAGTCTTTGTGATACTCGCAGTAGAGTGCGGGATCTTGATTCTTTTTGGACTTCATTGGTTGGGCCGGTCTCAGGAATTGTGCATCCGTGAGGAGAACGTCGCTTGGCGACTGGTTGATCTCGGTCCAGTTGCGGTCCCGAGACTCTTTCTTTGATGCCCGGTTTTCTCGTTGGGCGTTGATTGTAGCCCTTGCGTCGGGCTGGTTGTTCCGGGGGACATATGGCTTGGGATCGCTGCCGTGATTCCATGTGTCCCTGTTGCGCTTATTGCCGCGCTTGGGCTCTTGGCGGGAAGACTGGCCTTCCGTTGGGGGTTGTGCCTTTGACATGTGCGGTCTGAGAGACCGCTGAGTTTGGGCATAAGTTTTGACCTTAGCCATGACATCTTCCCACTTCTTAGGCAGGCCGTTGCCGCCAGAAATATTCATAACCATTTGTTCGTCTTTGACTGCAACAATGAAATGGTTACGTGCCATCTGGTTGTCAACGTCGCCTATCTCTAGGATCTCTTTATTGTAACGGACAACGAATGCGTCAAGCGATTCGTTGTCTCTGCGCCAGATGTTCATGACGTCCATTGAATCACGTTCATGGCGTCGTTGCTGGCTAAAGTGTGCGAGGAACTTTTCTTGTAAGTCCTCGAATAAGGTCAGTGACCCTGGTGGTAGGGAATCGAACCATGCCCTGGCCAGACCTGTTAGGGTCTGTGGGAAAAAATGGCACCAGGTAGGTTCGTCCCACTTACCGTTGCACCCGGCACCGACGAAGATGTTGTTGTGATCATCTGGGTCGGTCGAGCCGTTGTATTTCCCAATGTTTAATGGGAATTTTGTGGTGGTGACATCGGCGTTGGCGATCTCCGGGACAAACTTCGAGTTTTTGGCCGCAGATTTCGGCCTATAAGGTTTGCCCTGGTTGCGCTTTGCAGCGCGGAGGTATGTGTTGCGGGGTTGAGTGGGAGGAACATAGTTGCGTCCGCCCGGTCTACTGTTGGTGGAATGGGACTCCCCGCGGTATGTACTGTCATCTGGATCAGTATGGCCATACCCTTCATGGTGGGACTGTGGTCCCAAACGACTATGAATGTTCGTGTTGCGGCGTGTTGTAGACTGCCGCCTTCTTTCATCTTGAGAGCCTAAACGGCTATGTACGGAGTCCCTGCGGCGGGATCCGTATGTGGAATCGTCCTCATGGAGTGTGCGGACCTCACAATAAGAGGAGCCGCGGTCCTCTTGCCTGCTTCTGGAGGCTGGATGTGTGGGGGTCCTGTCGTCGTATCGTAAAATACGACCGGCAGGTGTACGCGGTATCGGGGTATGTTCGATACCTCCTTGTTCGTCGGCGCAAGCTCTGTTGTACGTTGCGGCCAGAAGGGCTGCTTGTTGGTCATACCAGGTATGAGGGCTCATGCCTGGAGGTATGACAGCAGCGTATTGTGACAAATCGTGTCCAAACGTAAGGGATGCGCCCCCTTGCGCTGATGTGCCAATGTGTTGGGCATTTGGGGGTAGGGGAATGGTTCCCGCAGGCCCTTGGTCTGTGGGGTTTAGGTTATCCCCGGTATTGTTGTTTAGACGATCAGACATCTTTGGAAAGGAAAGGATGATTGGAAAAAAGTGCTAAGAGTAGCGGTGGGCGCCAATGATGAAACAATGGTTAACCGGGTAGGGTTAACTCACTGGTCTCGTCAAGAGGGTTAATCCCTTCTTTCCGAGGATCGCTGGCTGGATCGTCTGGTGGTGGGTTTCCTGCACAAGGAAACAAACCGTGACTCGTAACAAGGAGGATGGGGTGGGGGGTGCCCCTTGTTACCACTCTCCGGCGTGAAAATCAGTAAGTTGCTTGGGAAGCAAAGTATGATAGTAGTAGTAGTGAGAGAGTTAGAAAGTGATACCTCAAACCTGGTTTGGGGTGAGTATTTATAGCCGAGGAGTGAAGGAGGGTAGTTGAGTAGCTAGTCCGACATCGCACAGCTATTTGCAGGTGTGTCAGACCTGTCGGATGCTGTGGTGATGCCACGTCCTGCTGTGGTGTCAGACTATTGTTCATACGTGGGCTAGTAGGCGACTGTTCCCAGTGCCACTTGCACTGTGGTGTCAGACCCACTTGCCTTGTAGGCAGGATGCGGTGCCAGGCCGCATCGCTGCTTGCGGTCACTGATGTTGTTCCCGCATTGGTTGTTCCATCCATGATTTGCGAGGGATGCGGTGTTGTGCCGCATCGCCTGTTGAGTGACTGTTACTGTTGTCCAGATCCCTTGTCGTGACGAAAATGTTCATAGGATGCGGTGCGAGGCCGCATCTCTATGCGTAACATTAGTTTCCGTCCTTAAGGTAAGTCTTCTCATCAATGGACAGATTGGACCGCAGTGTTCGCGTGTTGTCTACGCGGACACTGGATAGTTAATTGCTGTTGGGGGTTTTTAATGAGGGTAATGGTCATTCGCGGTCGTGCTGACGCGATATTTGGGACCATACCCCTTCAATTATCGTTCCCAATTCCCATTGTGTTTATTGCCAGCGTAATCTTGGTTATCACTAATTCCCTATATTGTTACGACTTAAGGTGATTTCGGCAATTCATTCATTTATGGCTTCGGGTCCGTCGCGATTGGAGATAAAATTATGGATAGTAATTAGTTTCCCTGTTCCCAAATCGCAAGGATACTCAAGGAGTCAGGGTAGGTTAACACTAAATCTAGATGAAGGTTCCTTTTTCGTGAGATTATACAAATTCAAATTTAAAGGGTCATCATTTTGTATTTTGATTAGGGCCAAAACGTTAGGACAATCTGAAAATACAAGTATCTATATTGTGGCATCACATTTAGGAAACCGTACATCGCATGAAATCAACACAATAATAATACAATACATTAACACACATCATTTACATATAGTATAAAAAAATAAAAAGAGTTAAATGCCATTTTAACAGTTTAGCCATTTTGATAGTTTAGTTCAAAGATTTGAAACGTTGTCATTTTAGTCCAAATAGTTTCAAACGTTGTCATTTTAGTTCACTACTCCATCCATTTATTCTGTTAGCTAGAAGGGCGATTCGATCATTTTATATGGTCGAATTGCCTTTCTAGTTAACAGAATTACATATAAAATGACTGAAACGCCCTTATAGTTAACATAAAAAATGGATGAAGTTAACCCAGTAGACTAAAATGACAACGTTTGAAACAATTTAGACTAAAATTACAACATTTCAAACCTTTGGACTAAACTGATAAAATGACTTAAACCAGAGGGACTAAAATGACATTTAACTCAAATAAAAAAGTGAAGTAATGAAACACTCTGAGTAGACAAGACATCACTCATGAAGCAGTTGATCAACTCTTGTCCTTAATGACCTGCATCACCTTTCAAAGAGAGACAGAAGAAACAAAGATTAGATAAAAGTCTATTCGCACACGGCCTATGTCTATTTGCACACTCAAAGCGCCCCGCTTTGGCCATAGCGGGGCGCTTTGGACAAGGTCAACAGACAAGGACTGACTTGTCAGTCCTTGTCTGTTGACCTTGTCCAAAGCGCCCCGCTAAGTCAGTCCTTGTCTGTTGACTTTGGCCAAAGCGCCCCGCTATGGCCAAAGCGGGGCGCTTTGAGTGTGCAAAAAGACAAAAAGTGTTGGCTGGAAGTTGTGTTGTTTTTTTTTTTGAAATAGGTGGGATGTGGGTTAGTTTGGTAGTGTTTTTTGAAGGAAAAAATTGTATTTGAGTTTTATAATACGTTGTTTTATAATTACGTTTTTTTACGTCATTATTTTTATAGAACGTATATAATATAAGTGCGTCTTTATAAACTGTTAACCTAGTTTATTTTGTTAAATTAAACGAACACGTTAAATAAATTGTACAGAAAGCCATAAGAATTAAACGTAAACAATCCAAAACCAACGTGATGTAAATATATATCAGTTTGTACATACAAAACAAAATGGTACAACTGACTACATAATACATAACAAAACACTATACAAACAAACTAAGGTACTAATCCTCGTGCGGTGGGGACGGTGGGAGGGGAAGTGGAGGCAACCCAGCGAACTCTCGTAGAGAAACGAGCGTCTCGATGATCCAGTCCTGGCGTGCGGCCTGGCGTCTGAGGCGCCGGTCGAAGTCCCGAGCCACCTCACGCGCTACCGGAGGCAGGTCAGCGTAAACGTGCTGCGGGTACTGTGGCGGCTCAGGAGCTGGCTGAACTGGTGGTACCGGGATCTCCTCGATATGCTCCTCCTGAGCCGGATCCTCTAATACAGGCTGAGCCTGAGCCTGAGCCTGAGGCTCCTCCTGAGCCTGAGCCTCAGCCTGAGGCTGGCCCGGGAACTGATCGAGTCCCAGAGCCTGTAGCTGAGCCTGCCGAGCGGCCGCCTGCTCAGCAGGAGGGGCCAACACTCCAGGCCTCAACTCAATAACAACCGGGATGACCTCCGGCACCGGCTCCGGCTGCCAAATCAGCCCGTCTCCGCCCCTAAACCTCAGACCAACATCAAAGCGACGGGTGATCTGCATGCTAGAAACTGACGCGCGGCCCAACCTGGTAGACGGGACCGGATCGGACAGCACCGGATCTCCCTCGGGCACGATCCCGAGTGAGCGTGCGATGGCGGTGATGAATGAGCCAGTGTGCACCCACCCGCGGAGCTGCCGGTGGTATGCTGTGGCAAAGTAATCTGCCAGGCTGGCTGCTAGATCGCAGGGCTGTCGTCGCAGTAGGCAGTATAGAAAGAAAAGGTCACTGAGGTTGACCTTCTCCCTGCTGTTTTCCCGCGGCACGATAGTTGACGCGATAACATGGTGAAGGTATCGGAACAAGGGGTCTTTGATGGTGGTGGCCTTTTGCCAGGATCTCCCAAAGGGAGCCCTGGAAATGGCCCTCCAGAAACTGATAAGCGTCTGCCTGTCCATCATCGTAACTGCCTGCGTATATAAATCAGTATCGAGCTCGGCCTCTGTGTACAAACCTGTATAAACAAATAATATTAAATAAACAAATAATAATAATAAACAAATAATATTAAATAAACAAATAATAATAATAAACAAATAATATTAAATAAACAAATAACATTAAATAAACAAATAATAATAATAAACAAATAATATTAAATAAACAAATAACATTAAATAAACAAATGATATTAAATATAAAATAATAAATAATATTATTTAAACAAACCTGTCTGGACAGCAAACTGCCGCACACTCATCTCAAACTCCTGACCGGCGAGACGGAATGTAACCTCGTGGACAGGAAAATCCGGGTCCTCCACGTAATCCGCCGGATGCGGCGCGTATGTAAACGTGGAAAGAAACTCCCACGTCAGCTCAGGGTACGCGTCCTCCATTGCTAACTCAAATAGGCGCGACCAAGGAGTATCTAGTCCAACTATCTCACGCGCCCGCGCGGCCTCTCCCACGATCTCCAGCAGGCTCCAATCTATCCCTACATGCTCCCCAAGGGGGATGGTGCGCAACCTCGCGCATCTCCCCCTCGCCCGTGACCCCGGCGGAAACTGAAGGTACGGACATGCCGGCTCTCCCTCCTCGCCCACATCTACCTCAGCCTCCATATGCTCAATCTCGTCATCGGATGGATCCATCCCTGCACGTTGACAATATAATATTAAATATAAAATAAATAATAAACAAATAATATTAAATAAACAATTTAAATAATAAACAAATAATATTAAATATAATTTAAATAATAAACAAATAATATTATTTATAAAATTTTAAATAATAAACAAATAATATTAAATATAAAATAATAAACAAATAATATTATTTATAAAATTTTAATATTATTAAACAAATATTATTAAACAAATAATATTAAACAAATATTATTAAACAAATAATATTTAAAAAAATAAATAAACATGAACCAAAGCGCCGCGCTTTGGCCTCGGCGCGGCGCTTTGGTTCTTCGCGATGAATAACAGCCCCACCCGATCGATCCAAACGCCCAAATCAAACAAATATCAAACATGTACATTTAACCAAAACGATTAAGGGTGTTCGATTTACCTTTTAGCGGTCGAAAGATTGAAAACGAAGATATCCGAATATCAGTGTGTGTAATCGCACCTTGTGTGTGTGTTTTGTGTTTTGTGTTGAAGTGGGGGAGAAGCTGCCCCGCTTCAGGTATAACCAGGGACCGAAGCGCCCCGCTATGGCCAAAGCGGGGCGCTTCAAGGGTAAAGCGCTTAGCTTTGGTCATAGCGGGGCGTTTAAGGCCTTTTTTTTATTTTTTTTTAAATTGTTTTTAATTCACAAACGCGTCGATAATAGTCTAAATTTTACGTTTTTTCCATTATACATCATTTTTTATTATATATGGACTATACTGCAAGTTCCGGATCAAATCGGTTACGTGTGATGTCTTATTCCGTTATATCGTATCATTTTGGTTTGAAAGCACAAGTACTCCTGTGAGAGGTGTTATGTGTATCAGCCGCCTACCGCACATGAACATGACGTATTTTTTCATTAATTGTAGTATTATGATGTATATGGGCATTTTGGGTCGTACAAGTGCGTATTGAATCTGATTGGGTCGTGTCGGTGACATTCGGTTTTTAACGTGATGTAACGCATATATTGAACAAACACAAACGTGATTATTATTAAACACATTTAACCTACATCGTGAACATATGGGGTTACATATGGGGTTACATTAAGGTCAGGGGCACGATACGTAAGCATTTCGTACGTGTTGATCTGATCCCTGTATAATATATGCCAGGCTGCTGCGCGCTCTGTTCTGTGTGCTGTCCAGAGTGGGTTTGGGGGAGGCATTGGATAACAACCTCCAAGCTCTACATGTATGAAATGCCCATGTTCTGTGTGCTGTCCAGAAAGCCTTCTCGCATACGCGTGACCCTCTAAGTTTTCAATAGGAGTGTGGTTATGCTTCGCCTTCGTCACCTCGATCCTCCAAACACTTCCGGATGATTCCGAAAACCCGATCATCTCAAACGGGCAGCCTATTTTCTTGCTACCCGTTTTCCTCTGTGTAGCTATACTCTTATGCTCCCCACCAAAAGTACATTGAAACCAAATCTTGTAATTCTCTCCTCTTTTATTCGACCTCTTAGTCACAATGAGGTAACCGTTGTCTTTTGCCGTGTCTTGTACCCAACGCACCAACTCTTTACGTGACGAAAAGGTCTGCGTCGTATCAAACGAAAACGTAACCGGGTAACAGCCTTCCTCGTCAACAGACACATCCCCCGGCTCACCATCGTCACCGAGGTCCGAATATACTTGATGTTCAAAGTTGTGCTCGCCACCGTAACCGAAATTCGAATAACCTTGTAAGCTCTGTTGACAACCGTAACTGTCGTTTGGACCACACTCCTGCTGTACAAAGCTGTACTCGCCACCGTAACCGAAATTCGAATAACCTTGTTGTGCGTAAGGGTCCTCCACAGGGGTATTCAAATCCAGCGTCACCGTGTTATCACGATAATGAATGCCAGATACAACCTCTGCCTCCCTCAAGTTGGACGAGACCGGTTTCTCATACGAGTCAGAAATAGCGGTCCCCTCGTAAGAATCAGGAACAACTGTCTCGTCAGAATATTGACCGAAAATATAGTTGTTTAACCACGACATCGTTTTTTCAAGAGATGTAACTAATACAGCAAAACCGCGCGTTATTTTGAAGAAACACAACGGATGGGTGAATGTATATCGAAGTGTCTGTGAATGAAAATGTATAGGGTCGAAGCACTTCTGTCTCAGAGGTTGCTTTTAAAAGGTAAAATGGGTGAAATTTGGGGTCGAAGCGCCGCGCTATGGCCAAAGCGCGGCGCTTAGGGTTACCGACAAAACATCATAATCAGCTTTATGTCTGTCAAACAGTATCGAATGTTTCAAACGTCAATCGAAGCACGTTTTGTCGATCGAAGCGCCGCGCTTTGGCCTTAGCGCGGCGCTTTGGGGTGTGAAAATAATTTTGGGCGTGTGCAGCTAGCATGACCCTAAATAGCATACGGGTACTCTCTTCTTCTTTGTAAGATAACGAAGTTGAAGAGACTTACCTTGGCTTCATATATATGAATTCTAAGGCTGCTTGAAATGAAGACGCCACTCTTCAATAAATCCCAACTTTTCAGGGTCCATGTTTGGTAGTTCTAGAGTTTCAAGTCTTTTAATGATCTCAGTGCTACGTTCAAGAAGGTAAGCTGCACGCTGAACACGATCCACTCGTTCCTCTATAGGACTTTCACGGCATGTCATAATTATGACTCTTGGCATGTTGGTGAGGCAAGCTTTTAATATGTCTGCAATCATGGCTGATAGTCGGGAAAACAACTCATCTTCAATAATTTCCAAGTTGTTGCTTTCATACCTATTAGATGGTAGGGGGTGTGTAAATACTTTTAAATCGTATTGGGCAATGAGAGGCGTATGGGTGGGGCCAGTTTCAGACGTATTGGGCAATGAGGGTCATTTAGGGTTAGGGGGTGTGTAGATACTTTTGGGGGGGTGTGTGGATACCTCCACCGTTTAAGAAACCGTGCATCGCATGAAATCAACACAATAAAAATACAATACATTAACACACATCATTTACATATAGTATGAAAAAAATGAAAAGTGAAGTAAAAGACACATTTTCAAACAAAAAAAAAGATGGTAATGAAACACTCTGAGTAGACAAGACATCGCTCATGAAGCAGTTGATCAACTCTTGACCTCAATAACCTGCATCACCTTTCAACAAGACACCAAAGAAACAAAGATTAGATAAAATCAACATACGGGGAATCTCTTCTTCTTTATAATATGACGAAGTTGAAGAAACCTACCTTGGCTTCATATATATGAATTCTAGGGCTGCTTGAAATGAAGTCGCCACTCGTCGATAAATCCCAACTTTTCAGGATCCATGTTTGGTAGTTCTAGAGTTTCAAGTCTTTTAATGATCTCAGTGCTACGTTCAAGAAGGTAAGCTGCAAGCTGAACACTATCCACTCGTTCCTCTATAGGACTTTCACGGCATGTCATAATTATGACTCTTGGTATGTTGGTGAGGCAAGCTTTTAATATGTCTGCAATCATGGCTGATAGTCGGGAAAACAACTCATCTTCAATAATTTCCAAGTTGTTGCTTTCATACCTATGGAGGATCGTTTGTGCAATTCGATACATTGAATGGGCAGCTATTACCTTCCAAGGAAGCTTCTCCTTCTCTAGCGGTTCTCCATTGGTACCTCTGTTGAATTCAGTCACTATATCTTCTGCTGCATGAGCCAACAATTTAATAATATCTGTTGGTGCTTTCCCTTGGTAAGCATTTCTTCTTAAAGTGGTATCCAGCCACTTGTGATTCTTTATGACCTTACACCACAAGTTCGTGGTCGCCCTTTGAATATTAACGTACTCGGATGCCTTATTTAGGCTTTCTTCTATGACAGTAGTGCAGCTAATACCTTCGTCGACACTTTTGAGCAAGTTATCAACTACGTCCTCATCAATATTCGGGATGACAATTGTGATGCACGTTAAGCTTAATATTGGTAAGCTCCAGGTATTAACAAGTTCAACCGGAAGTAGAGATTGAATTTGATCGGTGTCAAACGTCTCTACTCCCTCAAATCCAATAGATTTTTCAAGAAGCTTAAGAAGATTGTGAGGTTGTTCAGCTTTTCCCAATGCATCCATAGAATCTAAAAATTTCACTGAATGTTTAGTAGACACCACATCATCTTCGGGTAACAAAACATGGGTGCTAAGGTCTTCGTCTGTGTCATCACCACTTGAGGCAGCAGGTGGTGTAGACAACATATCTTTCAGTGATTTGTACGGCATGAAAATGATAATAATGGGAATGAGCTCGATTATTTTGCAGAAAACTAGAAAATACCTTTGAGCTTTAATTATAAAGGTTTTCAACTGTTCGTCAACTTCACACAAATGTTGAGTCCAATATTTCTCTACTTTAAACACTGAAAAATGGTTCCTGTTCTGATTAGCAAACGATTTAAGCCTAAGGATTGCATAACATCTATATATTGAGAAAACACTCCCTAGAAGTACTCCTATGGATTGCACAAGGAAAATTTCTCCAGATCTCTTATACACTGATGTGGATATTACATCTAGACCTTGGAACGCATGCCATGACGAAGATATGTACACAACCATACTAATTGCACAAATTAAGCTGGATGCAGAAGATAATGGAGTGTTAGCCAACACAAATTGAGGGCTACTAGTGGTTGCCATGATGTAATGTCTTTTCAGAAGCTGTCTTAGCTCCTCAACTTTTAATATCCGGTTTTCTTGTAGATTTTGATCATTTAAAGTGGCTTGATATTTGAGTTCTACAAGTTTTTTTAAGGTTGGGATTGTTACAGCAGAAGAAATAAAAATCACTAGTAAGAAGAGTAACATACCCATATAGATGCATGCCGCCATGAATGGAGACATAACGAAAGGGTGGACAGACTCACGTCTAATAACTTGAGTCTGAATCTGAATGCCAACATCCACAATGAGCGTGATCACAAAAATGGATAAACCCATGATATTTACAAAAAGTGACTTGTTGTCCAAAGACGCCAAAGAAGGCATTAAGACAGACATCATTGTGCACAGAAAACCCAAGCCTCCTACCTTAGCAACTTGGTCAACCTCAGATGGCATTGGAGTAGTCAAATCCATGGGTAGTTTCATAGCAACTGCTATTACAGTGAGAGAAGCAGAATTGAGTGAAAAGAATTTCACTGGAACCCAAAATTTCTTCGTCCTAAACATAAAAGTTAACTCAGTAAGCATCACAGTAAAGCATAACGTCGATGCCATCCAGATGTACCACCCAATTGACTCCACAGGTTTGCTATACTTAACCTCGCTTTCTATTTCATGGCAAACATCTAACAAAGCCGAGACATTTAATTTGATGGATTCTAAAATTGGGCGTGACTGGTTTAATTGTAACGTGAAATTTTTACAAAACTCGGCCATGTTTGGAATTTTTGGACAAGTAATATGTAAACTGAGGCCAGTTGTTTACAAAATAGGAAGTAAGCTTTTCTTATATAACAGTCTGTCGCTCATGTGCAGAAATTACGAGGATGTTGCAAGTAAAGCTGAGTGGACATGCATGTCATTATTGGACGTAGACTCTCTTTTAAAATAAAGTAAAAATCATTCATGACTTAAGGTGATGACTTATGCTATAAAAGTTAAAACTTAAAACTAAATATATTTTATTGGTTGAAGTTCAAGTATAACATAAATTAACAATTTTTAGGTAATAAAAAGGCTCTCACATCTACGATTTTTTATTCTAAAGTATTCCATTTAAGAAAAACATCATCATAGTTATTGTATTTTTTTTTTTTTTTGTTTTCTCCTATTAGACCATGTGTAGTGGGGAGTTCTAGCTTCTCCCTTAGGCAGAGTTTGACATGTGATATCTTAGTCAGTAAAGGAGCATTATGATGCTTGAAATTAAAAAGGAGTGTTGTGGTATAATGCCCCAACAATGATTAGCCAATTATTATTATTTTTTTAGAAAATAAAACAAACAATTCTATTGGCTAAACCAAAATCATCCGGGCGTTTCTACAAACAAGCCATTCGAAAATTTGGACGAATAATCACGCATACGGAGGCGGTGTACATGGCGTTTTGGGGCTTGAAGTGGAAAGAAAACACACACTTTACATTGCCACTACACATCGTCTTAAAGTAACGTAACAACATTTTTCAAAAGTAATGTAAACTAACTATATATGGTTCCAGGATGTTGGCCGCCCCTTGTATGCAAAAGAAAAAAATATTTGTCTGTTTCTTCTGGGAATTTTCGTTTCAGATTCACTATAGTTTTTCTCAACTATTTAAAAGTTTGATATTTAATATGTAAGTTTTTTACGGATTCCAATTTTTTTGACAGATTACGGACAGGTTTTTTATTGTAAACTTGTGCATCGTTAGAAATTAATGCACCATTCTATTCGGTAACTTATAAATCTTATTAAAACATCATTTAATTAAATAATATGTTAAATCATCATACAATGAAAGAGCGTTCTTGTGAAAAAAACGATATGGTTTTTGTACCTATGGTCATGTTCATCGTTCGGTTAGACAGCTCATAAAGAATATATCATATATGTGATGATATTTAATTTTTAACCCAAGACTACTCAACTAATATGTATGATATGAACCCACATTTGAAATTTGTATGTAAACTCATGCTAACTGTTTACGAAACAGAAAAGCATCTCTTTAAAAAAATAAAATAAAAAAAAAAAACAAAAAAAAAAAACATGTTTGTATGCCATCAAATTCTAGGATGTTGCAACGCAGTTTTGTGGACATTGCATTCTTGGATGAAGACTTACTGTACACTGAAATAAAGTAGAATTAGCCTACTTACGTGATCGCTCTTGTGATACAACTGTTAAGAAAGTTAATGTAAAATGTCTTGAATTTAGAAATAAATAATTATATGCAACCATAATTCGTATAAAATAGTGGATTTGTGGATGAGATGTAAGCAACGAACTAATAACTTTTGAAAAGAAAAGTATGAGAGCGATGAGATATTGATACTCGAAACAGAGTGTTTGAAAAAAAAGTGATGTGTGAATTTGAGTAAGCATTTATCTACATAAAAGAAAATAAACCTTAAAATGATTTATAAATAAGAAGTCGAACAAGTTCGATGTGTAAATCGGATTCTGTTCCGCTTAAATACTTGAGTATTACGGTGGGGTCGAATATGAACAGAATTAACAATTGGAATCCTATTATCGAGATTTTTGATAAAAGATTGTCTATGTGGAATAGGGCCGTTCAAATCGCTCGCCGCTCGCACGACGCTCATTCGAAAACTGCTCGGAGAATGCTCGTTCGATTTGACGCTCGAATGTAAATGAGCCGCTCTGCTCGGTTCGGTTTGTAAACGAGCCAAGCATGAGCAAAGGTCCGCTCGGCTCGGTTCGGCTCAAATTATTATTTTAATTAGTATATATATACATATACCTATACACATACATATATAAACATGTATACGCACACAATATAAATTATACATAATAGTATATATATATATACATTCGGCTCGGTTCGGCTCGAATTATTATTTTAATTAGTATATATATACATATACCTATACACATACATATATAAACATGTATACACACACATATATATATACACACACAAATATAAATTATACATAATACACACACACCTATGTATATACACACTTACACATGCATATATACTTAAATATAAATTAAATTTATAGTTTTATATGTACCACTCTATTAGATTTTAGTCAACGATATACAAATTTACAACTATATCTAACGTACTAGCTCAACCACACCAATAAAAAAAATAGCATTAAAACTAAAAGTTAAACCCTAAACCGATAAAAGATAGTTTGTTCATCGCCTCAATGTTTCATGTCGTTACCCTAAGTCGATCGTCTCATGCTCTCAATGTAATTGTTCGTGCAATATGATCATCGCCTTGTCGGCCACAACATTGTTATTAATAAGAAAAATTTTGTGCCATTAATTGTGCATGTTTTTAAAGACATAAAAACTTGAGACCCAACATTGTCACTATCTCTCTCAACAAATTTAAATCGGGCGACACGGTTGTCCAAATCGCTCGAATTTCGCTCGACGCTCGCTCGGAATTTTTATTGCTCGAAAAATGCTCGATTGATTTGAGGCTCGGTTTTAAATGAGCCGCTCTGCTCGGTTTGGTTTCTAAATGAGCCAAGCACGAGCAAAGGTCCGCTCGGTTCGGCTCGGCTCGTGAACAGCTGTGGAAAGCTAAAACTTTATCGATAGGGGGGAGGCTTACGTTAATAAATTCTGTGTTGGAAAGCCTGCCTATTTATTATTTCTCTTTATATAAGGCCCCTGCTGGGGTTTTAAAGTCTCTCGAAGCCAAGATGAGAAAATTCTTATGGGCCAGCAATGGTAACAATTCTAAAATGAACTGGGTGTCGTGGGATGGGGTTACTTGGCCGAAGTCAAAAGGTGGGTTGGGTATAAGCAGGCTTAAAGAGGTCAATGAGGCCCTCCTCGTTAAATGGGGATGGAGATATAGGGCTGAAAATCATAATCTTTGGTGTAAACTGATGGATGCGTGTCATAGTAAATATAAACAAAGGAACTTCATTCCGCTTACCGAAAATATGGCGGGGTGTTGGAAAAACATTGTGAAATTGATTTCCAAAATAAAATTAAATGGGAAGGGGGTAAATAATCATATCATGGGTAAAGTGGGGAATGGGGTTGATATTCGTTTCTGGATCGACACGTGGGCGGGTGACCTTCCCTTCTTGGAAAGGTGGCCCCATTTATTTGGTTTGGAGATGTTTAAATCGTGCAGGGTCGCAGAGAGAATGGAGTCAGGGAGTGGAAATGGTCCTTTCAATTGGCACTGGTCTAGACAGCCTGAGTCAGAAGAGGAACTTAAGGAATTGAAGGAATGCTGCGAGGTGCTCAATAGTGTGAGACTTTCCAACGGTAAGGATGTTTGGTTTTGGAAGGATGATAGTCAGAACAGTTTCTCGGTGAAGGAGGTCAAAGCGGCTATGATCAATGATAGAGGTAGTGGTCACCCTCCAAATTTTGTTTGGTGCAAGTGGGTTCCCATTAAGTGCAACATTATGAATTGGAGGGGCAATCTGGATAGGCTTCCTACTAGATTAAATTTAAAAATAAGGAATGTGGACATACAATCGGTAATGTGCCCTTTTTGTGACGAGGTCGAGGAATCGGTTGAGCATTTGTTCACTGCCTGCTAGGTTGCTTTGAGGGTGTGGTCGGCTTTCAGTGTTTGGTGTAACATTCTCCGCTTTATCTTTTTGAGTTTAAAGACATTTTAGAAATCCACAAGTTCAGTAAGCGGTGTAAGAAGGAAGAGAAGATCATTTACGGGTTGGCCTTGATTGTGTGTTGGTGCATATGGAAAGAAAGGAACGAGGTTGTTTTTAAACAGAAAAGATGTACCCCGCAAGAGATTATAGGGGAGTTAAAGTCTAAAGGTTTCGCTTGGTTAAAAAATAGATCTTATTGTAATTATATTAGTTGGACAGAATGGTGTAAATACATGTTGTATATGTTGTAATTTCCTTGCCCTTTGCCCGTTTGGGTCGTGGGTGCTGTTGTTTGTTTGGTCTTTTGTCCGTTTGGGTCGGAGGTTGTTTTAATGAAGTTTAATTTAAAAAAAAAAGTTTAAAAACAACATATAATTTGGTAATATAAAAATCTAACTCTTAAACATACGTATATGATTTTAACATTCGTGAAAAATGGATTTTACAATATGATTTTATAGTAAGTTTGTGCGTTGCAAATTTTTATGCATCGTTGGAAACTGATGCATCATTGGATTCAGAAACGTATAAAGTCCTATTTAAAACATCATGTAACAAAAATAATGTATCAAAACATATATGAATTGAAAGAAAATAAATGTGAAAAAAAAATTGTGTTCGTTGCATTGTCGGACAATAATAATAGATGTTCAATTAATATGTATGTGTTACAATAGTTATATGAGTTGTAATAGTTTAGTTCATTTTTGTATTACTGTAATAGAACAGGGACCAAACGTGTAAAATTGTAATTGGTTGGGGAGTCGTTTTATACTGTTAGGCTGGTAATAACAAATTTAGCTTGGATTTTGGTCTTTCTCTCTCTACTGTTTCTCTTTCTAAAACCTGAGCTCTAACATTGGTATCAGAGCATCGATCTTGGTGTTTCTGTATCAATTTGATTGCAAATTCGTTTCAATTCCACAAAATTGATCAATTGTTCTGATCAATTTCCGTCTGATTCGTTTCAATTACTCGAAATTGATCATTCGTTCGACCAATTTCATTCAATTCAATTCAATTTGACCTAATTCGATCATGGCTACAAAAACAAGGAATCAAGAACTCGAAGAACTTGTAAAAGAACATGAGAAGATAATTCAACAGTTCACAACCACAATTGATGATCTGAGGGTGTCTAATTCAGCAATTCAGTCAACATTAACAACATTGACTGAAAAATTGATTAATAAAGACACAACGCAGGATGATGTTCTCACTATGACCTCGAAATCTGACCGTTCACACATGAACACCAGATTTTGCAAACTGGAGTTTCCGAAGTTTGATGGACTGGATGTTGTTGGGTGGATATACAGAGCAGAGCACTTTTTCATGGTGGATGAGACACCAGAGGAATCGAAAATGAGAATTGCAGTGATTCATTTGGAAGGAAGAGCCTTGCAGTGGCATCAAGGTCATCTAAAAGCTAGGGGAATCACAATCAAGGATATTTCATGGGATGAATACAAAAAAGATGTGGTGCACAGATTCGCTGATTCATTTGTTGAAAATGCTTTGGAAGACCTTGTATCTCTTAAACAAACATGAGATTTACAAGATTATTGCGACTCTTTTGATGCTCTTCTGAATAAGGTATCTAACATCAATGAATCTCAGGCAGTTTGTTTGTTCATTCATGGTTTATCACATTCAATTGCTGGTCCTGTTAGAATGTTTAAACCGGAAACATTAAAGAAGGCTTATTCTTTAGCAAGAATCCAAAATTCTACTAATTCTAAGTCAAAAGGTTATTCAAGTTCTGTGTCAAAATCTTTTTCTCCCCTAAATGGTCCTGTAAGTGCTTCCAAGATTCCTTTATTGCCTTCTCCTAACACAACTACAGTTGGGTCAACTTCTGCCAGTAAGGGGGTAAATAAAACTGTAAGGAACAAAGAAATTGATGCAAAAAGGGCGAGGGGTGAGTGTTTTTGGTGCCCTGAGAAGTTTACCCCTACTCATGTTTGTAAGAATAAGCAGTTCTTTACAATTGAAGTCCATGGGGAGGATGATGAAATAGATAATGAAACTGAATCTATTGTAGTTTCTAGTCAAGTGAACTCAGACCCTTTGATATCATTACATGCTATCTCAGGAATACCATCATTTTCAACTATGAGAGTGATTGGTACTATAGGCACTAGACAGTTACAAATCTTGATAGATTCTGGGTCAACTCATAATTTCATAAATCAAGAATTGGCTGCTAAACTACATTGCCCTACAAAAACAGTGAATTCAATGCAGATTACAATAGCTGATGGTAATAAGTTGGATTGTATGCAATTGTGTGAAAACTTTCAGTGGGTTATGCAAGGTAGTTGGTTCAAGGCTGATATGTTTTTGATTCCCTTGAGTAGTTATGACATGGTCCTTGGGGTACAATGGTTGAGAGAACTTAATGATATTAGTTGGAACTTTAAAGATCTGACTATGAAGTTTAAAGTGGGCAATTTAACTTTTGAACTCAAGGGATTGGACAACAATAATACAGTTTCTTTATGTTCAGCTGAGAAGTGTAATGACTTAATGTCTAAACAATATTCTGTGGCTTCTTGCCAACTGTTTAGCATTCAAGATCAAGGTAGTGATAAGTGTCAACATGAACCAACCATACAGGATAACATGCATGATCCGGCACTGTTGAAGCTGTTAACACAGTTTGAAGATATCTTTCAAGAACCTACTCAGTTACCTCCTTCTAGGAATTGTGACCATAAGATTGTTCTGGTAAATGAAGACATTACCATAAATCATAAACCCTATAGATACCCTGCTGGTCAAAAAGACATTATCGAAAAAATGACTCAAGAAATGTTGGATTCTGGAGTTATTAGAGACAGTCAAAGCTCGTTTGCCTCACCTGTTGTACTTGTTAAGAAAAAAGATGGGTCCTGGAGGTTATGCATTGATTACAGAAAACTTAACAATGCAACAGTTAAGAACAGATATCCTATTCCATTGATTGAGGAACTATTGGATGAATTACATGGAGCAACAATTTTTTCAAAGCTGGATTTAAGAGCAGGGTATCACCAGATCAGAATGTATGAAAAGGATGTACATAAGACAGCTTTCAGAACTCACCAGGGTTTATTTGAATTTTTGGTCATGCCTTTTGGCCTTACAAATGCTCCTGCAACTTTTCAGGCTCTAATGAATTCAGTCTTTAAAGATCTCATCAGGAAATGTGTTCTTGTGTTTTTTGATGACATATTGGTTTTTAGTTCGAACATGGGTCAGCATATTGAAGATTTAACACAAGTCTTTAAGTTGTTCAGACAACATTTCTTGGTTGCTAAAAGATCTAAATGTTCTTTTGCTGGAGCTAAGGTTGAGTATTTAGGCCACATTATTTCTGGGAAAGGGGTGTCCACGGATCCTACAAAGATTACGGCTATTAAGGAGTGGCCTGTTCCTGAAACAATTAAACAGTTAAGGGGATTCCTGGGGCTGGCAGGGTATTATAGAAGATTCATTCAAGGTTTTGGAGTCATTGCTAAGCCTTTAACTGATCTTTTGAAGAAAGATTCTTTTATTTGGTCAGAAAAAGCAACCCAGGCCTTTAACATTTTAAAAGATGCTTTGGTTCATTCCCCTGTGTTGGCCTTACCAAACTTTAATGACCCTTTTACCCTTGAGACTGATGCATCTTCTAAGGGAATTGGGGCAGTGTTAATGCAAAGGGGACATCCTCTGGCCTATATGAGTAAGTCACTTTCTGCTAGACAACAAAGTCTATCTGTATATGAAAAAGAACTTCTGGCAATTCTTATGGCAGTCAAGAATTGGCACCATTACTTGATCATCAACAAGTTTATAATAAAAACCGACCAGAAAAGTTTAAAGCACTTGTTGGAACAAAAAGTTGTTACTCCTCTGCAACACACTTGGTTGTCAAAGCTTATGGGCTACAATTATGAGATTGAGTATAAGAAAGGTTGTGAGAATAAAGCTGCAAATGCATTATCCAGAAAGCAAGGCATGTGTTTGTTACAAATGGGTTTAAGCACTATTCAACCTTTATTATGGGACAAAATTAAGGCTTCTTGGGCTGATGATCAACAGTTACAATCTATCATTGATAATATAAAGGAGGGTAAAACAGTCACAAATTATAGTTGGGATGGTCATAAGTTGCTAAAGAAAAACAGGATTGTGATTGGGCAAAATCACCAACTGAGACAAGAGATCATTGCATTATATCACAACTCTGCGATAGGGGGCATTCTGGATTTTTACCTACCTATAACAGAATTAAACAATATTTCACTTGGTCCAAATGTTCTAAAGAGGTGAGAGCTTTCATTAAGCAGTGTAATGTTTGTTTAAAGGCTAAGTATGAAACACTTGCCTCACCAGGATTATTGCAGCCCTTGCCTGTTCCTAAGTCCATCTTTAGTGATATTACTATGGATTTCATCTCTGGTCTACCTAGGGTCAATGGTAGGGAGTCTATTTGGGTGATTGTTGATAGGTTAACGAAATACACTCATTTCTTACCACTTGTACACCCTTATTCAGCACCTCAACTGGCCCAACTTTTCTTAGATAACATTTTCAAGTTGCACGGGTGTCCTCAAACTATTGTATCTGATAGGGACACACTGTTCCTTAGTAATTTCTGGCAAGAATTCCTTAAACTACAGGGCATTACTTCTGCATTATCTACCTCTTACCACCCACAAACTGATGGGCAAACAGAGGTTCTGAATAGATGTCAGGAAACGTATTTGAGATGTATGGTGATGGAAATACCTAAGGATTGGCCAAAGTTTCTATCTTTAGCTGAATGGTGGTACAACACAACTTTCCATTCCTCCATTGGTATGACCCCTTTTCAAGCTTTATATGGATTGATACCACCTATACACATTCCTTTCATACCTAATGATACTGCTGTGGCATCCTTGGAACAGCTGTTCTTAGAAAGAGAAATTGTGTTACAAATTTTGAAGTTTAATTTGGTGAGAGCAAGAAATAGGATGAAGCAGCAGGCTGATTTACACAGGTCAGATAGGAGTTTTGAAGTGGGTCAGTGGGTATTTGTGAAGTTGCATCCATATGCACAGACTACTTTGAGAACTAATAGGTATACTAAGCTCAACCCTAAGTTCTATGGGCCTTATTTGATAATTCAGAAGGTTGGGAAGGTAGCATACAAGTTAGATTTGCCCCCGGAAGCTCAAATACATCATACATTTCATGTGTCTCTTTTGAAAGCTGCAACAGGTCCTATTTCTGTTCCTACTCCACTTCCTGAGGCACCTCGTTTTAGTTTACAACCACAAGCTCTTTTGGATAGGAAGCTGGTTCGAAGGGGTTCTAAGGCAACAATGAAAGTGTTGGTTCATTGGAGTGGTTTACCTGCTTCTGATGCTACGTGGGAATTTTGGGAAGATTTTAAACTGAGGTTTCCGGAATTTAATACTTGAGGACAAGTATTTGGTTGAGGGGAAAGTATTGTTACAATAGTTATATGAGTTGTAATAGTTTAGTTCATTTCTGTATTACTGTAATAGAACAGGGACCAAAAGTGTAAAATTGTAATTGGTTGGGGAGTCGTTTTATACTGTTAGGCTGGTAATAACAAATTTAGCTTGGATTTTGGTCTTTCTCTCTCTACTGTTTCTCTTTCAAAAACCTGAGCTCTAACAGTATGAGATTATGATGTGAACCCGTGTTTGAAATTTTAGGCGAAGTCATATGTAAACTCACGCTAACTGTTTAAAAAAACAAAAAGCGAGCACCTCTTTTGTCAAACTTTGTTGTTTGTTTGCAGAAAATCAGAGGATGTTGCAAATGTTGTTTTGTGGACATGGCATCATTGAACAGAGACTTACTATTTTGAAACCAAGAAGAACTAGTTTAATACCCGTCCGGTGGACGGGTACTTCACCATAATAATATACCTTGATCTCACATCGGTTATAGCTTTTAAGACCACACGGAATGGGTGTGGAAAAGCAGCGTGGAAGCAGTGGCGGATTTAGAAAAAACCTAAAGGGGCAACGTTTCTATAAAAAGGGGTAGCGAAATTGAAAAAACATCACATTTTTCCAAAATTTACACTGATTTTACACTACCGCTGGAGCGTCAAGGGGCAACGGGCGTTGCCCCTTATTCTATGCTAGGTCCGCCCCTGCGTGGAAGTCACTCCACGTCGGGCACACTGGCCCGCGTATGGCGTGGAGGGCGGCATGGTGGGTGAGGCGAGGAAATCTTCACCGGTGTTGAGGCATAAGGGATGATGACATGGCATGTTGTAGTTGGTTATTCGTTTCTTTGTAACACGATCAAAGCTCTATAATTTGAACATATGCCAAATGAATTGTATAAAAATTAAAGAATTCACTCCAAGTAAGTTAGGCATACAATTGCAGTCTTGTAGAACCCTAAACTAAGCATGTAACCATGTGTAGGTGGAAGAACCCCAAACAAATATGCAAAGCAAGAACTTTTAAACACTCAACATCGATTTGTTTTCAACCCCAAGCAACTGATACTTTCATCTACATAAATCTATTTCTAATTTCAGAACACCAGCGATTAAAAATAAACATAATAAAATATAAATTAAAGTAAATTGCCCAAAGAAGATGATAATTTAAAAAATAATCGTTACTAATCACAGGCAAACCCAAAAGAGAACGTGTACCCTCAGGGAGCATCTCCTAGATCTCAAAATCTGAAACATTGAGTATATTTGATTACTTGTATATAATTAAACATCAAACAATAGCTGTTCAGTGAACATGTAAATCATAAAAAAATTGTATTTAATTAAAGATGCTGACCCATTGCCTTTGTTCATTAAACCATTCAACTGCTTGGTCTTTTGATAAATTTATGCTTTTGGGCGTGTTCCAATAACCACGTACACATAGTACATCATGGATGGATATAAGCTAGATTGATAATTGTGGAATTAGCAAGCCAAAAATCAGACTTGTTTGTGTGTGGTTACTGGTTACTTCACCCAACTTTTAAAAGCTCATATTCTTTCCAAAAATGGATGAAAGAACTGGTTTAGAAAATGTACCAGCTAAGCGACCAGTGGTTACCACTGGGAGTTCTCCATTTGCACTGCAGTATGCAACATTAAACACAGACGAAAAGCTTGTAGATACTTTTTCGTAATTCCAATAGACATGTGTTGTGCAACCACCTACATCATCCAACCAACACAATATAAACCTATCACTCTCAAATATAAGATTAAAATATGAAACTACTGAGTTCTAAATACAAAATAACATGCTGACCAGTTTCAACCCATACCAATGCAATCATTATATATTACACAAATAATTAGAGGACAAAAAAGTTAGGCAATCAACACAAACACAACTGACCGTTTCAACCCGTACCAAAAGTTATATGTTTCAACTCGAACCCGTTTTGACCTGTTACCCAAACTGCACTTGCCACCACTAGTAATGATGATAAGATATGCACCTGCCACCTGTAGTAATAATAATAACATAACTTGAGATGAATAAAGATACTAACCAAAGTCCAAAATAAGTATATGTAATAAAACTTGAGCAAATGGTTTATTTCTTGTGAAAACTGAAGTAATGCCCACACAATGATTTGAAAACCAAGCAACAACACAAGTAGCTTTTACTCCAAAATCCAAGTAACACTTATAACAGTAGAAAATAAATGCCGATCATTAAATAAACTCAGGCATTAAAATTTTGACTTTCAACTCCAAGCATTAAAATCAGTCTCCTCTGTTCCAAAAAATTTCATTTTTAATAGCCACACAAAATCATTAAAATTTATTAAAATGTGTCTAGGTTTAATTATGAATTCTAATATACTGGCTTCAGATTTCTAATTCATAAAATTGAATATAGTAAAATCACAGAGCACCCTAGCAATGTAGGATTCAAAACAACAATAACAACAACCAAGCAAACTTCAAAATCAAAGCAATGCTATACGGACCCAATATAAAGAATCCCAAACAATCAAATCAAATGAGCAAAAATTGAAAATCAGGGGATACCTAAGATTTAGACAAATCAAATGGGCAAAAAAGTGGATCCAACAGTTTCAGCATGGCCAAACACCTCAACAGGTACTAAAGCTACAGAAACTAATGGCTGGCAAGCATAAACAAACATGCGTATTTAGTGCCAAGAATAGACAAAAATGTAATTTAGTGTAAATCTATAAAGAAGCATTAAGTAAACATGTCATAATCATTTCATAAATTTTGCAAAGAATAAAACATAGCCAACATTAAAGATGATTGGAGGAAGAAGATACACAAGGAAAAAGTCTTCACTGAAAACAAACAAATGTGAATTTGTTCATCCACTCGATAATAAAGTTATAGAACATGTGCAAAGACCCTGCCATTGCCATGCAACAGGTAGTGATAATCTATGAAGCACGGGAATGGCTTGGAGCCATGAGTACCCGTCCCGGGGACGGCGTGGCGCCGGAAACGCGCCGGAAACGCCATGGGGACGTCCCCCGGACGTTTCCGGAAATACGGGGACAGCATCAAAATGCTTCCGGGAAAATGGGGACGGCAATTCGACGTTTCGGGAACGTTTCCTTCATGGCCGGCCCTGAGCAAGTTGAAAGAAACATAGCAGAGTGAATGTAACGTGACTGCATTTTTCTCCGGCCAACATGGACGGCTCCTGTGGTGGGTGGTGTTTTAGGTTAGGCAAAAGAAAGAGATGATGCGTACTTCCAGTGGGCCTATCTATTCTATTTTATTACATGGGTCTATCTATTATTTTATATTAGTCGGGCCTCTTAAAGTTCAGTCCAGTGGGCCGGCCAAATCAAAGTCTAATACAAAGTTAAAAACCTATCCTTTTAGACGTGTGTAATATTTTAGTTAATAGGGTAAGTCATATAACTTTATTAATTTGGTTCGGTTAAGCAGATAAAATTATATTATTAATTGAAAATATGAATACTTAATTGAAAATATGTATACTACTTGAAACATTAAACATATTATATTTTATAAACTTAATAATAAAAGATATTTCTAAAATTTGGAGTTTACACTTTACATCAATATATATCCATTTTGGACTTTGTTTAATATATTTTTATTTTTTTTGCCGTACCCGTATCTTGAATTTTTGAGTTTTGCCGTTTCCCGTACCCGTATCGTCCCCGTACCCCCGTCTCGTACCCGTTCCCGTGCTACATAGGTGATAAAAAAAATTCTAATTCTCTTTACACTTTTGATTAAAATTAATGCCATTCCACAAAATTCAAAACGAAAACCGGATTAACATGATACCTTACTATTATTGCATATGCTTAGTATACTTCAAGCATGCCTGACAGCTAAATTGGAGGTAGATGAAGTTGATGATGAAGACTCCGATGACCTATATACGTTTTCATAAATCTAATTGAATATCTTTGAATCTTTGTAATAAGTTGTTTGCTTTGCACAACCTTGAAATATTCCAGAAAGAATAACAATTAAAGCCTTTATTTGCTTCCTCAATTTCAAATAATTTGCCATGCTTTGTAAGAAAGGAGAATCGTACCCAATAATTTTTGCTCATGTGAAAATTCCAAGTAGTCCAACGTGAGAATCAGAGTATCAGACAATTCGTCGAACAACTGGTGCGCAACAAAAACAGAACATTCTTAGATGTTGAATAAAACCAGTCACAAATCTATGCCAGCCACCACCCACCATCATCATATGCCTACCTTCAATACAAACATAAAATGTCAATAGAATCTTTGTTTTCAAGACGCATAAATTCATGTTAACAACTGTACCCGTATATAAGAAAGGGACATCTTTGGGTCTCGTAGCGGTGGAGAGGGGAAAATTATGAGATCGGCGATGGCTAACCGAGAATCGTGATCGTTACTTCCGACGTCGGAGGTCAAAAGAAACGGGGAGGTTCCTCCAAAAATGTTGTTTTGTGGCGATCTTATTGAGAAGATACAAATTGTAATGGACCAAAACAGATAATAAACCAAATATGAACCCTAAAATCCCAATTTCACATTAGTAACAGGCATTACCTGTTAAATTGAACCTTCAGATCCTTAGCCATAAGAGAAAAAGGTTGAGGTAGAGAGAAGGAGGGCCAACATTGAAGTTTGGGAGAAATGAGGACGCTGCAAGAAGTGTGAATCCATCAAAATAAACTGCTAAAAACTGCTCAAATTCATGATTTATTCATAAACGCATATAGAGAGATTAAATGTGATGGATTACTTACAGTTTTAGTATATCCGATGTAGGGATCGGGAAAGAGGACGTACATGGTCTTCTGGTGCGTTTCATGGGGAGCTTGTGTCTTCTTCAATCCAAAAGCAAGTTAGTGGTATATGAAGTTGTTGTAGTTGCAAAAGTTTAGGAGAGTGGGGGTGAACTGACAAAGGGAAGAAACTACATTGAACTCTAAACCCACGATCCAATTTTGCAACTGGAAACTTGATTTGCGGAGAACGTGGGAAGAAAAATATGGAGGTAGCGAAAGTGACTGGAACTGACCTGAGCTGCCATGACAATAGATATTTTTGTGAGTTTAAGTGGCTGAGATTTAATCTCAGCCAAATCCAATGGCCAATGTTAATTTGAAAGTTGGTTACACTTAATGGGAACAATATATATATAATTCACCGACTAACACGTTACTTGTGTAAAGATGGTAATTGGTGTTGCCTTCTTAGCTATAGGGTGTGGTCATGACCCTCATGATCACTATGACCCTTCACGTCAGTGCCATATAACCCACCTTTAATCCACCATCTAAAACCACTACCCTAAGGGTGTGGTCATGACCCAAATCACTAACCTCTTATTTGTTTTAATTTATGTTTGTCTAAAGGAAAAGAAATGATTTGTTGAAAAATGGAAAGGAGGACCATTGTTGCCATGGTTTAATCCATGCAAACCATTGTGGATCAAGCAAGGGGGTGGTGTAGCCTTCCATTCATGTTCCTAGATGGCGAATCATGTTCCAACCATGACTCCCACACCCTATAGCCTTACAAAATTGGTCTTAGGGTGGAGGGAGTGGTCACCCAAGGGGGAGTGTTTAAACAATTTCTAGCCAACAATATCATGTCATGTCAAGTCCCCACTCCATTTGTAGGATCGTGTACGGACCCAAAACGAGTCGATCAGAGGCGTTCTACACAATATGAAAGGCGGAAACAGACATATTGTGTGTGATTCAGCAAGATATTCACTTTTAACTGTCTTTCTATTGATCTGGTAACAATTACAAATCTGTAGACACTTCGACAGAGCTTCGCCATCGGAAACACTCTTTCTAATTCCCTTTCAAATGAACCGGATCTACCCCTATATATAGACACACTAATTCCGCTTGAACACTACTTCAAGCGAAATTACATTGAAGCGGAATTAACAAGTCAAGCGGAATTACATTGTTCAAACGGAATTACATTGTAATTCCAAGCGGAATTACTTGAAGACCTCTTCAAACGGAATTAGCCATCTTCAAGCGGAATTAGCCATTTGACTTGATTTCTTGAACTTTGTGCCCTGAACAGTGCAAGACTCGATACAAGACGAAGTCGACAGACGTATACACCAACAGACTCCCCCTCGGATGTTGACGAGTCTTAAGTGTCGAGTCTTCAACCTCTTCAGTCTTTATCAGTCTGATCGCTCTCTGAAATATCTGACAGTGTAAGCATCCTCAAATTTTATCTCCTTCTCCTCTTCAGCATCAACATACTCCCCTCGAACAAATAATCTCTACACGGATGTCTTCAGACTCCCCCTTTCGATTTGCTGGGATCGCAGCCTGGCTTGTTAAAATCACAAAGTCCTCAGGTATCGGAACCTGGCTCTCTATCACTCAGAATCAGGATCTCAAATCTGACTATCCTGCACATTCTCTACCTAAAAGTAAATTTTCAAATTTTCAACTTGACAATTTTAAAATTTTACTTAATAGAATTCTTTTAACAACACCACATTTATTGTGAGGTAGATATGATTATAACACTTTTAAACTCTGATGAACCACTTGAATACAAATATTCAAAAATTTTTCTCATTTAGACACACACTCCCCCTCACCACATGCTCATCATGTTTAGCACTTGGAATTTTGAAAATCAGCTCTCCAACATCAGTTGTCAAAAATCTTTTTGAATTTTTCAAAATTTATGCTAAAACACACTAAAATCTTTTTGGATTTTTGAATGAAATGAAATGCAATAAAGTAATATTTACATACAATATTTTTGTGAGTTTGTGTAAGAGGATCATATCAGTTTTTGACAAGTCACAAGTACCGTTGAGCTTAGTTACACATTAAGAATTAAACAATTCACTTAGATTGCCGATATACTGATCCACTTAGATTTTCACACAAATTTCAACTGATTCAGGATATGAATTATGTGAATTAAGAACTTAAACTCATTCATGTGTCCCACCTCTTGAATATACTCCCGTATCCAGATCCCAATATTCAGTCTTACAGGTGAGTATACCACAGATGATATCTGTAAGGGGTTAAATGCGAAGGCCGTGAGAGCTCAGGTCAGAACTTCCGTTCAGCAGAGAGATGACGGCTTCGACTTTTGGTGGGTCCCCTTTAGAGGATCTTTTTTACAACAGCACATGATTTGCATTTTTCAATGTTTCATCATTTTTTATGCTGAGGGCAGGCTTTTATTTCAAGCAAGCGTAAAGTATTCTCCGGGGACTAGGCCATTGCTTCCGCAAAATCAGAAGTCCCGGGATAATACCCCAGATATCACTGAGCATAAAGACCTAGTATCTCAGAAAGAGGGACCTTTCAAACGAAATTTCAGGGGTTACCTATATATCCAAGTAGTGTTTCCCACGAAATGAGCAAGTTTGAATTTAAGTTTATATCCCGAAAAAGCTTACTAAATGTGTAAAAACCTATCGGCATATCATTAGTGAGACCATTTAACGCTATTTAAACATTATATTTCTTTAGCATACTGTAACTGTCTACTGATGTACTATCATTCCTCTTCTTTAACACCAAAACTCATTTTTGATTTTATCATGTTTTTGACTTTTTCAAATTTTCTAATGTTTTTGGATTTTCTGAAAATTCTTACTCCCCCTAAAATGTAAACACATTTAAAAGGAAATTTGAAAACAAACTGTATAACCAGTTTGTCACTCTACTTGTACAGTTTAAAAAAAATGACAACATGATGTGAATTGCTTCAATTCTCCATCCACTTGGCATAAACAATCAGAACTCCCCCTTACAATAAACTATTTTCTCATTATGATTTCAAAACTCTTAAGTTTGTTTTAACCAAAATGATTTTTCCAGAAAATAGGTTTTGTTGAATTTAACCCACTTGTAGGTTAGGGGTTCATCACATTGTTTTTCTCAACCATTTGACAAATATAACAATTTTTTTGGATTTAATCAGCAATATCACTTGTAGAAAATCAAGTACAACTTAATGTCCCTGATTTACCACTTCTAAGTCGAAATATCACAAAAGTGAATTTCTCAAGAAAGATGCCGATTCATGCTCCACACTTACCAACCTGGGAGCTCCGGCACTGTCCACAACCTGTAAAATTTAACAATTTTTAAGGTTCATACACAAAAACAACAATTTATCGAGAAAGATGCCGATTCCTGCTCCACGATTATAAACTTGGGAGCTCCGGCAAGTCAGGATTTTACTTGTGAAAAACTTCCATCCAAGCCTGACTAAACTTGGATGTTTCCTTCTCAATTTCACTTGGGTAAAACGTTGCTTTCTTTGTTTCATAAAAGTCCTTTACCCCTCTGGCCTTTCCCTCGACCATTTTCCCAAACATCTTTTTAACATTCTCATTAAAAGCTTTTTCAACATCAAATTCATTCTTTTCAGAATAAAATTGATTTGAGATTTCAACTTTTCCAACCTTTGATTTTAAATTCTCAGCCCGCAATGGTGGAAAATGAACATCATCCAAAGGCGAAACTGAGTTTTCATCATTTTTAACAACATGTGGCTCTTCTGATTTTGTGGAATCAGATTCATCGCCAAGTTTTACATTTGATTTCTTAACAACCCATGTTTGGTTGTCAAGATTTCCCCTTCGTTTGTAAAACCTTTTCGAACACTTACCAACTTCATATGTTGAATTTTTAAACTCTTTAAATCTTTCAGTTGGTGGTTCGGTTTTATCAACAACTATTTCTTTGAGTTTTTCTGAGACTCCCTGTTTTGTGTTGGTTGCTTTAGGACAGTTCCAAGTGATGTGACTAACTTCTTGACACCTGTAACAGGTTCTAGTCTCTTTTCTCTGATGAGCTTCAGTTTTCTTCTTTTCAGCAAGAAATTCCTGATTTGATTGTCTCCAGAATGAGCTCTTCTTTTCATCCCCAGCAGAAGTACCTGACACAAATTTTGTATTTTTAGAAATTTTCTCATTTTTATAGTTTTCTGGTGGAATAAAACCAAGTCCTTTCTTTTTGAAATTACCGTTATGGTTTGGTTTCTTTCGATAACCTGAACCAGAACTGTAACCCTTTTTCTTGTTTAAATGTTGTTGAACTCTTGAGGTGTACTTTTTAGGTTTATCATTAAGATTTACATCTTTTATTTCAGAAATATTAATTTCTGTTAGTTTGAAAACCTTTTTGATCATTTCAGGTTTAACACCTCTTATTGGAAATTCTTTATCAAAATATAATTTGTCAGAGCCATTCAAAGTATATGCAACTTCAAATGTTTCGTCATTCAAATTAGATTTTGACAACAAAAATTCTTTACTATACACCCGTTTTCCCGACGACTTTGAACTCCTGACAGACGAACTCGAACTCCTGGACTCAGACATTGACTCGGACTCCTCATCTTTATCTAACACCTGATCGACCATCCTTTTTATTAACTCAGACTCATGATCTATGTCGGACGCTGTGAATGTGATGTCAATATTGTCTGGTAATACATCGGTTATCTCGGACTCCAACTTTATATTGACTGCCTTTTTTACTTGTTCCTCATTCGGTTTCTAGACGAATACCCTTCCCAAATTGGAGGCGGACACTTGTTATAACTGACACTCTGTTTCTTACCAGTATCCTTTTTCTTCGGCTTCTTGTCGTCAAAAACTTCAAAACCTGCAACAGTTGGATAAATTCTGTCAATTAAGTAATCAGAACTTGAATAACTTTTCAATAATCGTCAGATTCTTTCATTTTCAACTTTTTCAATTTCCAACTCCTGCTTCAACTTAGCACACTCTTCGATGTAGTAATTGATCTCTTTTTGTTTGGACATCATTGTTGCATTCACCATTGTCAAAGCATTTTCTCTTTCAGAGTTTGTCTTCTGCAAACTATTCACAGTTTTGTTCAATACATCGTACGATTCTTTCACATTCTTGACATCAAACAACAACTTTTCTTTCAACTTTTCAAGCTCACTAAACCTTTCATCTTTATCTTCACATTGTTTGCAAGGTTCCAAACATGTAAGACAAGGCTTTGTAACTTCTGAAGAATGATATGGCTCAATTGGAATTCTCTTTCATTGATACCTCAATATAAATACAAGATACAATCCCTTAGGGAACAAGTAAATCCCTTAACTTAGGGAACAAGTAAATCCCTTAGGGAACAAGTAAATCCCTTAACTTAGGGAACAAGTAAATACAAGATAATAATAATATCATAACTATATTTACATAAACTATATTCTATTACACCCCCGCAGTCGAAGCAAGAGGTGGGCGAATGTTGAGACTGGAGCGGAAATCATCAAATAATACCCGAGGTAAGCCTTTGGTGAAGATGTCAGCAATCTGTAAACGAGTAGGAGTGTGAAGTATCCGGATGGTACCACGTTGAACATGTTCTCGCACAAAATGAATGTCCAGTTCTATGTGCTTTGTGCGTTGATGCTGAACCGGATTACTAGATAAGTAGATTGCATTGATATTGTCACAATACACCAAAGTGGCTGTGGAGAGGGGCCGACGTAACTCGAGAAGAAGGTTACGAAGCCAACAAACTTCAGCAACGACATTGGCAACCGCTCGGTATTCTGCTTCGGCACTGGAGCGGGAAATAGTGGACTGTCGCTTTGATGACCAAGACAATAGATTCTGTCCCATGTATACACAATAACCTGAGGTAGAGCGACGGGTATCTGGACACCCCGCCCAATCAGCATCCGTATATGCTCGAAGAGAGATATCGGGGCACGGTGATAAAGTGAGACCATATTCAGCCGTACCACGGATGTAACGTATAATACGTTTCAGCGCGTTCCAGTGTTCGATGCTGGGATTATGCATGTGAATGCATATCTGTTGAACCGCATAACTGATATCAGGTCTAGTAAACGTGAGATACTGAAGTGCGCCCGCAAGGCTGCGATATAAAGTGGGGTTATCAAACGGGACGCTAGAGTGAGCACTAAGCTTTGGTTTGGTATCAACAGGTGTGGCGACCAGATTACAAGTAGACATACCCGCACGGTTGACAATGTCCAATGCATAAGACTTTTGTGAGAGAAACATTTTGTGGCCTGTGCGAGAAACCGTAATACCCAAAAAATAGCTGAGAGGTCCAAGATCTTTCATTGCAAACTCAGCTGTGAGGCTGCCCATGAGCTTGACTCGAAGCGAGTCAGTTGAAGTAGTGAGTATGATATCATCCACATAAATTAATAGATAAGCAATGTCACCCCCGTGATGATATGTGAAGAGAGAGTTATCACATCGACTCTGTAAGAAACCTATAGAGGTAACAAAATCTGTAAATCTTTGATACCACGCCCTAGGGGCTTGTTTAAGCCCGTAAAGCGACTTTTTGAGAAGACACACATGATCCGGAAAATCTCGATGGCGAAACCCCATTGGTTGATACATATACACAGTCTCGTTGAGGTTTCCATGAAGAAAAGTGTTGGTGACATCCAACTGATGAATGGACCAAGACTGAGATAATGCTAGTGTCAGAACGGTTCGAATCGTAGCCGGTTTAACAACCGGACTAAAAGTTTCCCCACAATCAATACCCACCTCCTGATTTCGACCATCACACACAAGCCGTGCCTTGTACCTTTCAAGTGTGCCATCGGACCTGTATTTGTGGCGAAAAAGCCACATGCTGCGAATAATGTGCATATCAGGGTGTCTCGGGACAAGTTCCCAAGTCTTGTTTTTAATTAAGGCATTAAATTCGGTCTGCATAGCGTTAAACCATTCCGGGTTGGACAATGCATCTTTGGGATTTTTGGGTATAGGGGCGATGGTTGATGTGGAAAGGTTGAAAATATGTTTCGGTTTGGAGATACCGGACATGGCACGGGTTTGCATAGTGCGAGTGGGGGGTAAGGGTGGTGGAAGCGGTATGGATTCGGTGGGGGGCTGAAGTGGTGAGTGGGGGGTCGGTGCGATAGGTGTAAGGTGGGCCAGGTTTGATTGAGTGTGGGCCGAGGGAGGAGGGGATTGGGCCGAGTGGGCTGGCGCAGTGATGGTGAGCAATGGGTCGGAGTGGGCTGATTGAGTATGGGCTGAATGAGGGGGGGATTGGGCCGAATGGGGATTAGGCAGCGGTGAGGGATGTGTAGGTGTGGTGGGCTCAGGTGTTTGGTGTGTTAAAGAGGGAGGTATGTGGTGGAAGTATGGGTGTATAGGATCATCTAAAAAATTGTAGGTTTGAGGTGTTTGCTTGTGGGATTTGGAAAAAGGGAAAACCGTTTCATCAAAAAGGACATGTCGATTGATGGTAATTTTTCGGGTTTTAAGGTCAAAGCATTTGTATCCTCGGTGATTAGGGGGATAACCGAGGAATACACACGGGTAGGAACGGTAAGCAAGTTTGTGAATAGTTGTATGGGGAATAAGTGGATAGCAAATGCACCCGAATACACGAAGGTGATTGTAAGATGGGAGGCAGTGATATAAACGTTGGGTGGGGGTTTGAAAATTATGAATTTTGGTGGGGATGATATTTAATAGGTAGGTTGCGGTTTCGAGTGCGTGTTGCCAAAAATTGGTTGGTGTAGAGGAGTGGGCCAAGAGGGTACGGATAAGGTTATTTATTGTACGTATTTTCCGTTCGGCTTTACCATTTTGTGAGGAAGTGTGAGGGCACGAAAAACGGAAGTGCATGCCTTGCATATTGTAAAACGCTTGAAATTGGTGATTGGCATACTCTCGTCCGTTGTCACATTGGAATTGTTTTATTTTAGTGTCAAATTGGGTTTGGATAAAGTTGTTGAATTTTGTGAACATGGTAAATACTTCAGATTTGTGAGATATAGGGTAGGTCCATAAAAAATTTGTGTAGTCGTCCAAGAATAAGACATAATAACGATGACCCCCATTAGAAAGGATGGGAGATGTCCAAACATCACTATGAATAATATCGAATGGTTTCAAAGTGCTTGTATTAGATGCAACAAAAGGAAGTCTAGTATGTTTACCAAAAATACAAGCGGTGCAAACGTTTTTATTAAAAGAACCAAAAGAAACTGAACGAGAGGTTTTTAAAGTTTGTAAAATAGCCGGGCCTGGGTGACCGAGCCGTTGGTGCCAAATGTCTTGAGATATAGCTGCATAAGTGGAAGCGGTGTTGAGTTTCGTGATGTTGGACGGACTGAGAGTGTAGAGATCCCCCGAGCTATTGCACCGGAGGATAGGTTTCTTGGTCTGGAGATCCTTCACAGTAAAACCATATGGGTCAAATTCAACAGACAAATGATTATCAGTTGTAAAACGACGCACAGAAATAAGGTTTTTGACTAAGTTGGGTGCGTATAAGACATTATTGAGTTGAAAAGGTGGGAATGGTGGTGGGAGGGTTATGTTGCCTTGTCCAAGAACCGGAATGGTTGTGCCATTGCCGACTATTATGTTGCGAATAATGCCAGAATTAAAAATAGAATGAAACTTATCAAATTGAGGAGACATTGTACCTGACGCACCGGTGTCCATGGTCCATGATGAATCATTGGTTGAAGAAGACATGATCGGCCGCTGTATGAGGGTGGCCGATTACGAGAGAGAGAGAGGATAAGGGAGGGGGGCGGAAAAAAGAAGAAGAATTAGGGTTAGGGTTAGGCTCTTGATACCATGAAGAATGATATGGCTCAATTGGAATTCTCTTTCATTGATACCTCAATATAAATACAAGATACAATCCATTAGGGAACAAGTAAATCCCTTAACTTAGGGAACAAGTAAATCCCTTAGGGAACAAGTAAATCCCTTAACTTAGGGAACAAGTAAATACAAGATAATAATAATATCATAACTATATTTACATAAACTATATTCTATTAACTTCAACAATCTTTTCAATCTCCACAATCTTCTCGACTTCAACAACTTTTTCCACTTCAACTATCTTCTTAACAACCTTAACTTCTTTCATTTCTTTTGCAGCTTTTCTCTCTTTAAGTTTCTTCAATTTATCTGCAAAATAAAATTCAAAACTGTCAGAAGATAAATGAGTTTTTCCAATGTTTATCTGTTCAATTTCTTCATCATCGTCACTAGTATCTGTTGAACTGTTTTCAGAAGAAACAAATTCTTCATCTTCACTTTTCTCTTCATCAGATAACACTGTTATCCATTCTTTGAGCAATTCTGGCTTTTGAACAATTTGAGCAATGAAAGCTTTAAACTCCCCATTCTCATCCACATACTTATCCCAGCTAAATCCTAGTGCCATTTTCTCCAAAACATGGTGGATACGCCACTGGTACTTCCTATATATAAATGTTTTCGCCACGTTACCAAACTTTCATAAAACGTGTCATGAGAAATTCAGTGTTTTGCAGACCTATTTAGACCTAATACAAACATTAAACAACTCACAAACGCATTATATCCGATTATCCACGACGAGACTTCATTCATACACTATTCTTATACTTGCATTCATTAAGAGGCAATCGTACGCCCCATACTCATATACCCTTTCTTTCATACGAACCCCGTTCACAATCAAGCTCGTTAAGCATCCGAGTCCTAACTTATCTTAATACCATTACCAAAACTCTTTAAGTCTTCCTCTTGAATAAATTTCGGGACGAAATTTCCTAAAGGAGGGGAGACTGTAACGCCCCGCGTTTTCATACTTTCCATATTTAGAAACCATTGCTTGAAACTCTATTTTTGGAAATCTTGCATTCTTGTAATATTTCTTTCGTCGTAATCATTTTAAAATACGGGACTCGAATCTTAAATAAAACTTGTATTTTCTCCAAACTTATGTTGTACATACTTCTTACATATTCTTACGTTTAACTTGTGAAATAATTGGCACATATTCGTGATGCTTGCAAACGTGTTACAAACCTACTATACGAGACATACATACTTCGTACCATACTTATATACGAATCCTATACTTAATCATAATCATTTTGTATTTATGTAACCTTTAGAGCATGCCTTATACACTTAAATACCCTAAAATGGTCATAAAACACGTAATAAATAACATTTGGACATGTTACAAATCATTAAATTGAAGAAATAAAATATTGTGTTTTCTGCCAAAGGCTTACGGACCGTAAGCCTTACCCCTTACGGTCCGTAAGGGTGTCTGGCAAGGACAGCAGCATATATTCCTCGCGAATTTGAACGTAATTAATTCAATTTTGAGTTTTGGACGAGAATTGAGCATTTAATACACCTCCAAACCAACCCTAAACACTTCCCTATAAATACCCAAGGCCTCCCAAGTCTTTTATACCTTAGAAACACCCTCACAACTCTCTCAATCACTTAAAAACGTTGCTGCAAATCGGAGTTCGGACAGATTCATCGAACTTTACGAAAATGGGCATAACTTCTTCATTTCTTATCCGCTTTGGTCTATTCTTTTTCCTACTTGCTTGTATAATCATGGGGTTTGATTCCTTGACTTCTCCTGGGAGAAATCAGACCTGTAATTGCCCCGAAATTGTCCATAAACTTTCTGTTTTGTTTTGAACATTCTTAAACTCTTGTATACTTCAAACAAACTTGTGTTCTTATGCTTCTAAACAAGTGTATGATTAGTAAAGCCAAACCAAGTTTTACACTTAATATGAGTGTCTAAACTCTCCAAACTTTCTGTTTTAATCGAGTTATTAGTTCACAAGTGGTGTCAAGTCTTGAACTTGAAGATAGTGTGACTACTTGGTTAGCCTAGGCTAACTTACATACAAGTCCACACATCACTTGATGTTTTGTGTAGTATAATTGTACCTTTATTTCTTGAACATAACTATGAGGTTCCTAAATGGAAGGTTCGTCTTCCTACCTCTTACATGACATATATGTTAACATATCATTCGAGGTACCAAAGTGGAAGGTTCAACCTCCCGCCTCCTACATGACTAACTATATTACTATGTATATATATTATAAACCGAACCATTGATAGTGATTATATAAATCTACTACCAAGTTAATAAGTTTCTCACTATGTGTGCAGTTCCTTGTCACGATTCTAATTGGTCTCGAACCTATAAAATCATATACAATCCTTAAGGATTACTATAGTGTCAAGACAAGTGCTAATACCATAGTGAATATTTTCCTAATACATACTTTGTCATTCTTTGAACCTAAGTCCGAATCTCGACTCTGAACATACTTGAAGTTTAACCCTTACACATTCAACCTTTACCTCATCAACTTCGTCACATTGGATAATCGGAAAGTATATGCAATATTGTGAGTACACTCGACCCATTTACATTTTAAACCACTTTTGGGTTGTAACATATTACCATACAATAATTACACTTACACACAGTTAAACTTACTTTGCAAACTCAATCCGATATACATGCTACTTGTTATGCTAGATAATACTTGCTTCATGCCATTACTATGTTATACCCTCGCTTAACAATTATAGCGCTATAGGAGTAGTACACCACCCGACGGGGGTTTGTTAGGCCAATATACTATACGGTCTCGTCACTTTTGTGGCGAGGGATGCTAAATACTAGTGGACACTTTGGGTTCTTGACAAAATGTTATGCATGATAGTTTGACCTTGTATACCAAATGCTATGTTGGATTGAAAATACTTTTATACTTATATCACGAGTCTAAAACCTGTGTACTCGCCAATACCTTTGTATTGAACTATGCTTTTAAAACATGTTGCAGGTTTAGCATTGATGCATGGAATTTAGTAGGATGCCTAGATACGCACATTAAATTTTGTAATCTTATTGCATTGTATTTCGTTATTCATGATGTTGTATTTACTTCAAATTCTTGTAAATTATTCTTTAGAAATGAAATGAAATTTACTATTTAAATACTTGTCACAACTATTAGTGTTATGATGTCTCGAGCAATCTTCACACTTCGTCTCATCCCGATGTTTCCGCCATTGGTTGGAGTGTGACAGATTGGTATTAGAGCCATAACTATAGGGAATTAGGTAGAATTGCCATGCTTTTGACCTAGTCTATAGTTAAGCACCAAATTCGACCATGCTTGCTTCACATGCTATTCTTATGGAACATCCTTATGTGCTAATTTTGAAACGCCTCTTATGTGTTAATACTTGACATGCTATTCTTATGTATCAATACTTGTTTTATCATGTGTTAAATGCTTGTTTCATTGTTCTATACCTTATATGCTATTCATGAAATGTCTTTACGTGTTATTTCTTGAGATGCTTTATGTTCTTATACTTGTTATTATTATTTTGAACATATGTCATTTACTCATTATCCGTACAATTAATTAATATTAAACAATATATAAATTATACCTTACATACCTCAAGTGTATCAAAAATTTCGTTTAACGTGTTATTGAAAAATTTCTAAATTGTATGGTAATAAAAATGGTGAAATCGGCCGTCCCCGGAATCGAACCCGGGTCTAGGCCACACCCTTTCGCGCGCCTAGCCAACTGAGCTAGGTGCCTAGTTTGTGAAATTTCCGTTTTGGTTAAATATAAGCACATGTTCAATAACTTCCTTACTTCCCCTTATGTTGTTAATAATTGTTTTATTATCCCATTAATTATGTGCTATGCGTGGCATGTTTATACTCGTTCGACAAATCTTTAACGTACACTTTCCCTCATGCATTTTACTCAATATTTCTAAATCCGAAAACACTCATAATGCACAAACGAGACGACTTCACCAAAATAGGCATGAAACTTGGTGAATGACTCTCAATCCTTCTACTTTTCTTTTCCTACACGAAATTCACCACCAAGTTAGGAGTGAAATCCTCACCTTGATGGAGAAATTCAAATTTTAAAATTCTAGTGGACCCTCGTCAAAGCGTCGAAATTAACTTTTGACCCGACGAGTACCAACCACACTTAGGATACTAAATCGCCAAGTTAGGGGTGAAACCCGCACCTTGTCGACTAGTTCCACTCATCGATCTTTTGTTTTCATAAATCCCGCCAAGTCTCGAGATTTCGATCGATTTGTGACATGTAGTAACCGGAAGGGTAAATACCGTTAACCGACTGGTCAGCGAGAGTATTTCACCTATTAGGCCAAAGCATGCTTCTCAAACTCGAAAGACTTTTCGACTACTTTGGTTAGTCAACGTTCTGTTTTGGAACCATCCCAACTTTCAACCGAACATGCGTTATATTATTTATTTTATACGATGCAATCTTTCAAACACGAATTTACTTTTGGTATTTTCTCCTCACACACACAACATATTAAATCCTTTTCATACATTTATACTTATGCATGATCTCATATAATTTAAATTTGTATTTCTTGTAACGACAAGTGGAGACATATCGTCGAAACAGGAGTAGATTCCTTACCTTGACGATTAACTCCATTCCCCTTTTTCTTAAAACAACCTCACCAACGAGTTAGGGGTGATTCCCTTACTTAGGTGATCGTTACCAAAACGTCTCTTCCAAATATCTTATTATGCAAAATCGATCATGTTTTATACCTAAATTATTTATCATTATTCAAAATACATACGTATACGTATACAAAGTACATTGTTTCACCAAGCGTACTTTCTACTCTACAATCTATTTTCACTCAACTCATATACACGAGATTCTTAATCATGTCTTAGAACGTTTTATTACTCGAATTTCAAAACCTTACGAGATGCTACCTATCAATTTAAGCAGTCCAATGAATCTCTTGCCCATGAACTTCATATTCGACTTAATCACTAAAACACACACTCACGTTATATCACCATACTAAAGACTTTCATTCTCATATACTTATAAGATCTTATAGATATTATACGATCATTTTACCAAAGACGCCTTTCAACATCAACAAATCATTTGTTAAAATATTTTTTTTAACAATCACTACGTCCTTTTGCTAAATTTATTTTCTAAGGATCGACGTTTTCACAAGAACCTTAAAAATTCAAAATTTCTTGTCTTGATGCAAATGAAACAAACCCGTTATTTTCTAAAACTTTTCTACACCACTTAATTCGTCGTTCAAATTTCAAAACACGTGGGCTAGAAGACTTCATGGGGACCGACAATCTTCAACATACGTAAACTCTTTTAAAACAGAAGTAGCATTTCATTCATTACTAAATACGTTATGCATAACCAATGAGTACTTTATATCCTCTTACATATACAAACTATATTCCACCCTTCAAATCAAGCTCAATTTAATTTTGATTCCATAAACTCAACGTTTTGCTTAAACAACTATGCATGCATATCATCATACACATTTTAGTCGATATCTCACGATAACATCATTTACATCGTTCGTATTTACATACTTAACCGTTTTAACGCTTTCATGCACTTAAATCCGTGAGGTCCCAACATACACTATATACGTAAACTTTATTATTCTTACTTACACTTATAGTCATACGTTTTATGCTTATACTTATACACATACTACTTATACGTTTTATGCTTATACTTATACACATACTACTTATACGTTTTATGCTTATGCAAATACACATACTACTTATACATTTTATGTTTGTGCTCATACATACATGCGTATTCATACTTAAACTTATGCTCATACTTTCATTCATATTCATGATTCATACATTCGTGCCCATACACGAGCGGAATCCGAGGGATTCGCTTACGTGGGCCCTATACATACTTAAGCATGGACTTGCTTACATACTTTATTCTTATACGCACACATTCTTATTATTTTGTGTACCTACCCAAATTCATACACAACTAGTACAAGCTATGCGGATCATACGACGATCAGTATAATCACGGGTGCACACGGGATTATAGTGATAGGCGTATAAGAACCATAGAGTGTACTACTGAGTATGGTAAGGCACGGAGCGTAACATGGCATCGAATGCGGAACGGACGTAATGTGGTCAAAACATGGTGGATACGCCGCTGGTACTTCCTATAAATAAATGTTTTCGCCACGTTACCAAACTTTCGTAAAACGTGTCATGAGAAATTCATTGTTTTGCAGACCTATTTAGACCTAATACAAACATTAAACAACTCACAAACGCATTATATCCGATTATCCACGACGAGACTTCATTCATACACTATTCTTATACTTGCATTCATTAAGAGGCAATCGTACACCCCATACTCATATACCCTTTCTTTCATACGAACCCCGTTCACAATCAAGCTCGTTAAGCATCCGAGTCCTAACTTATCTTAATACCTTTAGAATCGATTTTCTATTCTTTATTCTGGTGTAAACATATTTAGTAGGTTGCTAATACTTTATCTTACCAACTCCTCGTTCCACACGAGAAGCAATTCCTATGAATAAGTGGTCCTATACTATCTTTAAAACTCCTTACGCAATCTATTTTATTTCAAATCATTGTATAAAGATCCCTTCGTAATTACTATACATTTGCAAAACAACTCCAAATTTAGCTATTCAAAATCATTTTTACCTATACACATACCCCAAGATCATTTTAGCCAGACAAATCATTTTACAAACCTATCTTATTCTCCCAAAACTTCGTACTTTCAAAACATTCAAAATTTCAAATCTCAAAACGTTTACCAAAACTCTTTAAGTCTTCCTCTTGAATAAATTTCGGGACGAAATTTCCTAAAGGAGGGGAGACTGTAACGCCCCGCATTTTCATACTTTCCATATTTAGAAACCGTTGCTTGAAACTCTATTTTTGGAAATCTTGCGTTCTTGTAATATTTCTTTCGTCGTAATCATTTTAAAATACGGGACTCGAATCATAAATAAAACTTGTATTTTCTCCAAACTTATGTTGTACATACTTCTTACATATTCTTACGTTTAACTTGTGAAATAATTGGCACATATTCGTGATGCTTGCAAACGTGTTACAAACCTACTATACGAGACATACATACTTCGTACCATACTTATATACGAATCCTATACTTAATCATAATCATTTTGTATTTATGTAACCTTTAGAGCATGCCTTATACACTTAAATACCCTAAAATGGTCATAAAACACGTAATAAATAACATTTGGACATGTTACAAATCATTAAATTGAAGAAATAAAATATTGTGTTTTCTGCCAAAGGCTTACGGACCGTAAGCCTTACCCCTTACGGTCCGTAAGGGTGTCTGGCAAGGACAGCAGCATATATTCCTCGCGAATTTGAACGTAATTAATTCAATTTTGAGTTTTGGACGAGAATTGAGCATTTAATACACCTCCAAACCAACCCTAAACACTTCCCTATAAATACCCAAGGCCTCCCAAGTCTTTTATACCTTAGAAACACCCTCACAACTCTCTCAATCACTTAAAAACGTTGCTGCAAATCGGAGTTCGGACAGATTCATCGAACTTTACGAAAATGGGCATAACTTCTTCATTTCTTATCCGCTTTGGTCTATTCTTTTTCCTACTTGCTTGTATAATCATGGGGTTTGATTCCTTGACTTCTCCTGGGAGAAATCAGACCTGGAATTGCCCCGAAATTGTCCATAAACTTTCTGTTTTGTTTTGAACATTCTTAAACTCTTGTATACTTCAAACAAACTTGTGTTCTTATGCTTCTAAACAAGTGTATGATTAGTAAAGCCAAACCAAGTTTTACACTTAATATGAGTGTCTAAACTCTCCAAACTTTCTGTTTTAATCGAGTTATTAACTCACAAGTGGTGTCAAGTCTTGAACTTGAAGATAGTGTGACTACTTGGTTAGCCTAGGCTAACTTACATACAAGTCCACACATCACTTGATGTTTTGTGTAGTATAATTGTACCTTTATTTCTTGAACATAACTATGAGGTTCCTAAATGGAAGATTCGTCTTCCTACCTCTTACATGACATATATGTTAACATATCATTCGAGGTACCAAAGTGGAAGGTTCAACCTCCCGCCTCCTACATGACTAACTATATTACTATGTATATATATTATAAACCGAACCATTGATAGTGATTATATAAATCTACTACCAAGTTAATAAGTTTCTCACTATGTGTGCAGTTCCTTGTCACGATTCTAATTGGTCTCGAACCTATAAAATCATATACAATCCTTAAGGATTACTATAGTGTCAAGACAAGTGCTAATACCATAGTGAATATTTTCCTAATACATACTTTGTCATTCTTTGAACCTAAGTCCGAATCTCGACTCTGAACATACTTGAAGTTTAACCCTTACACATTCAACCTTTACCTCATCAACTTCGTCACATTGGATAATCGGAAAGTATATGCAATATTGTGAGTACACTCGACCCATTTACATTTTAAACCACTTTTGGGTTGTAACATATTACCATACAATAATTACACTTACACACACTTAAACTTACTTTGCAAACTCAATCCGATATACATGCTACTTGTTATGCTAGATAATACTTGCTTCATGCCATTACTATGTTAGACCCTCGCTTAACAATTATAGCGCTATAGGAGTAGTACACCACCCGACGGGGGTTTGTTAGGCCAATATACTATACGGTCTCGTCACTTTTGTGGCGAGGGATGCTAAATACTAGTGGACACTTTGGGTTCTTGACAAAATGTTATGCATGATAGTTTGACCTTGTATACCAAATGCTATGTTGGATTGAAAATACTTTTATACTTATATCACGAGTCTAAAACCTGTGTACTCGCCAATACCTTTGTATTGAACTATGCTTTTAAAACATGTTGCAGGTTTAGCATTGATGCATGGAATTTAGTAGGATGCCTAGATACGCACATTAAATTTTGTAATCTTATTGCATTGTATTTCGTTATTCATGATGTTGTATTTACTTCAAATTCTTGTAAATTATTCTTTAGAAATGAAATGAAATTTACTATTTAAATACTTGTCACAACTATTAGTGTTATGATGTCTCGAGCAATCTTCACACTTCGTCTCATCCCGATGTTTCCGCCATTGGTTGGAGTGTGACAGATTGGTATTAGAGACACCCTCACAAACCAACCCTAAACACTTCCCTATAAATACCCAAGGCCTCCCAAGTCTTTTATACCTTAGAAACACCCTCACAACTCTCTCAATCACTTAAAAACGTTGCTGCAAATCAGGGTTCGGACAGATTTATCGAACTTTACGAAAATGGGCATAACTTCTTCATTTCTTATCCGTTTTGGTCCATTCTTTTTCCTACTTGCTTGTATAATCATGGGGTTTGATTCCTTGACTTCTCCTGGGAGAAATCAGACCTGGAATTGCCCCGAAATTGTCCATAAACTTTCTGTTTTGTTTTGAACATTCTTAAACTCTTGTATACTTCAAACAAACTTGTGTTCTTATGCTTCTAAACAAGTGTATGATTAGTAAAGCCAACCCAAGGTTGTTTTACACTTAATATGAGTGTCTAAACACTCCAAACTTTCTGTTTTAATCGAGTTATTAACTCACAAGTGGTGTCAAGTCTTGAACTTGAAGATAGTGTGACTACTTGGTTAGCCTAGGCTAACTTACATACAAGTCCACACATCACTTGATGTTTTGTGTAGTATAATTGTACCTTTATTTCTTGAACATAACTATGAGGTTCCTAAATGGAAGATTCGTCTTCCTACCTCTTACATGACATATATGTTAACATATCATTCGAGGTACCAAAGTGGAAGGTTCAACCTCCCGCCTCCTACATGACTAACTATATTACTATGTATATATATTATAAACCGAACCCTTGATAGTGATTATATAAATCTACTACCAAGTTAGTAAGTTTCTCACTATGTGTGTAGTTCCTTGACACGATTCTAATAGGTCTTGAACCTATAAAATCATATACAATCCTTAAGGATTACTATAGTGTCAAGACAAGTGCTAATACCATAGTGAATATTTTCCTAATACATACTTTGTCATTCTTTGAACCTAAGTCCGAATCTCGACTCTGAACATACTTGAAGTTTAACCCTTACACATTCAACCTTTACCTCATCAACTTCGTCACATTGGATAATCGGAAAGTATATGCAATATTGTGAGTACACTCGACCCATTTACATTTTAAACCACTTTTGGGTTGTAACATGTTACCATACAATAATTACACTTACACACACTTAAACTTACTTTGCGAACTCAATCTGATATACATGCTACTTGTTATGCTAGATAATACTTGCTTCATGCCATTACTATGTTACACCCTCGCTTAACAATTATAGCGCTATACGAGTAGCACACCACCCGACGGGGGTTTGTTAGGCCAATATACTATACGGTCTCGTCACTTTTGTGGCGAGGGATACTAAATACTAGTGGACACTTTGGGTTCTTGACAAAATGTTATGCATGATTGTTTGACCTTGTATACCAAATGCTATGTTGGATTGAAAATACTTTTATACTTATATCACGAGTCAAAAACGTGTGTACTCGCCAATACCTTTGTATTGAACTATGCTTTTAAAACATGTTGCAGGTTTAGCATTGATGCATGGAATTTAGTAGGATGCCTAGATACGCACATTAAATTTTGTAATCTTATTGCATTGTATTTCGTTATTCATGATTTTGTATTTATTTCAAATTCTTGTAAATTATTCTTTAGAAATGAAATGAAATTTACTATTTAAATACTTGACACAACTATTAGTGTTATGATGTCTCGAGCAATCTTCACACTTCGTCTCATCCCGATGTTTCCGCCATTGGTTGGGGTGTGACAGTTTGCATCTTCAATCATCTTCCCCTGAGCAGTTTGTGAATCTTTTTGTTGATGCGGTTGATGAGCAACTTGTTGATATATGACCTTCCGATAGTAATCATGGCCACCAAATGGATTTTTTGCTCCATTTGCTTCTTGATTTTTACATTCTCGCTTAAAATGTCCTTTCTCCGTGCATCGAAAACAAGTAACTTTAGATTTATCAAAACCTAAAGCAGAGACATGTGCATCTATGAAATCATTTCTTCCTGTAATCATTTTGAATTTTTCAGCTCTCCTCAGAACACTTGCTAAGCACCACTTTATATCCATAAGCTCCAATTCCTCTGCGTCAATTTGGTCATAATCTTCCTTGGTAAACATAGGATTACCAATTTTTCCAGCAATCAATCCTTCATAAGATTCCAAAGCAGTAACCAGTAATGCCATATGACTTTTAACAACTTCTTCAGAAAAGTTCTGACCATTTTGAAGATGCAATGCAACATTGCACTGAATCATATGTCCATTACCAACATTTGCATTTTGAACACTTGGAGGATTAACATTTGAAAATCCACTAGTGTTGATTGAACTTTGATTGACTAATCCAGATGAATTTCCTGCACTAACAGTTTGGATCTTTGGACTTGCTTCAACAGTCTGAACATTTCCTTTATAGTACAATTTGATGTCTTGTTGATTGCTCGAGCTGTTCATTCTTGCAATCTTTTGCTGTTCAAGATCCTGTGCCTCAAGCTTTTCAATAAACTGTCCAATTGACAATCTACTAAACTCTCCAGGATTCTTTAAGATCATGAGATAAGTACTCCATTCTTTCTGTGGTAGTGCGTCAACTAACTTTTCAACCCATTCTGCTGGAGTTTTAGTAATTTTCAACTGAGACATGATTCGCACAAGATGACAATATCTCTCAATGAGAGTCTTTGTAGATTCACCTGGCATACTTGTAAACAACTCAAATTCTTTCTTCAATAATGATTTTTTGCTATTGATCATTTCTGTACTTCCTTCAAATTTCTTCCCAACTGCCTCCCATGTTGAGAAAGCACTACCATCATGCTGAAGCAACACAAATATATCCTCTTTGACAGCTTGTTGTAGAAGAATAATCATCATTTTTTTCTCCTTTATAACTATCTCTCTCTTTGTCTGAAAATTCTGAGATAATTTTATCAACATTCAAAGTAGTCTGTGGTCTAATATATTTTGTTTCAATGCTTTCCCAAGCTCTCAGATGGTTTGCCTGAACCCAATTCTCAAAACGATTTTTCCAGCCATGGTACTCTTCAATTCCCATAAGTTTCGGGGGGGTTTTTGCAACGTTCCAGTTTCGTTTTCAGCGTTCATGTTTTGAGCAATGGAAACTGGACTAGTCGGGGATGTAGCAAACGCGTTGTAGAACTCTTCTTCCATGATTCGGTAAAAAGTTTCACAAACAGACACTTTCAAACGAGATTAGGTTTTTGAAACGAAATTACCCTGCTCAACACCTCAAATGGAATTAACCTGCACAATCAACTTCAAACGGAATTCCAACTTCAAGCGAAATACCCTTTCAAGCGGAATATCTAATTTCGCTTGAAAACACTACTCTTTCAAACAGAATCACAAACTTGAAACGAAATAACTAATTTCGCTTGAAACTTTCAAGCGGAATTACTAATTTGAAGCGGAATCACCAATTTGAAGCGGAATCACCAATTTGAAGCGAAATCACCAAATGGAAATAGGTTTTCAAGCGGAATCACTGATTCCATTTCAAATTTTCAAACGGAATTTGGTAACTCGTTCAAACGGAATTAACTGTTTGGCCCATTTTTGTTACTTTTACTTGGAATTTTGATCTGATTCTCTCAAGGGTTTGTTAAAACACAATTTCGCTTATGTTGTGAAAAAATTCAGGACATTTTAACCGTTAAAACTTGTTCAATTAAGAAAAGAAGGTGTAGAAGTAAGAAAACACAATGAAATCAAGCTGAAATCTGCAAAACTCCTCCTCCTGAGCTCTGATACCACATGTAGGATCGTGTACGGACCCAAAACGAGTCGATCAGAGGCGTTCTAGACAATATAAAAGGCGGAAATAGACATATTGTGTGTGATTCAGCAAGATATTCACTTTTAACTATCTTTCTATTGATCTGGTAACAATTACAAATCTGTAGACACTTCGACAGAGCTTCGCCGTCGGAAACACTCTTTCTAATTCCCTTTCAAATGAACCGGATCTACCCCTATATATAGACACACTAATTCCGCTTGAACACTACTTCAAGCGAAATTACATTGAAGCGGAATTAACAAGTCAAGCGGAATTACATTGTTCAAACGGAATTACATTGTAATTCCAAGCGGAATTACTTGAAGACCTTTTCAAACGGAATTAGCCATCTTCAAGAGGAATTAGCCATTTGACTTGATTTCTTGAACTTTGTGTCCTGAACAGTGCAAGACTCGATACAAGACGAAGTCGACAGACGTATGCACCAACACCACTCTCAATTTTGCACTCAATCACTGGCAATGGTCAAACACATGGAGAGCGGTAAACAATTTTTTTAAAGAAGATAAATTTGTGATTGGTTGGAAGGGGTTAGGACCCACCATTAATTCCCTCACCCTCCCACCTCTCTCCTCCTCAAACACTCGGTGAATACTCACCGATCAAGTCCCTCACCATTCACCGAAGAGATGTCACCGAAGGGGTGGCAATGGTTCCCCGTGCGGCAACCCAACACCCCGCAACCACTCACTGAATCCACTCCGCCCACCCTTAAGCTTGTAAATGAATTAAACGAATATTTAGACAAACATATTATCTTGTGGTTTGTGTTCGATCGTTAAGAAATACATATGCTTATCTTTGTTCGTTAAGATAATGAATGTATTTGTATTTGTTTATATTATAAACAAACAAAAATTAAGATAAATAAAATACAAATTAAAAGTTAACAATAGTATCTAAATTAAAGACTAAATATGATATTTAACAAAATATCTAACATTTTAAAAGTAAACAATAACATTAAACACTATAAAGAAGCAACTTAATTATGCATATATGTGTTGTAATGTTGGCTTTGGGAGTCTTTAAAAAAATGGAAAATTTTCTTTTTAACCATAAAGTTTTAATGTTTGACAATTTAAGTTTAAACTTCTAATCTTTGTTTCCTTTTTAACCCTAAAGTTTTAATCTTTGACAATTTACCATAAAGTGTTAAAAATTTTAATCTTTGTTTCTTTTTTAACCCTAAAGTTTTAATCTTTGACAATTTAAGTTTCAAGTTTTAATCTTTAGTAATTTAACCCCTTTGATTAATTTGATTTTTTTACTTCTAATTCAAAAGTTTCCATCTTTTGCGATTTAACCACTTTGATTTTTTTTACTTATGTGTTGTAATCTTGGCTTTAGGGGTTTTTCAAAGACAAATGGTTATGCATATGGTTGTTGTAACCTTGGCTTTGGGGATTTTTCAAAAAAAAATGATTTTTTTACTTTTCACCCAAAAGTATTTCATAAATTACTTTTAACCCAAAACTATTTTTTTTAACTTTTAACATAAACTTTTTATCTTTTGCAATCTATCCTCAAAACTTTTTTTACTTTCAACTTTGGTCCTTTATAGTTTTCATTTTCCGCAAATTTTTAGCTTTATGCTTCGTTCTAAATTTTGTGACTTAAAACGTCGCAACGTGCGTCTTTGGTTTAGCGTTTTTACGTTTCGTTCTAAATTTTGCAAGTTAACACGACGCAATGTGCGTGTGTGGGTGAACGTTTTTACATCGTCTATTTTTTCCCCGTTTGACAGGTTCAACATAACGTGTGCGTCCTAAATCGACTTAGTTATAACTAAAGAATCCCCGCCGCATTGCGGCGGGTCGTAATTCTAGTTATTCCATAAATTAGCAACTTTTGTGTGCATTAGGAGTTGTACCCTATGCTTAGGGAGTTTTTCAAAAAAAAGTTTGATATTTCACTTTCAACCTAAAAGTTTTATATTTTACATTTTAACCCATTTGAATTTTTTTACTTTTAACTCATAGTTTTTTTATCTTTTGTAATTTAACACAACACTTTATTATTTACAACTTTCATCCCCCATACTTTTTATCTTTCGCAAGTTTTTTGTTTTACATTTCTTCAAAATTTTGCGAGTTAACATGTCGTAGCGTGCATGTGAGGTTCAACGTCTTTTGCTCTATTTTTTCATATTTGACAGACCCGTCGCAGCGCGTCCATTTTTCCCTTTTGGAAAGTTCGCCGCAACGGGCGGGTCCTAGATCGACTAAGTTATTTTTTTTCTACGTTTTACATTTCTGGTTAATTTTCTTCGCATTAACACACTGTAACGGGTGTGCGTGGTTCAACGATTTTAGTCTGCTTTTCGTTTATTGTAATTTTTACCATTTATCTATTTTATTTTTACGATGTTGAGAGTCGATGTGGTTGTGGCATTGGTGCTACTTCACGGTTTTACGAACGTTTTTAACCTATTAAATTTTTTACTAATATTTTGTTTCAGTTTACCCTTATACTTCCTTTACTTAAAAACTATTTTTTACGTGCATATTTTATGTACGGGTATGTATAATATGATTTTTTCTACATCCCGACGTAAACTTTTTTTATAGACGAGTTAGGTCAAATATAATACGTTTTCGTTTAAAGAAACAATTTTTACGTGCATATTTTTATGTACGTTTTCGTATAAATTCAAGTTGTTCTACATTTCAACGTAAACTTGGTAGTGCATTTATGTCTATCGCCTTCGTCAATCCGAGCCGTAGCGAGAAACTGAAGAAAACAAGTCTTTATAATGTAATATCTAGTCAAATAGCAAGGTGACATTTTGGTAATTAATGAGAAGTCTCATTAATTCCAAGGGCTATAAATAGGAGCTTTAGAGTTAGATTAGAGACTTTTGGCTCATTTGACATTTAGAGAGCTCTAGATCTAGAGAGAGAAAGTGATTCAGGTGCTGTACAATTTCATACGTTTCTAATAGAGTCACGTTTATATTACGTCTTGTGTGTTAGGTCATGTTCGTGTACGGATTCCGCACGTCACACGTTCATTTTGCAATCGTTTCGGAGTCAAAACCGGTCCTACAAGTGGTATCAGAGCAGGAGCTCGATTGCACTGATCAAACGCATAGATTCAGATCCGAATTGCATCAGATTTCATCGATTTCTTCATCTTCTACACTTCTTTCACGTTTTTTTCCTGAATTTTTCAAAATTGAACGGGTTTTTACGGTCCAAATTACATGATTTTTTGATATGTTGTGCGAAAACACCTGATCTACAACCCTACAAAGTTTCAGATCCTAATTCAAAGCCGTTTAGGAGAAATCTAACTTTTTCTGTCCGATTTCGTGTCAACAGCCATATTTCGCTTGAAAGTTCATCCTATTTCGCACGAAATACCATATTTCGCTTGAAAGTTCATCCTATTTCGCACGACATACCATATTTCGCTTGAAAGTTCACCTTATTTCGCTCAAAAATGCCTTATTTTGTTTGAAAGTGCCTTATTTCGCTCGAAAACGTCTTATTTCGTTTGAAAGTGCCTTATTTCGCTTGAAAAACGTCTCATTTCGTTTGAAAAGTTCTTTATTTCGCATGAAATCTACCTAGGAACGTTATTTCGTACAAAATAATCATCTATTCCGCGTGAAAGTTGCTATTTCACTTGAAATTTGCTATTTCGCTTGAAGACTATTTCGTGTGAAAGCCTAATTCGTGTGAAACATATTTCATTTCGTGTGAAAGTTTCATCAGGTCATTTATTACAAATATAGCGGCCCAATCATTTTTGTTGAACAATTAGAGTTGCATGTGACTGTTGACCCAACAAAAACTAATCGGCCCAATCAGATTTAAGTGATATCAAAAGATGTCGGTCATTTTCAAAAGATAAATCACATTGCTCGAAGTTATCAGCCCAAGTTAAAATCATCAGTCCACTTTATATCAATCGGTCCAATCATTAAGAAGTGTTGTCAGATTTTTGTTTTAGGGGCACATTAATCAACTCGAGAACTCATCATCTGACTGTTTGCATGTGAATTGTTCTAGATTGTCGGCCATTTGAATTAATAGATTGCATGTGAAATTTTGTCAGCTCAACAACAGTTAACTGTCCAATAGTGTTTTAAGATATCATGTGATAAAAGTGTTTGAGATAAAGTTGGCAGTACATTTAATTCAATATTAAACTTGATGGCAGTCTCTTGGCCCATGTGATCTTTTGAGGAACAATAAATTCAATCAAGTTGCATGTGTGAACCCACTATACAACAATTCGGTCCAATCAACATTTGAATAACATCAATTTGCATGTGACAATGTCAGTTTCCATGGGCTTTGATTGAAAATAACACTAGAGTGTTCGACTTTCATGAGATTGTTTGAGTTAGTTTGAGTTCACATGAATTGAATTTTTATTCAGGTTTGGTTCAAGTTGTTTGATATTGTTTAAACTGATTGTGTTTGTTTGTTTGTTTGTTTGTTTGATTCAGGTAATTTTAGAAGATCACATCATGGCTGAAGAATTTTACAACACGTTCTACAATGCGTTTACATCCGAGTCTTCCGAAACTTCAACTCACACCAAAAACCATTACAAAAGCGATCAATGAAAATATTAAACATGATAATTTCTACAGAACACATTCAAAACCACCAACGCTCGAAAGCATTGAAGACTATACTTGGTGGAAAGAGCGATTCATCAACTGGGCAAAAGCTTACGCTCATGAAAGCTGGTTTTGTTTGGAATGTGGTTATAGTAGGCCGACCGGTGATAAAGGAGAAGAAACCCCGCTCAAAAGTTTATCAGTAGAAGACAAAAAAGAATTCTCAACTGAACAGAGAATGATTGCTTTAATTCAATCATCAATTAGACATGACCTGTTTGCTTTACTTCAACATGGTGGGTCATCAAAATCTGTCTGGGAAGCTTTACGGGTAAAAGCTGAGGGGGGGGGGGGGGAAACAAATCAAGAAAAATAAAATTGCATTATTAAAGAAAGAATTTGATTTGTTTGATAGTTTGAAAGGTGAATCAGTTAGACAAATGATAGAGAGATTTGGTCATCTAAAAATTGAACTTGATCGTTTTGGCATTGTTAAAACTCGAGAAGAAATAATTGATAAGATCATAGAAGCGTTACCACGAGCTGATCAGTGGCAAACGTTTGTATTCATATTGAAAAATGATGCTTTATATGATACAATTTCTCTTGATGTCTTGATAGAAAAGATAGAAAGTCATGAGCTTAAATTGCAAAAGCAGAACAAGATGAGTAGTTCTTCGCATCAACAGAATGTCGGTCTTTATTACAAAGGTGTAATACCTTCGGTGAAAGTTAGTGAATCACCAAAAACAACATTCAGTGGTGTGAAAACAAAAGAACCTCCGACAAGCTCATCAAGCTACAATCCGGGATATCATTCGTCTTCATCAAACGCAAGTGTTGAAGAATCTGAAGAAGTTCTCTGCAACATTGCTCTCAAATTGAAGAATTCTCCGTCTATGAGCATCACTGAAGCCAAGCAACAAATGAATTTCCTTTCATCTGTTCTGGAATCATATGAAGGTCTAGTAGCTGGCAAAATTGGAAATTCCGAATTGACCAAAGAAGACTATGACCAGATTGATCCGGAAGAGATGGAGCTTATTGATATCCGCTGGTGTTTGGCTAGTTGCATCCGCAGAGCTCAGAGATATATGGAGATTACTGGAAAGCAGTCTATCGGTGGTCCATCAACTAAGCTGGGATTTGATAAATCCAAAGTGACTTGTTTCAAATGCAAGCAAAGAGGTCATTTCAAGAGAGAATGTCATAATTCTGCAGTTGATGGAAATGAAAATCCATTAAATGATGATTATTACCGAAAGGCGATTTACCACCGTAGCAAAGAAGAGCCAAAAATGATCGAAAATAATCCCAAGAAGAAAGCTTTACTTATACATCAAGATGATGAAAAAGTGGCAGAGGGTTTCAGTTGGGACAAATACATTCCATCTGATTCAGGATTGGCTGCTGAAATTAAAAAGGGAAGTCAAGAAGACATTCTGAATGATTGTGTTGATGAAAAAGTCACAGCTCATGGCAGAACAATATCAAAAAGCAAACATTATGTTTTTGTTGCTGAAGTCAAAGAGAAAACCAGAGAAGAGATTCTGAGTGAGAAAACGTACAGAGAAAGAAACATTGCTTGGAATAGAATGGATGAAATACAAGAAGAGTATGAAAGTGCAGTAAGCAACAAGAGATGGGACAAGAAGCGAGAATGCTACGTCAACAGAAATGGTGAACCTGTTGTTCCCAAGAAAGACATAATCTTTGATGATGTTCTGTTAGTAATCCCTCGATCCGTCGAATACTATACAAATGTTGGAAAAGATAAAACATATGTGAAGAGGTTTGAAAAACTCCTTAGAGATGTTATGACTTCAAGTCTGAAGAAGAGGGATGAAGAGAGAATGAAGAAGAATGTTGATGAGATGGTGAATGATTTGAAGAAAATCGCTGAGGAAGTTAAAGTTGAAGCTGTAGAAGTAGAAGAAGTGAAAGAAAAGGAAGAGAACAGTGTAGTGAATGAAGAAACTGTGATAGAAACTGTTATTGAAGAGCAGCAGGTTGTAGAAGAAGAAGCAGTGAAGGATGAGAATTTGGAAGCTGGTGATGCTGGTACTGGTGAAGAAAAGAAGAGTGAAGCTGAGTTGAAGCAAACAGAAGCAAACACCGAAGTGCCAATCACTAAGGTAAATTCTGATTCTGAAATTTTGAAAATTGTTGAACAGTGCAAGAAATGCATGGAAACGTGCAGTGCTTGTACTGAAAAAGATGAAAAGTTCAGAACAAGAGATCTTGAATTTACCAAAATAGAAGAAGTTTTCAAAAATAAATACAAAGAAATGTTAGAAAATGAAAAAGTTTTAAAAGATAATGATGAAAAGATTTCAGAAAAATGTAAAAATTTAGAAAATGAAAATGAAAGATTGAAAGAAAAAGTTTTGAAAATGACAGAAGAATGTTTACAAAAGGAAAATGCATGTCAAGAAATGAAAAAAGAATATGATTCAATAAAATTGGCTTATCACATTACTAAAAAGTCATATGAAGATGTGAAGTGTCAAATGAAACTTGTTCAATCGAGATTGGGATACTGTTCTGAAACAACTGATATGTTTAAGCGACAGTATGAAATAAAGCAACAAGTTGTAAATTCTTACATTGAGGATGTTGCTAAGCTTAAGCGTCAGATTGCTGATTTAGAACAGGATAATAACAAGTTAAAAAGTTATCATGCGTCATCATATGTGCTTGAACGTATTTTCAACATAAAACCGGATGGTAAAGATTCTGAACAAAACAAGAAAGGCATTGGCTCAGAATTTCATCAAGTTCCACCACCGGAAAAGTTTGCATTTTATGATGATGAAAAGGTCGAAAAAGCTTTCAACATGGTAGATCAATTGCCAGATAACATTGACGTAACCTATTCCAAATCTGATGATTCTAGTGATTCAAAGGTGGTAGGTAAGGTCGTTGAAAGTGTGTTGAAAGAAGAGTCAGTTGAAACAGGTAAATCTGAATCACAGGATGAAAATGAAGGTAATTTTCATGATGGATATCTGAAAAACTCAAAATCTGAGAAAAATTTGAATGATGATTCAAAAGGATTGGTTTATACCATGATTGGATCGGACAAATTGTTCTTAGATATTGTATTCCTGATTCAGAATGTGATTTCAGACAAGATTGACAAAGTTTTCAAGATGGTTGAAATTGAAAAATCTGAAATTTCAAAGTTTGCTGGAAAGTGTCACAAAACTTTTTATAACAAACCTGGTTATAAGAAGAAAAACATGAAGGCTGGGTTGGGTTATAAGAAGAAACAATGTCGAAATAAAAATAAAACGCCAAATTATCAGACAAAGATGAATTTTGTTCACGGAACAAGTTCCGAAGAAGAGAAAGAACTCCAATTTAGGCGTCAGTCTAATGAAGAGTTCTATGCTCAAAAGAAAAAGCAAAAACCACAGGTTAAAGATGTGTCCAAGAGAACATGTTTCAGATGTGATCAAACAGGACATCTTGCACGCAAGTGTCCAAATCTGAAACCTGTTGATGTTGATAAAAAGAAGTCTGATGATGTTGAGAAACAAAAATCTGAGGATGTGAAACAAAGGCCGACCAGATTTGATTCAAAACAAACTTGGAGGTATAACACAAACAAGTTTGCTTCGAATCAAACTTGGAAATCAAACTCGAATAGGTTTGATTCAAGACAGATCTGGAATTCTCATACTCCCAGATTCAGAACAACTCAAAATTGGAAAACATCAGTTGATATGACAAAACCCCAACAGTTTTGGAAATCAAATGTTGTTCAGAATCAAAATGTTCAAAAAGATTCACATTTTTACAAACGAGGTACTCCTAAAGGTCAAACATGGAGTGTTAAGAAACAAATGACCTCGGTAAATGATGAAAAAGTTGAAGTCAAAGTTGAAAAAGTCTTTGTACAAAATGACATAGATTTTCCGAAGTTAAATGATGCATATTGTGTTGAAATGCCTAAGGTCCAACAGACCTGGGCTAAATTGTTCAAGTAATTGAGTAATTTGAATGTGCAGGTGCTTTTGAAGAAATTTGAATGTCAAGAAGATGAGTGTCGGAGTAGCCTGGAACAAGAAGATGAGGCTGCTGAACCCTGGTTTGGTTGAAACAAGGAGTTTGTTTGTTTTCTGTATATAAATAAACAATATTTCAAAAACCCTAAAAATTTAAAAATTTAAAAACCAAAAATACGTTTTTATTTTGTCAAAATTTTGAAAAACTAAAAATATGTTTGTTTTTAAATTTGTCAAAAAAAAAATAAAAAATTACAAAAATATGTTGATTGAATATGCCGAAACCCTCACGGCGGAACAAACATGATTAATTTCACAAGATTGAAAAACGGTTTTCAAGCTGTAAAATATCAATGTGTTGTAAATCATGGGGGTAATTGCTGCTTTACATGTTATTTTTCTGCAAAACAGAGCATGACATGTAGAAAATGGATGGCGAGACAAAGCTATCAGTGTCGGTTTGTCAAATTTTCTTTAAATGGTTTTGAATTTTAGGGGGAGTAATATTGTCAGAAAATCCAAAAACATTAGAAAATTTGAAAAAGTAAAAAACATGATAAAATTCAAAAATGAGTTTTTGTGTAAAAAGAGGAAATGATAGTACATCAGTAGACAATCACAGTACGCTAAAGAAATGGAAAGTTAAAAAACGATAAACAATCTCACTAAAGATGTGACAATAGGCTCAGCTAGACTAGTAGATTTGCGATAACGATACAAACTTAAATGAAAAAGCCTAGTTCTAGTGGGAAACGCGGTTGAAAGCATAGTACTTAGTTTTATCCTTCGTGAGTGTGTACCTACTCAGTAATCGCTGAATGTTGAAAGAGCATAAAAACCGGTCAGTTTGTGAACTTTCACAACTTGCTGAAAAAGTCACTGTGATTGTGTATTTCATTTTGCAAAGATTTAAACTTGTTTTATTTCTTTATTTTGTTTAAGCATTGGACATCCTCTGCGTATACGTGAGTATCGAACTGGATGTTATTTCCTAAACGTTCTGCTTTATTTTCTTTGGTGTTTCATTTAAGCTTTGGATCACCTCTGCGTATACGGGAGTATCGAACTGGTGGTTAAAGCCTAAACAATTTCAACTTGTTTTTATTTCTTATTTTGTTTAAACATTGGACTTTCTCTGCGTATCGAAAGATCGACCTGATTGTTAATGTTTAAACATTCCGCGTTGTTTTTTACACATATCACAGTTGATGAAAGTTTAAAAGCATTACTTGAGTTAGTGTATTGCATGATGAGGGGATATGCTGAGATCGTGGGGTCTATAAGAATTTAGTGCAAATTAATATACCTTAACGTATCGGTAAGCATTTCGAAAGTTTTTAGATTGAGTTTAAGTGGACAACAGTATTGTCAATCAATGTGAATTGTTTAGAACTTAAAGTGTTTAAAGCTCAACGGTGCTAGTGATTTGTCATAAAATGATATGATCCTCTAACGCGAACTCAAACAAAAATATTGTCTGTAAATATGTTTGTAAATATTTCTTTACTGCTTTATGTTTCAGAAAAATACAAAAAGATTTTTGATTCTGCTTTATTTTCGACAACCGATGTCTGGGATGTTAAGTTTCAAAATCTTAGTATGCTGATTATGTTTCTGAAAATAAACAAGTTCATTAATTTGAAACTTAAACTTGTAGTTTTAAAATCAAAAATCAAAAACAGTTTGTGAAATCTCCAAGGTCATTAATTTGGACTTGGATGATTAACCGTGAAGGATTTGGATTCTTATATTGTTAAAATCTGTAAAAGAGCCTGTTTAGGATCTTGTTTGCTAAAACTGTCAAATCAATGAAGTTTATTGATAGGGGGAGAGTATCAAGTGTTTCTGGATATATTCATATTATTATATCTTAAAACCAGGATCTTGATTTAGAAAGTTTAAAAGAGCCATGTCACTATTCCTGGATAATTGAATGTTCAAAACATTGTTACTTATAAATGTTTGAGAAATTGCAGATACCAGACTACGATCCCGACAACCGAGTCTAAGGGGGAGTCTGAAGACGAGCTCAATGCAAGAGGAAGCGTGGATTCAAGGAGCCATGTAACTATTCCAGAAGAGCTTGTATACGGAAAGCCAGGTGTCGATCCCAAAGCACGGAAGCTTGACGAGAGGGGGAGCCTGATGAAGAAAAGAGTCTACAGAAAGGGGGAGCTGAAGCTGAAGACAGATCCACGGGGATTCATTTCAAACAAGAAGGAGTCTACGTTGATGAAAACGTGTTAAAGCTTCAACAAGACTCAAAGAGAGAGAGAAAGACAAGACGCTATGAGATTGACTGCGACAATATCCAAGGGGGAGTCTGTTAGTGCATTTATGTCTATCGCCTTCGTCAATCTGAGCCGTAGCGAGAAACTGAAGAAAACAAGTCTTTATAATATAATATCTAGTCAAATAGCAAGGTGGCATTTTGGTAATTAATGAGAAGTCTCATTAATTCCAAGGGCTATAAATAGGAGCTTTAGAGTTAGATTAGAGACTTTTGGCTCATTTGACATTTAGAGAGCTCTAGATCTAGAGAGAGATTCTAGAGAGAGAAAGTGATTCAGGTACTATACAATTTCATACGTTTCTAATAGAGTCACGTTTATATTACGTCTTGTGTGTTAGGTCACATTCGTGTACGGATTCCGCACGTCACATGTTCATTTTGCAATCGTTTCGGAGTCAAAACCGGTCCTATAAAACTTTTTTGGGAAATGATTCATGTCAAATATAATATGTTTTCATGTTTATTTTATGTATGTTTTGTAAAGTTTGTTTCGAACCGAGTGAAGTAAAACTTTGGTTTCTTTTTCTCCCCTTTTTTCGAAAGCTCTGATTAATCCCTTTCAATTACATGTGCATATTTTACTTCATACCCGTTACGTTTTCTATGTATGAGTTGGGTCACATATAATACGTTATAATTGTTCGATATGATTTTGATTTACTTTACGTTTGATCCAATCACAATGCTTATACAAGTTACATTGAGTTCAACTGGAAACGTCAAATTGTGTGTTTTCATATGGTTAATGTATCATATAACGTTTGGACTAATTCATTCAATGCTTACGATGTACCCGCGCCGCAACGCGGGCGGGTCTTTGTCACACCCCAACCGATGACGGAAATATCGGGACGCGGCACTGAGCGAAACAGATTGTCCAGGAGAAATCCATAACAACTAAATTACCCAATATTTAAATATTACGTCCCATACCATAACATACCAAAGTAAATAGTTATTACAGACCAAATATTCTCAAAGAAAAATAACATGTTCCGACAACTCAGATTTTATTAGGTTTGTTTCTAGACTCCATCCTAGCTTGATTCCAACAAGTAACAAGCAAAGCATCCTAAACACCTGTCACATACGTTAAAATAGAGGTCAATACACATAGTGTAAAGGTGATCATACAAGTTTGATACTATAATAGAGTTTGAAATTGTTTATGCATAACCAGCATGTAACATGTAGCAAAGTGAAAGCTAGTAGGTTATCGACAATGAAATATGCACAGACGTGACTGCGAGTTGTAGAATGCGCAACACATATCCCCACTGGGACACGTAAAGTAAAGCCCTTAACAACCCCTGTCCACGTCAGGTGCTGAGTCCAAATCTATAGTACTATCGTTGCTAAGTTGTCAGGCAACAATCACTGTGTAAACATAACATACAAGCATTCATCGAATAACACGTAACATGCAATAACGGTCAGCGTATAAATAGTGTTTGCGTTGTGTGTCGATTGTGATTTGAATAAGTACCCAAAAGTGCGTAAAGCAAAAAGGGTTCGAGTATACTCACAGATTGTGTTTAAGTAAATAAACACTCTCTTGGATTGAAAGGAGCGCTGAGAGATTAGCCTGCACAGTTAACGATAGCATAAGCGAAGAACGGCGCGTTAAACGGTGCAAAGTGAACAAGTGACGAATGGTAATCTGATCGGATGGTTATTCAATCGGATGTCAATCCGTTCGGATGGTCATCCGATCGGATGGCCATTCAGCCGGATTGACATTCACTTGGGATGGATGTGTTTGTGTATGATGGCTTTGAAGTTTTCGTTGTAGCATTTTGAAAACAGAGGAGTATCTCTACCCTTTAGGTCGATCGATCGAACGGTCGTTAGATCGGATTGCGATCCGATTGGCGAGACATTTCTAGTGAGAACAAGTTTACAGCAGGATGGTCATTCGATCGGATGGTCTTCCGATTGGATGGCAATCCGTTAGAAGCTGATGATCATTGAGAATTATGAAAATGCTTAAGTGTTGGATATCCAAATATCAACCGATCGGATTGTCGTTCGATCGGATGGCAATCCGATCGGACGGCAATCCGTTCGACATTCAAATCATTTGAAAACTTTGGAAATGTTTAAGCGTTGGAACCAAGTACAATCCAATAGGATTGCTGTTCGATCGGATGGCAATCCGATAGGACGACAATCCGTCCAGCAATCTGATCATTTTACAAACTTGAAAATTTGTTAAGTTTGATAGTTTTGCGGTTGGCTCGAGACGGTGTGATATCGTATTAAGCAACAGAAACTCCATCAGGTCTAGGTTACCTAATCGAACGGGAATCACCCCAATCCGATCAGTTAACTGTTCGTGACGGGTGGTTTCATGTTCAACCCAAAATCAGTTGTCTCGTGATAGGAATAAGATCTCAAACCGACACATCACTAGAGAAAAGAGTTGAAGGCCTGAACGAGCTCCGATTATATCGGTTTTGAGTGCATTGAGTGTAAAAGAGTTGAAAGAAAGTTGGAAAAGCATCTTTCAATCCTTTTAACTTTGAAAATGCTTAGATCTATGCGAAAACATTGTTTAATCATGTGGAAATCCTTCAGATCTGAGTTATTCTTGGTGGAATGAAGTCAAAATTGAAGTTCGTAAGAACTCCATTATGACATCATCCTAGAACACCTCAAATCCACTGATTTCACGGTTAAAAGTTAACATTCAAAGGTGAAAATGATGAAGAAGTGTGGGTGGATGATAGATGTACAAGATTTGGGTTGAAAACTTACAAGAATCGCTAGAAATCGAGAGAAAAGAGGGCTTGAGCGTGCTGGTCGAACGAGAGAGCTGTCACATCACTGTTGGTGATGTGACAGGGGTATTTATAGGTTGCCAAAAGAGGAAAGAGGAGCGCAGGTAACGATGACCATTCGATCGAATGGTCATCCGAACGGATGACCATTCGATCGAATGGTCATTCAATCGAAGTGGTCCGGCGAGTTGGATTTCGATGTTTCGTTTCGCTTGTTGAGCGTTGCGATTCGTTTAAGCGAGTATCAATTAAGTGATGTGATAGATTAACAATAACCACACAAATACCATATCTGACATACAATCATCCTAAATAACTTGCGTTTAGCATTTGCTATTCAATTGCGTTGCGATAGAGTTGCAATTGCGTTTTGATTAATCACCACTGAACAATAAGTAAACATGCAAAAGTAACACATAAGTAGCACACGCACGTAAACAATATACAGAACATCACACAGATTGATAGGTTATGCGCTGCGATTTCGATTGCGATGCGATTAGCGATAAAGCGACAAAATAGATTTGCGATTAAACCTCGATTATTAATAGATACTCCACATAATAATACAACTAAATAAAATAAAATATAGGATTGATTACAAGTCAAGGAGCACAAATAAGTATTTAAGCAAGGAGTGACAGATCGCAATTAGCAATCTTTTCTTCCTTTGACTTTGACTTTGACTTTGACTTTGACTTGTACTTTGACTTCATTTGGAGTTGCACCCTAAGCTTAGGGAGTTTTTCAAAAAAAAAAATTTGATATTTCACTTTCAACCTAAAAGTTTTATATTTTACATTTTAACCCATTTGAATTTTTTACTTTTAACTCATAGTTTTTTTTTTTTATCTTTTGTAATTTAACACAACACTTTATTATTTACAACTTTCATCCCCCATACTTTTTATCTTTCGCAAGTTTTTCATTTTACATTTCTTCAAAATTTTGCGAGTTAACATGTCGTAGCGTGCATGTGAGGTTCAACGTCTTTTGCTCTATTTTTTCATATTTGACAGACCCGTCGCAGCGCGTCCATTTTTTCCCTTTTGAAAAGTTCGCCGCAACGGGCGGGTTCTAGATCGACTAAGTTATTATTTTTCTACGTTTTACATTTCTGGTTAATTTTCTTCGCATTAACACACTGTAACGGGTGTGCGGGGTTCAACGATTTTAGTCTGCTTTTCGTTTAGTGTAATTTTTACCATTTATCTATTTTATTTTTACGATGTTGAGAGTCGATGTGGTTGTGGCATTGGTGCTACTTCACGGTTTTACAAACGTTTTTAACCTATTAAATTTTTTTACTAATATTTTGTTTCGGTTTACCCCTATACTTACTTTACTTAAAAACTATTTTTTACGTGCATATTTTATGTACGGGTATGTATAAATATGATTTGTTCTACATCCCGACGCAAACTTTTTTTATAGACGAGTCATGTCAAATATAATACGTTTTCGTTTAAAGAAACCATTTTTACGTGCATATTTTTATGTACGTTTTCGTATAAATTCAAGTTGTTCTACATTTCGACGTAAACTTTTTTTGGGAAATGATTCATGTCAAATATAATATGTTTTCATGTTTATTTTATGTTTGTTTTATAAAGTTTGTTTTGAACCGAGTGAGGTAAAACTTTGGTTTCTTTTTCTCCCCTTTTTTCGAAAGCTCTGATTAATCACTTTCGATTACATGTGCATATTTTACTTCATACCCGTTACGTTTTCTATGTATGAGTTGGGTCACATATAATACGTTATAATTGTTCGATATAATTTTGATTTACTTTACGTTTGATCCAATCACAATGCTTATACAAGTTACATTGAGTTCAACTGGAAACGTCAAATTATGTGTTTTCATATGGTTAGTGTATCATATAACGTTTGGACTACTTCATTCAATGCTTACGATGTACCCGCGCCGCAACGCGGGCGGGTCTTTGTCACACCCCAACCGATGACGGAAATATCAGGGCGTGACACTGAGCGAAATAGATTGTCCAAGAGAAATCTATAACAACTTAATTACCCGATATTTAAATATTATGTCCCATACCATAACATACCAAAGTAAATAGTTATTACAGACCAAATATTCTCAAAGAAAAATAACATGTTCCGACAACTCAGATTTTATTAGGTTTGTTTCTAGCCTCCATCCTAGATTGATTCCAGCTAGTAACAGCAAAGCATCCTAAACACCTGTCACATACGTTAAAATAGAAGTCAATACACATAGTGTAAAGGTGAGCATACAAGTTTGATACTATAATAGTGTTCAAAATTGTTTACGCATAATCAGCATGTAACATGTAGCAAAGTGAAAGCTAGTAGGTTATCGACAATGAAATATGCACAGACGTGACTGCGAGTTATAGAATGCGCAACACATATCCCCAGTAGGACACATGAAATAAAGCCCTTAACAACCCCTGTCCACGATAGGTGCTGAGTCCAAATCTATAGTACTATCATTGTTAAGGTGTCAGGCAACAATCACTGTGTAAACATAACATACAAGCATTCATCGAATAACACGTAACATGCAATAACGATCAGCGTATAAATAGTGTTTGCGTTGTGTGTCGATTGTGATTTGAATAAGTAACGTATGTAACACCCAAAAGTGTGTAAAGCAAAAAGGGTTCGAGTATACTCACAGATTGTGTTTAAGTAAATAAACACTCTCTTGGATTGAAGGGAGCGCTGAGAGATTAGCCTGAACAGTTAACGATAGCATAAGCGAAGAACGACGCGTTAAACGGTGCGAAGTGAACAAGTGACGAATGGTAATCCGATCGGATGGCAATCCGATCGGATGGTTATTTGATCGGATGTCAATCCGTTCGGATGGCCATCCGATCGGATGACCATTCGATCGGATTGACATTCAATTGGGATGGATGTGTTTGTGTATGATGGCTTTGAAGTTTTCGTTGTAGCATTTTGAAAAAAGAGGAGTATCTCTACCCTTTAGGTCGATCGATCGAACGGTCGTTCGATCGGATTGCGATCCGATTGGCGAGACATTTCTAGTGAGAACAAGTTCAGAGCAGGATGGTCATTCGATCGGATGGTCTTTCGATCGGATGGTAATCCGTTAGAAACTGATGATCTTTGAAAATTATGAAAATGCTTAAGTGTTGGAGGTCCAAATGTCAACCGATCGGATTATCGTTCGATTGGATGACAATCCGATCGAACGGTAATCCGTTCAACATTCAAATCATTTGAAAACTTTGGAAATGTTTAAGCGTTGGAACCAAGTACAATCCGATCGGATTGCTGTTCGATTAGAGGGCAATCCGATCTGATGGAAATCCGATCGGACGGCAATCTGTCCCGCAATCTGATCGTTTTGCAAACTTGAAAATTTGTTAAGTTTGACAGTTTTGCGGTTTGCTCGAGACGGCATGATATCGTATTAAGCAACGGAAACTCCATCAGGTCTAGGTTACCCGATCGAACGGGAATCACCCCAATCCGATCAGTTAAATATTCGTGATGGGTGGTTTCATGTTCAACCCGAAATCAGTTGTCTCGTAATAGTAATAAGATCTCAAACCGACACATCATTAGAGAAAAGAGTTGAAGGCCTGAACGAGCTCCGATTCTATCGGTTTTGAGTGCATTGAGTGTAAAAGAGTTGAAAGAAAGTTGGAAAAGCATCTTTCAATCCCTTTAACTTTGAAAATGTTTAGATCTATGCGAAAATATTGTTTAATCATGTGGAAATCCTTCAGATCTGAGTTATTCTTGGTGGAATGAAGTCAAAACTTGAAGTTCGTAAGAACTCCATGATGACATCATCTTAGAACACCTCAAATCCACTGATTTCATGGTTAAAAGTTAAGATTCAAAGGTGAAAATGATGAAGAAGTGTGGGTAGATGATAGATGTACAAGATTTGGGTTGAAAACTTACAAAAATCGGGAGAAATCGAGAGAAAAGAGGGCTTGAGCGTGCTGGTCGAACGAGAGAGCTATCACTTAACTGTTGGTGATGTGACCGGGGTATTTATAGGTTGGCAAAAGAGGAAAGAGGAGCGCAGGTAACGGATCGGAAGAGGAAAGAGGAGCGCAGGTAACGAATCGGATGGTCATCCGAACGGATGACCATTCGATCGAATGGTCATTCGATCAAAGTGGTCCGGCGAGTTGGATTTCGACGTTTTGTTTCGCGTGTTGAGCGTTGCGATGCGTTTAAGCGAGTATCGATTAAGTGATGTGATAGATTAATAAGAACCACACAAATACTATATCTAACATACAATCATCCTAAGTAACTTGCGTTTAGCGTTTGATTAATCACCACCGAACAATAAGTAAACACACAAAAGTAACACATAAGTAGCACACGCACGTAAACAATATACAGAACATCACACAGATTGATAGGTTCTGCGCTGCGATTTCGATTGCAATGCGATTAGCGATAAAGCGACAGAATAGATTAGCGATAAACATGTGATTAAACCTTGATTATTAATAGATACTCCACATAATAATACAACTAAATAAAATAGAATATAGGATTGATTACAAGTCAAGGAGCACAAATAAGTATTTAACAAGGAGTGACAGATCGCAATTAGCAATCTTTTCTTCTTTTGACTTTGACTTGTACTTTGACTTTCGTAAAACGGGGTGTTACAGCCTCCCCTTCTTAAGGGAATTTCGTCCCGAAATTAGGCCTTAGCTGTAACAAACAACTGCGGGTACTTCGCCTTCATGTCACTTTCGAGTTCCCAGGTGAACTCTGCGCCGCGTTTGCCTTCCCAGCGAACCTTCACAGTGGGAATGCGTGAGCGCCTGAGCTTCTTGGTTTCTCAGTCCATGATCTCGAAAGGCTTCTCCACGCAGTGTAATGTTTCATCCACTTGTAGATCCTCAAGTGGAACTTGTAAATCCTGCTCGGCTAGGCATTTTCTAAGGTTCGATACATGGAAAGTCGGGTGGACGTTGCTAAGTTCATCCGGTAGTTCAAGTCTGTAGGCCACTTTGCCAATTCTTTCCAGGATTTTAAAGGGTCCAACATATCGAGGCGCGAGCTTTCCTTTCTTTCCGAATCTGATCACACCCTTCCAAGGTGATACCTTTAGGAGTACGTGATCGCCAACGTCAAATTCAAGGGGCTTGCGGCGTCTATCGGCGTAACTTTTCTGACGACTCCGAGCTTTCAGTAGATTGTCTCGAATTTAGAGGATCTTGTCAGTCGTTTCTTGCAGCGGCTCAGGACCGGTTAATTGCGCATCTCCGATCTCACGCCACACAATAGGCGATCGACATTTTCTTCCGTATAATGCCTCAAATGGTTCCATTTGTATGCTAGAATGATAACTGTTATTGTATGAGAATTCGACCAAAGGTAAGTGCACATCCCAATTACCACCGAAATCTATGACACACGAGCGAAGCATGTCTTCAAGGGTACGAATCGTTCTCTCGGTCTGACCGTCAGTTTGGGGATGGAAAGCGGTACTTAGATTAAGCGTAGTACCGAGAGCAGATTGAAATGTTTCCCAAAGACGCGAGGTAAACCGACCATCACGGTCAGAGATGATGTCGCGAGGCGTCCCATGTCGATAGATGATCTCATCAGTGTAGATTCGGGCTAATTTTTCTACCTTAAAGTCTTCTCGTATTGGCAGAAAATGAGCAGATTTAGTTAAACGGTCAACGACAACCAGATGTTGTCGTGACCTGATGGCGTGAGTGGGAGTTTCGTTATGAAGTCCATAACTATACTCTCCCATTTCCACATAGGGATCTCGGGTTGGACGAGTAAGCCAGAGGGTCTTTGGTGTTCGGCCTTGACTTTGGAACAAGTCAAGCACTTCGAAACATAGATAGCGATATCCTTCTTCATGCCCGGCCACCAGTACTTGTAGTGAAGGTCCTGGTACATTTTATCGGCACCGGGATGAATAGAATATCGGGATTTGTGGGCTTCGTCCAGCTGAATTTGTCGTAAGTTGGTACGCTTGGGAATCCAAATTTGGTCTAGATAAAGGAATATACCATTCGATTTATTCTCCAACTGGGCGCCATCGTTAAGAATCATTTCCTTCTTCAAAGTGCGTTCGGTAAAACAAGCATGCTGGGCATCACGAATAAGAGTTTCGAGATGGTGTTGGGCGTGAACCTTACGAACGCTATGCAAATAGCTTCGTCGGCTTAGGGTGTCGGCAACGACATTCGCTTTGCCAGGATGATAACGAACCTCACAGTCGTAATCATTAAGAAGTTCAACCCATCGGCATTGGCGCATATTCAGTTCTTTTTGACTGAGGATGTGTTGTAGGCTCTTGTGGTCTGTGAAGACCGTACACTTGGTACCATAAAGGTAGTGTCGCCAAATCTTCAACGCAAAAACAACTGCACCAAGCTCGAGATCATGGGTCGTATAGTTCTTCTCGTGGATCTTGAGCTGACGAGATGCGTAGGCTATAACCTTGTCTCGTTGCATGAGAACACAACCAAGACCAAGGTTCGAGGCATCGCAATAGACAACGAAGTCATCATTTCCGTCGGGTAAAGCAAGAACGGGGGCATTACAGAGCATATGCTTGAGAGTTTGAAAGGTAGTCTCTTGTTCGGTTCCCCAAACAAAAGGCTTGTCTTTATGCCTCAAAGAAGTAAGCGGGACATTGATTTTCGAGAAGTCAGCGATGAATCGACGGTAATAGCCCGCCAAACCGAGGAACGAAGGAACATCGGATGGTGTTTTTGGAGTAACCCAACTCTTAACAGCTTTGATTTTGGTGGGGTCGACGTGTATACCTTGACTATTGATGATGTGACCGAGGAATTGAACCTCATCTAGCCAGAATTCACACTTGGAGAACTTGGCGTAGAGTCGATTCCCCTGGAGTAACTCGAGAACCAAACATAGATGTTACGCGTGTTCGGTTTTCGACTTCGAATAGATAAGGATATCATCGATGAATACGATGACGAAGCGGTCAAGAAATGGTTTACACACGTGATTCATCAAATCCATGAAAACCGCGGGTGCATTGGTTAAACCAAAGAGCATTACGACGAATTCATAATGGCCGTATCGGGTTCGGAAAGCGGTTTTCGGTATATCTTCCTCCTGAATGTGTAACTGGTGGTAACATGAGCGTAAATCGATCTTCGAGAAACACGTAGCACCTTGCAATTGGTCAAACAAATCATCGATTCGAGGTAGAGGATAGCGATTCTTGATAGTCAGCTTATTCAACTCCCTATAGTCGATGCACATCCGGAACAACCCATTCTTCTTTTTTGATGAAAAGGACTGGTGCGCCCCAAGGAGAGGTGCTAGGGCGAATGAAGCCTTTGTCAAGTAATTCCTGGAGTTGACTCGAGAGTTCACGCATTTCGGACGGAGCGAGACGATACGGAGATTTAGCAACAGGATTGCTCCAGGAATGAGGTCGATACGAAATCAATGTTACGACTCAGGGGTAAACCAGGTACATCATCCGGGAATACAAGAGGAAAATCATGAACCACATGCACCTTATCTATTGCCTTCTCTTTCTTTTCCTTTTCCGCAACTACAATGTTAGCCAAGACAGCTCTGTATTCCTTGCAGAGATACTTGCTCGCTTGGACACACGACATGAGTTTGAGACCTTTCGAAGGAGTTTCGCCATACACACAAAGTTGATCACCATTAGCGAGAGAGAAACGAATCATCTTATCGAAGCAAACGACTTCAGCACGATTTTCGTGAAGAAAATCCATGCCTACTATGATATCGGAACTACCGAGCTGCATCAGAATAAGGTCGATAGGAAAGATGTGATTGTTGAGTTCGAGAGTACAATCACGAAGAACAGAATTGACAGCGACAGTTCTTCAAGTGGCAACTTCAACATCGAACGTCGAGGGGAGATGGGTGTGCTTACGATTAAGGAGCTTTTCGAATTCAAACGATACAAAACAGTTATTGGCTCCAGTATCACATAAACACGAAGCATATATACCATTTAAGAGGAACGTACCATTAACCACATTGTTGTCTGCTTGAGCCTGGCGGGCGTTGATTTTGAAAGCACATTCGCGGGCTGCTGGCTGCTGTTGCTGCTGAGGCTGCTGTGGCTCTTGCTTCACCGCTCTGTTGGGGCACATGTTTGCGAAGTGGTTGGGATCACCACACGCAAAGCAAGCTCTAGCATGGATCGCGGGTGCAGGAGCCGCTTGTTGGCCTTGAGGAGCAGGAAGTAGAGCTTGTTGACCAGGAGCTTGACCTTGAGCTGGAGCTTGACGTGGACCAGTACGGCAGTTGGCGGTGAAGTAGCTGTACATGTTGCAGTGAACACAGTATCTGCAAGCAATCCCCACAGGATGATGATAAGTACAAGTAGGGAAAGCCGGGTGAGGACCAGTGTATGCACGATTAGCCGGCGGTGCATGGGTGACCGGTGCCGCTACTTAGCGGTGTTGAGGTTGTGGTTGAGTTGGGAAAGCTTGAAGCGGAGCGCTAACTGTGGCAGCGCAATTCTTGCTACTGTTGTTGTTGTTGTTTTTCTTTCTCTTGCGACGGGGGGACTTCGAAGATTGCGGAGCGGCGACGGTTTCAGCGATGGGAGCAGCGGTAACTTGGTGGAGATTCTTGGAGGCTTTATCAAAGTAACCAGCCTTGACTCGCTTGTCGTTTATCTCAGCAACGAGTAAGAAGGTTTCCTCAATAGTCGTCGTCTTCGCAGCTTGAACGAAATCAGCCACGCAATCCGGTAGAGCACGGATATACTTTTTGATGGTGATTTCGGGGGTAGTAACTTGGCTTGGATAGATTATGCTCAGCTGCTTAAAGCGAGCAGTTAAACCAGCGTTGTAGCCATCCTTTTGTTTGATGTGCCAAAACTCATCCTCCAACTTTTGAAGCTCATGGGGAGGGCATAACTCTTTCATCATGATGTCCTTCAACTCGTCCCACGTTAGCCCGTAAGCTGCATCATTTCCACGCTTGTTTCTTTCGGCAGTCCACCAGTCCAGAGCCTTGGACTGGAAAACGCCGGTGGCGTTAACAGTGCGGAGATTATTAGGACAACCGCTTTGGCACGGGGTGACTTCGATAGAATCAAACCATTGAAACATGGCAGTAGGTCCATCTTCTCCGGTGAATTCTTTGGGACCGCAGGCTTTGAACTGCTTGAAGCTAAAAGTAGACTTAGGAGCATCAGTCCTGGACTCTTCGGAGGACTTGTTAGCGTTTTCGTTCAGCTCGCTAATAATTTGCGGTACGACTTTCGCCATTTGCTTAGCGACCAGAGCAACAATACGCTTGTCTTCATGATTACGACGAGCGGAGCGGGAGTGAAACGATCCAAATGACGACATTGTCTGCAACAGACATCGCCATAGGACTTAGACACTATGTAATCGAGTCTCACCTCACAACACACTTAACACTACTAAAGCTCAGTAACACGTCTAATCACATAACATATAGTCACGTAGGCATATAAACCACGGAATCACATCAGAACAGAAGCACATAAGCACGTAGAGCACCGAAACCACAGAAACCAAACTATATTTAGCACGTATCCACCTACATATATTGCACGTATTCCCTTATCATTCAAAGTCCGCGAGTTCGAGAATAGCGATTGCGATTAGTGAGTACACAGCGAGTAGCATAGCCAGCGATTTGATAGCGTTTTGAGATAGATGTGCAGTGCGTGTCGCGTGTGTTAACCAAAGCGAATCAGCGAAAAGCGTATAAATCACCAAAAATCAAAACACATAAACAAGAAAAAACCATATAAAACACATAAAATTCCACATAAAATGTCAAATATCAGAGTCCGCAGTTGCGGGCTCATAATTGAAACACATAAAATCAGCGATCTTGAAATCGAATATAGATTGTCTTAGGCTGAAAGACGTTGACTACCCAAAGTGATTCGACTATTCTCAAGGACTACAAGTATACGTCTTGGCCTAATAGATTGTGCTCCATTACCGACACACGGTGAATGGCACGCATCCTTTTGGTTATTCACGCAACTCGAGTCATTGGAATCCATCGAGACTTTGGTGAAAGTTTTGTAAAACCAAAATAGAGGACGGAATAAGTCATCAAGATTCGGGTTTCACCCCTAACTTAACAACTCTATTCCAGTTTGTGTGATAGAATCACGAGATTGAGAGATATTTACGTCGAAGTATGGATTTCACTCCTGATTCAATGCAAATTCTCTTGTTTATAGTGAAAATGCGGGTCGAACAAGCAATCAAATCGAGAGTTTGTGGTTTTCGCACCTAGTCTCGATCTAATCACGCGTTCATTTTCGAAAATAGTGCAGTGCAACTGCCTTAGGAAAGGCAGTGTGATAGTATAGCATGATTGTGAGGCGATCGATTAACAGGAATAGGCTCGCATGAACCCCTACTGGGTTCGCACAAGGCGGTCTGTTGGTACTTAGACTATAGACTAGGTCGTTTCTAAAACGTCGACCCGGACTAGGTCGAGTCTTGCCTAATTCCCTATAGATATGGCTCTGATACCAATATGAAAATAAAGATTCTGAAAATAAAACGGGAATGTGTTAATACTATTAGGGTGGTGGTCAGTTGACAAAGGCAAATCCTTTAAACATAGGGGCTGGTTCTTAGGTTCAATAACATAGACGACATTGATTATAAGTTTATTTGTAAAAAAAACTAATGATTCCAATCAGTTGGATTCTTATACATAATACACTAGGTTATAACCCGTGAATACTCACGGGTTGTTAATCTATCTTTCTAAACAAATAAATAAATATATACATATATATTAATAAACGAAAAATTGTATGATGAATAAGGTGGATGAATAAATGATAAAACCGTCTATGGCTGATTATATGAATGGATATCATAACAAAAACTGCATTGGAAGTTGAAACAATTATCGATAAAATTTGCGCAGTGAATAATGTCAAAATTGTGTTATCCATTAAAAGAAACACTAATAGTAAACTAAGATATGATAAGATGTAATAACTTAAAATTCAAAACCATTAACCATGTTAAAAACTAATAAGCATAACAAAGTAAATGTATATCATATGAAAACCAAATATCCAAAACCTAAATGTAAAACAACTAATCAGTACTCTTGATGTGAGGTACAACCAACTCAACATTCAAGACTTGATCAGTTTCATCAAAAGAAAAGTGAACCGTATCACCCTCCTTAATGCGAGCACGTTTCATGAATCTCGACCATTTGCATAACGCATAACGAAAACCTTCTCCTTTCTTTTCACGTCTTGTACGGTTGGTAAACTCCTCTTGCTGAGTCAGATGCAGAAGTCTGACGATCACAGGTTTATCAGAATCAAGTTTAGCCATCCTTGAAACATTATCAGGCAGCCGTTGTAATGTTTTTTAAATAAAATTAATAAGAAGAAGAATATAAAAAGAATAATGTATTTTCATGTGAATAAAAAAAATGTAATATTTAATATATAGTAGTTCTTAAAATAATATTAAAACTTACAAAATATTTACATGCCATACGAACAAACTTATAAACACGGCCATCTTGTTGTTCATCAATAGCTGGCTCTTCAACTGCATCAATAGGTGCAACTACAGGCTGAAAATCACATATAACATTTATTAGAATAACAATATAGTAATTAAATATATAAAGAAGCAAGCAAATGTATAGTTACCTCATCAACTTCTACATCAGCAAAATTAATTTCGAGACCATTTTTACCAAGAATTGTTAAATGGAAATAATTCCCAAAACCTCTTGTGAATATTAAATAACAACCGGCCTCCAATTGAAACAGATTAACAATTACATCAATACCAATGGAGAAATCGACTTTACCATCAAGAGTTTCAATCTTGACGTGAAAGATTTTGTTGCCTATATCTATAATGGAACTTATATCATTTGATGTATAATCATAGAAGTTGGGCAGGATAGACTCGGGAATGACATGTAGAAATAATAATAAAAATGTTAGTTTTCTAATCAGTTCATAAAACGTAAATATATTAACATAAATAAAATGAAAGAAAAAAATAATCTTACAATAAAGTTAGATGTTGTAGATAACAGCGATGTCCAGAAAGAGCTTTGACTCACACCATCAATGAAATGTGTTACTTTGAATGTAGAAAAATCGACAGGATACAAACATCCTTTTTTCAGTCGTAAATGTATGACAACATTTGACCAACCATGGAAAAAGAAATGTTTTCCTTTGGCTTCGCTTAAAGAAACATTAAATGTTCGGCCATCTTCACTTTGTATCAGAACATTTGTAGGTGCTTTATCGTTACCCCACAATTTGGATGCGGCGTCGGAAGGAATCGCCTGATAAAGCAAGGAATCCAAAATAAGTTATAATTATAATTCTAATTTATAAACCATAACATAATTTTCAATTGTATTTCATGATAACAACAAAAACAAAGTATAATTTATGTCTGAATTTAGAAAATACCAGTAAAACTTCGTCCGCTCGATTCATGTGTCTACAAAAGAAAGGATCTCTAATACTGATTCAAAAAAGAAGATATTAATAAAAAAAATAACTTGTTAATGGTATTCTTCGCAACAAATGATAACATTAAAAAGAAAAAAAATACCTTGAAGAACTTTCAGCCATATTAAAAACCTACAAACACATGTAACGTAAACAAAACAATTAAGATTATATATTATAAATTATAAATTATCAAATTAATTAAATTAATTATCAATTTCAGTTATAATATATGATGATTACTTTAAAAACATATATGAAATAAAATCAAATGAAAACACATACCGAATCCTTATCAACCATGTGATAATATATGCTTATTAGTTTAAAAACATGTTACATAAACCATGCTGATTAGTTACACAAACAACAATGTGATGGAGATGTTATAATAACAGTTTGTTATACATCAATAGGTTTCATAAACATAAGAATGTATTGTAGATTTGCTTGACGATCAATGATGATTGCAAAATACATCCTTTATTCGTGTACAGTTTGTATAGTTTTTATTATATTTAGTTCTGTTTTCGTTAGAATGTGCATACTTTGATGAAATCTTGTGTTTCCAGGTCTTTTGTGCTGAAAATGTTGAAAAACTGAAGTTTTAGATGCTGGGAAACAAGTTGAAAAAGAGTTAGAATTATTTTTGAAGTTTTTTGAGAAGCTGAAGCTGGGCAAAATTCGAAGGAGTCTGTCCATTTTGAGTTGTCGCGCTACACCACCACGATTAAGCTTGGCCGTGGCGCCCCGCCATCAATAAAATAATGATTTCTGATGTTTGTTGCCGTCGCGCTACACGACTCCGAAGACCTCTACCCGTCGCGCAACGCGACGGGGTTAAATGTCAGCGATTCTTCGTTAGCTTTTAGGGTTAAGTATAAAAAGCCAAGATAATCATTAACACAACCCTAACTACGAATTAAGGATCATTGAAGGGGATCTTGGAGCATTCATGGAGCTGATTTGAAGGTTTCAAAGCATACGAATCTGTGGTACGAGTTCAGGACGAAGAATTGAAGACTTTCTCGGGTTTTCCAATTCCTTGTTTATTGATTTTCTTACCAAACTCGTTATCTTGAATTCTTGTTTAGACATCTTTGATTTGTTTTCATTACTTAACATGCTTGGCTAAACTTTTAAGCCACCTAGACTTTGATGAATGGATTGATATAGAGTTTTTACCTTTTTCGTGAATTGCATGAATGTTATGGATTAATTGTGTTTAGTAAACAGTTTGGTTTATTGATTTGATGTGTATGCGTACTTTGATTTGGCTTATTATTGTCAATTGCTTCGTATGATTCTTAGTGACGGTCTTTATCACATAATAGAGTCGTGCTAGGGTTTTAGATTTTGGTGAGTGTCTATATCACATAATAAATCTTAACTCTTTAGGGTGAAATTGCGCAAATAACCCCTAGAAGTAATTGTTAGTGATTTGCTAGATTTTAGTGTTCTACTAGTCCTTAGAGCTGGAAGGTGCGTGGCTATTGATAGGTCTTACCCGGCGAATTGCTTTAGACAGTCCTTGGAAAAGGTCGTGCCTTAGTTGCCCTGTCGGTTTATTAGACTATCAAGTCAAGTTAAGAAACCTAAACTACCCTACATCTATGATTGGAAAAGAGTAGGTCAATATTAAGGTACTTACGCAATAATTAGACAACTGGAAAGACGTCTAATAACCGGTAGGATTAACGGCCTAGGTAGCACCATAAGTTTCACCTCGAGAAGGGTTGAGGGGCTAAGTTGGTGTCTTAATAGGTTTAGCATCATAAGATCCCGGTTCCATAAATCATGCAATTAACTTAATTGGTAATACTTTAAAATCAATCCAGGATTCTAGTCTAGGTCGTCTCGTTCATCATATAAGAAGAGTCTTTGCCTTATTTCGTGCTTAGTTTAGTTTTAGTTTAATATTTAGTTTAAATAGATTTCCTTAGATTTTCCGTAACCCCCCCCCCCCCCCAAAAAAAAACAATTAAACAAGTTTTAGCCGTGTCTGTCAGTGTCTATTAGAGTCTAGTTAACGTGATAAATAGAGTCTCGTGGTTCGATATCCGGACTTCCTTAGGTCATACTACAGTGATCGGTACACTTGCCGATTGTGTGGTTTAGGTCGAGTCTAGAATTAAAGCTTTTTAGTGTCTAGCTTAGAGAGTCTAATTTAGTTAATTTTTATAGTCTGTTTAGCACTCATCAATCAACAACAGCTAACTGGATTTTGATTCGGAAAACTTAGATGTATAAACAAACTGTTTTGTTATCATATAGAAAACCGAATTCCACAATATATATATATATGTATGTATGTATATAGATATGTGAGATATAGTAAGATAGAACAAATCAATGTCATTACAAATCTTTTAAAAATTTATATAATAAGTAACGATACATATTTCCAAATATGTATTGATAGAAATCAATTGTAATTGTTTTCTTATAATTTGTTAGACTTAGATGGAACATTCCAAAAATATCATATGAATACGAAAATAAGACCATTCTTGAAGAAGCACGATAAAAGTCAAATCTTAATGAATTTAAAAAACAGATTTCTTCATAATCGACAATTTATTTAGGTTTTATTTATTTATTTTTTATTATTTAGGTTATATGGTAACAAAAACTGCATTTCACACTAACCACATCATAAGCATATCAACAACATATACATATTACCAAAAGACTTGTCTAACAAACCATCAGTACTATCCCAAAGTATCAAAACAAACCAACCATAAAATCACATTTAATATTCATGCTTAACCATCTAACATAAACATAATAACCAACATTCACGAACGGCCTCTTTTCTTGGTGATCTTGGGTACGACTTTGGTCAACATCAAACGCTGAGAAGACTTGACGTACGTAAAGAAAAGAGTGGAGCCGAACTCGATGTAATTCAATTTCAAGAAAGCTGGCCACTTTTTAAAACCATACCTGAAACCCTTCCCAGACGTCTCGCCTCTTGTGCCCAACTTAAGGAGCTCACATTTTTCGTTCTGAACTGTAACGTGGTGCAAGTTGTCAAGAGAAAGACACAGATGGCTTGAAACATCAGTCGGTAAATGCTGAGAAAAAAAATAAAAGGATTAATTATCTGATTGATTAATAAGTTATGTCTCTTGTATTATAAAATTTGAAGGAAAAAATTAATATTATAAAGTTTACCAGTCTGCTTTCAGCTTTCTTGGTGAATTCAATTACAGCAGTTTTTTTGAACTTTTTTGATGTAGAGCATTTACGGCCAACATCAACAGCTGTAGATGTCGTGGATCTGAATGCCTTACGCTTTGGTTTAGCCTACATAATTGAATAACACACAATAAGTGTAAAAATTATATAGATAAAAGTGTACAACAATAAGATACACGGTTCTTCATATAATCAGAGATAATTTCATGGTTACGGTATCTTACTTGTTTGTTTTCAGCAGGAGTGATTTCCTGAAGGAGCATACAATCATCAACTTTGGGAACCTTATAACGTGTACGATAACCCATATGAGACGTTGATGTGAAGGATGTGGATACCTTAGGCTTTGGTTTAGACTAAATAATTGACAACACACAATAAGTCTAAAAATTTTATAGAAATGTAAAGTTTTCATATATAAAGTTTATTCAAACTTTAAATGTAATTGTATAAATGGCACGACAAAGTTTAAAACAAAAAAATGAATATTGAAAATAAATATTAAATAATATTCTTACTTGAGAGACAACGTGAGAAGACAGATTTTGCTCACAAACAAAATCAGTTGATTTTCCATTTCGTTCAACCTAAAAAAAAAACAATTAACATATTGATATAGAAAGCAATAATTAAAAGAATTATATAATAATTAAGCAGGTTTTTATACATGTAATGTATTGTTTGGTATGAAAAAACTATCCAAAACAACATCAAACTGGGTTTTCATATTAACAAACGAAACTTCAAATTATTAGGAAAAAAATATCAAATTATATTATCGGATCATAAACAACCTTTGTCGAAAGCCCTTTATCTCCAACAACAAACTTTGATTTGACTTTAGGATGAACCTATAAAACCATAAAAGATTTAACATATTACCATTAAAAAAATTTATTCATTAAAAGGATTATATAATGCAAAACAAATACACCGAATAGAATAAAAAGTATATTATATGTATTGAAAATAAGTATTAAATTAAATTAGTATATAACAAACAACCTTTGGAGATACAGTCTCGTGACCAAATACAATCTTTGACTTCCCTTTTGGGTCATTCTACATAACAATGAATAATAAGCATATATATATATATATATATATATATAACAAAGAAATTAAAAGCGTTATATAATATATAAGGCACGTTGTGAACACTTACATGAGACCGATAGGCATTAGAGGAAGATGAAAGGCGCATAGACTCACCAACTATATCACCACCAAGATCTTCATCAACATCACTTTCGTTGGTAATCACATTCTCTTTGTGTTCCGACTACAAAAACATAATATTCAAAAATACCGATAATGTTAACTTCAAGATTAACTAATAAGTTCATATTAGTTAAATAATTAACAATAATCATAATAACACTAACCGCAAGCAGTAAATCAAATCCATCATCTCTGTAAATAGGATCATCCAACACAACAATGTTAACCTTCTTGAAATACATTTGAGTACCACTTTCATGATTAAAAACAGACAACTCAAAAGTCTCATATCTAGCCATTGTAAAAATAAAAGTTGTCCGGGTATCTAATGCAAGATCCCTAATCAACTTACACCATCCATCAGTGAAAGCACATTTGTCTGACAACGCCTCCATCTTCACATTCCAAAACCTATCACCCACATAAAGAGTTGCTGATCCACCTTTATAACTGCTGCCATAGAACTGTCCCCAGAATTTGTCCGCCATGAGCTGTATAGTTGTTACAAAATAAATTAAACAAAATATGCAAACAAAAAATTGACATACAAAAAAAATGATTATTTCATATATAGTACTTACAATGAAATCATCATCAGCTCTAATAGAAGTGATAAAAGAGTTATCCAAAACACATGACTTAAAGACATCGAGATACCATGTAGATGGTCCAAGAGTGTTGAACAACAGATAATCATTTTTTTTGTAAACCACTGTCCATAACGACTTTAACAAACCCATCACCTAAAACAGGACCCAACACATCTTTTTCAATTTTGACAATCCTTAAGTGGTCAACGGGTGAGCAGTTCTTTAAATCAACAGCAGTGCTTAGACTGCATCAGTAGATTGAACCAGCAGTGTTTTACTCCTTAACAGTCTTTAGGGCTTCATCAGTAGTTTCAAAGAGAGCAGCTGTTGTATACGGTCAGTGGATAGAGGACATCAGATGTTGGAGCCACTGTCAAGGGGAAAGTTTAGTGCAAACCGCTGCTTATGATGAATCCACTGTTGTGATCCGGTTTCGGCTTTACATCATCTGTTCCTCTGTAGGGTTCAATCCCAACAATCTCCCCCTGGAACAGATGATGCCAAAACCCTTCATTATTCTGGATTTTTATTTACTCATCACAAGTTCCCTAACTTGTCATTTGAATTGTAATTCAAAGCCAATGGGGCTTGTATCATCCTCATCCCTGCACAGTGTAAGCTCAAGAAGATCTTGCAAATCTTCAACACCCAGGCCAAGTGTTGTTTCCCTTGATAAATGCTTCACTTCACCATTGGACCTGAGTAAAGTCAATACGTGGGTCTTTTGATCAGACATCCACTTTAGTATTTTTGAATCCAATGGGTTTCTTGGGAGAGATTTATTTGACCGAGTCTGGAAATTGAGGCCTGGTGATGACAACTTTGAGCAGTGGCTTAAGATTTTGCTGTTTCATGTAGTTCTGCTCTAAGTGTCTGAAGAACCATCTTCATGATATATTCTTCTCAAGCTTGTTCTTCTTTTGAGATTTCTGCATCCATCTGCTTTGTTTCCTTCTTTGATGAAGGATGGCAGCAGGTGGTGTTTGTGGTGGTGGTGATGTTTTTAGATGTGGCAGTGGTTGATTTAGTAGGAATGGCAGTGGTTGTGGTGTGTGTTGATGTGGTATTGGTGGCAGTTGCTTGAGTGACATATGTTGTTAATGGTGGAGGTGTAAGTGATTTTGTGGGAACAGAAGTTGTGGTTGAAGTAGTAACTGGCTTAGTTTTAGAAGTTGTGGTGGTTGATTGCCGTGTTTTTCTAACAGGACTCTTCTTTAATGAAGTACCAACCTCTTCTTTTTCCTTTTTGCAGAACTAACTTTTTCTCAACCAAAGCTCTGTTCTTATCCCTTACCCTTTTAATATCAGCAGTAGTTTTGAGACCAGCTGAATTGACTTGACTTTGAACGATCCTCATTTGTGTATCTTCATCATCTGCTTTGAATTTTCAGGGTTTCATCACCTCCCTTTTCCTTTTCTTTGACAAATGTTTCAGCAGAAGTTACTGAAAGATTTTCCTCAGAGTCATTTTTCTCCCCCTTTTTGGCATCATCAACTCTTTCGAAGATAGTGCAAGGGTTGAAACAAATTCCACAGCTCATCTGGAGTAGGAGCAGATGATGGAGTAGCTGTTGGAGGTGGTGCAGTAGTGGATGGTACCCTTTGTGTCTTCAACAACTGTTGCAGCATGTCTTTGATTTCTGCAACAGATGTATCCAGTTTATCAATTCTTGCCGTCAATTCTTGGTACATTAAACCATCACCCAACTTAATGGGGTCATCTGATTTCCCACTAGCAGTGGTTTTAACAGTGGTTGATTGAGGAAGTGTATCCCAAAAATCATCCACTGTTGCCCCTTTGTCTTGGTACTGGGGACTTCTTTCTTCATAATGAGAAACGCTTTTTAGTGAATCAGTGAAGACTGGATATACAAGAATTCCCAGTGAAGAAATTGCCTTCAAGGAAGTCTTATTGATGAAACTACTGTCCAAGTGCAAACCAGTGGGTTTAGCACTTGTAGTAGCTGCTTCACTTGAACTACCACCAAGAGTTACTTGTAACTCAAGGGGTGTAACCTCCTCAATTGTTGCTGGGATAGCAGAGGTATAAGCATCAGACTCAGTCACTTGTTGGAGTATACTCTCAGTGATAGGTGGTTGAGAGAAACTGATTTATGTCTGAGTTATATCCAAAGCATGCAACAAGGTCATTATTGATGGTGGTATTTGTGAAGTGATGATGGAAGTTGAAAGTGAATTTGCCCCGGGCAGTGGACTGTGGATGATGGAATCAAGTGATTCCAGAGCATCATAATTTAGTGTCCCTGTTCTTACAACCTGTTCTTTTTGAGAAGAAGCAGGATGAGTTTGAGGCATGGGTTGAGACCTTTCTACCATCTGCTGTGAGAAAGTAGCAGCAGTGGTTTCTAGTGACTTTTGTGTTGTCACTGGCAGTTGCTCTGGGATCTCATCTTCCAGAGTTGCCTTTATTGTAGGTTTGGTGGGCTTTTTGGATGATGTCTTTTTGGTCTTTTTGGTGGTTTTAGGTGTTGGTTTCACAGCAGTTGTGTTACTACTGTGATCACCTTGAGCAGTGGGCTCAGCAGCAGATACCTGAGGAGCAGTGGTAGCTGCTAAAATCTGCTCAGGCACCTCTGCTTTTGTTTTAAAAATTTTTGATAGCCTTGTAAATGTTTCAGGTGTAGAGTGAGAAACTGGATTTTTGATGATATTTTCTGCTGCCTGGCTATCCAACATGAGTGGTGTCTTTAAGGCAGTGATACCAAAATCCAGTAACTGATTTTGAAGCCACAGGAGTTGGGCTGTACAGCTTGCAGCGGCAATGTATTCAGCTTCAGCAGTGGATGTTGAAACAGCTGCTTGCTTTTTGCTTTGCCAAGAAACTAAGCAATCACCTAGAAACTGCCACCCTCCTGATGTGGACTTCCTTGTGGTGTGACATCCAGCAAAGTCACTGTCTGAAAAACCTGAAAGCTTGATGTTCCCATTAGCTGGATACCAGATACCAAGTGTGGGAGCACCTTTTATGTATCTGAAGATCCTTTTTACAGCAATGAGATTTAATTTTCTGGGAGCAGATTAACTTCTTGCACAGACACATGTTGCAAACATGATGTCTGGTCTAGATGCAGTTAGGTATAATAAAGACCCAATCATGCTTGTATAAAGTGTTTGGTCAATCAGCTCATCCTTTTCATCAGACATGACCAGCTTATTTGTTGCCATGGGTGTGCTGCATGGTTTACAATCATTCATATCAAATTTGGTTAAAAGTTCTTTAGCATATTTGCTTTGATGAATGAAAGTTCCATTTTGCAATTGCTGTACTTGGAGACCAAGAAAGCATTGCAGCTCACCCATTGCACTCATTTCAAACTCAGCTGTCATGAGTTCTCTGAACTCTTCACACATTTTGTTACATGTGCTTCCAAAGATAATGTCATCCACATAAATTTGGACAATCATTAAATCCTTCCCTCTCCATTTAAGAAACAGTGTTTTATCAATGGTACCTCTTTTGAAACCATTTGAGAGTAGGAAGTTGGAAAGAGTTTCATACCAGGCCCTTGGTGCTTGTTTCAAGCCATACAAGGCTTTGTTTAGCCTGTAGACATGATCAGGATAAAATGGATCCTCAAAACCTGGAGGTTGGCAAACATACACCTCTTCTTGAATTGTACCATAGAGGAAAGCACTTTTGATATCCATTTGAAACACCTTCATGTTGTGGTTGACAGCAAAGGCTAGGAACAGTCTAATGGCTTCCAATCTTGCAACAGGGGCGAATGTTTCATCATAATCAATCCCCTCTTCCTGTCTGTAACCTTGAACCACAAGCCTGGCTTTATTCTTGACAACAATGCCCCTTTCATCAGTTTTGTTCGTGAAGACCCACTTTGTGCCAATGGGACTAACCTCTTCTGGCAATGGTACAAGCTCTCATACTTGTTGTCTTTTGAACTGTTGGAGCTCCTCTTGCATGGCTTCTACCCAGCTATTATCTTTCAGTGCCTCTTGGTACTTGACTGGCTGATGGAGTGATAGAAAACCAGCAAAAAGACAAATGTTTTGGGTTTGGCTTCTTGTGAGCACCCCTTCATTGATGTTGCCAATGATTTGATCAGGTGGATGAGATCTCAAGAAGATTAAATCTCCTTGGTATGGTATGATGGCATTTGTTGGTGAAGGCTGTGGTATGGAAGCAGTGGATGATTTTCACTATCAGTGGATAGCATATCAGTGGATAAGGCACTGCTTTTGAACAACAGAGTTTATCAAAGGAATGAGAGAACAGGGGTTGACTTTCAGCAGTGGACAGACTTTTGAAGTAGAGCAGACTTTTGAACAATCAGTGGTTATGGCAACTGATGCACACAACTGTTGAATAACATCTGTCCACGTGTAACCTCTGTTATAAATCAGTGTTTTGCACAAGCAGAGGATACACTTTGGCAGTGGATAGATTTTACTATTTAACAGAGTTTTAATGCCATCAGTGCTTTGAACAGACTTTGAGGATTTATTGAAAAATTCAATTTTAAACTATTTTTAAGGTTATTTTTGATTTTTCTAAAAACATTTTTATGCTATTTACACATGGAACACAAGAAAGCTTGCTTTAATCCATGTTTAGCACTCCAATCAAAGGGATCAAGTTTTTAACAGTAGATGAATCCAATTCTTAAGTTTGTACATCTACCAACTGATCTTTAGGATGGACATGTTAAAGATGAAATCAAACCTTTTTATAGCAATCCCTTATAAGGTGATGTCTGATAATGAATGATGGTGAATCAATGAGATATTGAACTTTTGATGATATATTTCAGCTACTTGACTGTCCTGCATAAAAACAATCTTTTGAGCAACTATACCAAAATTCAATAACATATTTTGAAGTTACAAACAGTTGGACTTTTTAGCAACAACAGCAGCATCATAATATTCTTCAATCAGTGGTTGGAAATATCTGTTGCATGTGCACAGTCAATAACACCTTGATGTTTGTACTTGTTTTGAGTTTGATAAAACTTGTCAATCATGCTCCTAGCATATGCAATGTTCTTTGAGGACCCACTTTTCGCCAAATAGATTCTCATCCTTTGGCTGTGGCACAAGGTTTTCAAACTTGTTGTCACTGAACTGCTGAAGCTCCTCTTAAATGACAGCTACCCAACTTTCTGTCTTTCAGTGCTATAAGGCACATGACTAGTTGATGGAATGGTAGAAAGTCAAGAAGAAGGCAAAGGTTTTGGGATAAACTTTTTATAAGAATCCCTTCCAATTGATGTTATCAAGTGTATGGTAAAATGGATGTGATTAAAAAGGATTGAGGTTTAAAAGGTGAGGCTGCAGATGTGAGTCATCTGAGCTAACAACTGTTGGTGACTTTAATGATCCAACAACTGTTTGAAGGTGAAAGTGGAGGAATAAAAGGAATTTGTGATAACCAGTGTTGATTTTTATCCACTGTTAGTAGATTTTTATCAACAGTGGTTGTGGGTATGGTAGTGGCAAGGTTTAGAAGGCTACTTTGGTCAACAACTGTTGGTGCAGCAGTGGATAAGCTTTGACAGAAGTTTTGAACATCTGCTGCTCTGATGAAGAAGATGATTTTGTCCTGTGATAACACAGTATCATGTCCAACATCTTTTGATGGTGATAATGAGATATCTGCAAAGTAACATCCTTGACAAAACACATTTTAGACGCATATTATCAAGATTAACATATTAGCAGATTTTTACAGGGATTTGTATTCAAGGTTTTACTACTTATCTATTTCCAGTTTTAAACATTTGATAAACTTTGACAGTAGTTGAGTATCCCAGATGATGGTAACCTTTTCACTTTGACTACACATTTTGTGTTCTAATCCTTAGAGTAAAACATGAGTAGTCAAGAATTTTAAGGCCTGTTAGCAATCAATCCTTGATCTGTTGTTAAAATAAACTTGAGTTTGACATGACCTTGACCCATGTATCATTTCTTTTTTGATCTATTTTCAAGGATAGTATTACCACAAAAAATAAGGGTTTTACATCCTGACAGGAGATTGAAACTTTTACAAAAAAAAAAAAAAGTAGAAGTTCAAAATATATCATTCTCATAAAAATGGAGAATAATATATCCTGTTTTATTGTGAAAAACCTTAAAAAAAAATTAAAGGTTATTCTGAAAATGACATCAAAAAGGATCTGGTACATTTTTTAATAAAGCTCATAGTCATATCATTCTCAAGTCTTATGAAAATGGTCAATGATTTGAACAACCACTGTTTGAGACCATTTCTTTGTCAATTTATTGCTAAAATGAGGAGACATGTACACATAAGTTTTGAAAGTCCTGTTATAGACTTTGTTACCATGTGATGACACTGAAAAATTTTGTCTAGTCCTCTTTGTAAGTTTAATCACTGGTGATACTTTTGTTACCTGAATTTCCCTGAATCAATGAATGCACATAGTTGCTTGATGACCATTGTTCACCCAAGTTTGGACTCTTAAGTGTTTTATGTTTATACTCTTTTCTTTTGATTTCAAAAGTTTTGAGATAAACACACTTTTGAGTTTTTTTTTTCTTTTACCCTTTCCATAGAAAAGTATTGAAACTTTTACTGGAAGGTTTTCAAGGAAAAAATACTCAATCCAAAATCATTTTCAGCAATGTTTTGAGAGATTTGGTCATTTTTGCACATGCTTATGCCAAATTTCACATTACTCATGATCTGGATATTTTGACTGCTGATTTTCTAAATGTATTCTTAACACAATTGATTTTGGTCCTTTTAGAGGACACTCAACCTGTTTTTCAATACATAAGATTCAAATCACTAAAGTTTTGATTTCCCTCTTTTTATGTTAACAAAGACACTAGTGCTTTTATCCGCACATAGGCTTTTGTCAACCATGAGGTGAACACCTTAGCTGCAGTTATGATGATAACAACACAAACTTCATAATAACATTTGAAATCAATTTTGTAAAGAGAATAATCACACCAAAGTCACCAGACAAGTTTCCAGATCTGAAACTATTGGTGATTTATGCATGACATCACTTGTTATGTGAATTTTATGTGTCTTATGACATCTTGGTTGTTTTACAGAGTTTTTGAATAAACAACTTTGAACGTTATTACTCGTTACTCTATTTTTCAACAAATACGACCAACCTTAGTATCAATGAAATTTGAGCTGAACTGTTATGTCAAATTGATTGTTAGATCGGATTTGACTGTCCAAGCTCTGATACCAATTGTTAGGATCGGAGGCTCTCATGATTGTGCTTGTTTGTTTAATTTTGAACAATGAATGAGTATGAAACAAAATAAAGTGCAGCGGAAATGAAACAAACTTTGTAAACACAATCAAAGAAGAAAATAGTTTGATAAACAAATGCTTTTCATCAATCGAAAGGTTACAAAGCAAATCAAAAGATTACAAAGCAAGTTTACAAACTAAACTCCCCCTCAGCCTGATACTCCATGGTTGATTGCATACAAGATGAAAGGATTGGACTAGAGGAGAAGAACTCACTCAGCCAATCAAATGTAACAGTACAGGGTACTGTTATATTTATAGGCAAACCAAACCACTGAGGCATCTCAGCTGACGTCACCATGAAAGTGACATCTAACAACCTAACAACCTTCAACCACTGATCTTATACAAGTACTGTTGTCTAACCACTGATTATAATGCATTACAAGTGATAAACTAAACTACTGCTTTCTCCTTCCATAGTTGCATACCAAACACTGATGTTAGACCATCAGTGCTTTCCTCAAGATTGATCGGTCCTTGGGTGAGCAGTTCTTTAAATCAACAGCAGTGCTTAGACTGCATCAGTAGATTGAACCAGCAGTGTTTTACTCCTTAACAGTCTTTAGGGCTTCATCAGCAGTTTCAAAGACAGCAACTGTTGTATACGGTCAGTGGATAGAGGACATCAAATGTTGGAGCCACTGTCAAGGGGAAAGTTTAGTGCAAACCGCTGCTTATGATGAATCCACTGTTGTGATCCGGTTTTGGCTTTACATCATCTGTTCCTCTGTAGGGTTCAATCCCAACAGTAATGATGTTCTTTGTGATATGATGGTTATTTTTTTGGTTGCCTCAATTTTGAAGTGAATATAATACAATTACACATTCACCCCTTACTGATTTATAATAGTTACACAAATACATTTACAAATAGTGGAATATAATACTTAAACTACAAAATTACTTTAAAATAATAGTTCAACGAAAACTTTATAAATTGTAATATTTATATTTCATAAATACTTTACAAATTGTTTAAACGAATGAAAAATATGGTAGGTATACTTAAATAATTTAATTTAAAAGTAAATTACAATTATAATGAATGAAGATCTAAAAACAAATCAAGTATTTATATTAAAAATAAACTTCAAAACTTACAATTTGAAAATAAACTTTAAACTTTCAACTACAATTTTCCAAATATTTCTTTGTAAACAACATTTGCAGTTTTATTCGTTGGCCTTCCATCTTTATCAAATATTAAAAGCTTCACGCCATCTCTGGTCTTTACTCTCGACAACGCAACATAAAGCTGACCATGTGAGAAAACAGGGTCTCTTAGGTATAGACCAACTCTAGAAAGAGATTGTCCTTGACTTTTGTTAATAGTCATCGCAAAGCATACGGTTATTGGAAACTGCCTTCGTTGAAACTTGAAGGGTATTTTCTTGTCCGACGGTATCATGCTAATTCTGGGAATGTAAGTTCTTAAACCAACATTACCTCCCGATAGTATCTCAGCCTCGATAACATGTTTACCAAGACGTGTAATCTGAAGACGCGTACCATTGCATAAACCATTTTGCTTATCAATGTTCCTCAAAAGCATGACTGGAACACCCAACTTTAACACTAATCTATGATTTGGTAATCCAGAAACCATGACACTATTTAAAACATCAGGATTATACAAATCTTGGTGTAATGGATCATTAATTTCCTCAGTTGGGCATATACTATCTGAGCTAAGATACTCTACTTCTTCACCGGGAAATAATGCAAGCAAACGATCATTGATACCATGTACAACTTCATTTTTAGGAGCAAGTATGGCTTTTTCCGAAAAGTAGTCACGATCTTTAAAACGGTCAAGAACTGACGGATATACAAAGTCAATCAAGCTTTGAATTGGATCAGTTGAATTAGTTATTAAAAGATCATTTGGTATTTCTATAGTTGACTCGCCATCGTTACCATCACCAAGATTGCCTTTACCAATTTCAAGAAGCCATTTCGCAAAATCGTTTATCTCCTCAATGTTTGAACTACTGGTTCCAACAGATAAACGCATGTTCCTGGTCAATTTTAAAACCTTGCAAGTGGACCAAATGTAAGATGAACATAAAGAGGCGTGTACGATGTCTCGCCTGCTTCCATTTTGTACAACCGGTAGGATTTGCCTAAAGTCACCACCGAAACAATAGCCATTCCACCAAATGGAAGTTCAGAATTTCGTGAATTAGAGACACTCAAAACATCTATCAATGTACGGTCAAGATCCTTAAAAGCATGTTTATGTACCATCGGTGCCTCATCCCAAATAATCAACTTGGCTTCGTTTAGAAGATTAGCGATTTCAGAATTTGGCTTAATATGGCAAACGGAATCTTCATTAAGATTAATCAAATATGAAATCTTGAATGGGCGGTACGACCTCGTGACAACAACAATGATGCATTCCCACTTGAAGCAACATTAATAACAATATGTCAATTGCATCTAATGGAAGCAGCTAATGTTTTCCACAGAAATGTCTTACCTGTACCACCGTAACCGTACACAAAAAAAAACACCACCTTTCCCACGTCCAACAGCAGCCATAATCTCGTTATACACTGCACTTTGATCATCGTTTAAAGAATTATGAAGGTTATTGAAATCAGCTCTAACTTCATCCTTGTCCCAAGAAAGCTCCTCATTTATCAGACGGTTAGTCTCGTATACTATGGAATCTTCGTCTGGAACAGCCATTGGTGAGAATCTATGCAAGCTGGATCCATTACGGATAAGATAGTTTTCGATTTTAGACAACGTTATATTCTTTAAACGCTCATCTGAAACAACCAAACCTACAATAAAAAGTAAATTTAATTAATTTAACAACACACTTTGTTAATATAAGCATAACTGAATAACAAAAAAGAAGGATTTTATGTCACAAAAAATATTAGAAAATTTAAAAAAAATACCACTAAAGCCAGAATCCTTTCGCATATTGTATAAAATGTCCTCGGACAAAAACTCCCACGTCTTCTCCCAAACAACTTCTGGTCTTGAAAGCGTATTAGACAGAAGAAGTGTACCGAACAATGAACGGAGATAATGACCATTTCCTGTAAAACTGGCTTCTTTAATACACTCAATGTATTCGTTGTCATCGTCTAAAAGGCCACGTGCATAACATGCATCCCTAAAAGTAGGATAAACAACACCCTCATAGGTTCTAATTTCTTTAAACGATCGTGGTCCCTTGACCTTGGTTAGAAGAATTCTAAGGTAACAAGCCTCACCAACGGAAGGAGACACATAATAGATTCTCCCAACCACAACATAATTTTTACGCGGCTGCCAGCAACGATCCTGTAACTTCCAAACATACTTTGATGGAAACTCAACATAAGTAAGTTTCCTTGCTTCAGGTTTGGAATTGTTCATGTTCATCCACTCCAGAAAAATAGAAGAATTAACCTGAGGTTTGTTTAGGACATCTTCAATATCATCTTCACCACTGAATACTACATTTTGCTGGTCTGGAAGATGAAATGGTAACCTCATAACAGACGGATACCTATAGTGAACGTCACATCCAAATATTCTCCAGCTGGCTTCACATGCGGAAACATATCTAGCCTCGTAATATTCTTTTATTTCGTCTTTGGGTATCTCCTCCTCAATTCCTCTATCAGAATCTATAACAGCAACAGTGGCTCTGTCTGGTCCTTTATTAATGTATTTAAACAAATACTTAATTGAACCTGCCTGATTGCACCAATCCACATTAATGTGCGCCTGATATCTTCTAAGAAGCCTTTTGTTGTATGGAACGACGCTCCTGTTGTCCAATGTGACACCCTTCTTCACAACTGTGTGACCGTCATCTCTTAGCCTATAAAGGGGAAATCCATCGGAATCTACAGAAGTAGCCTCCAAAAACTTCTTTGGATAATTCTTAGAACAACGATTGCCTGCCATGCATGGACATTTCGAGTTAGCGTGTCCACATGGACCATGAATCATGAACTCACAGACCAGAGAATATAATTCAGGATCTTCATTCTAATCAGGAATCTCAGCTGAAATAAAAGGATCGATATGTTCAACAGTAGGAACCTTATGATCGGCTTTCATAAACACATATAAATGCGCATGTGGCAGACCACGCTTCTGAAACTCGACGGTGTAAACAACTGTAAAAGAAAAAAGTTAGCAAATACAGATAAAATGCGTGTAAACAAAATATAATAGACATACCAGCATTAATATCGCCAAGTAATTTTTTTTCCTTTAGGTCTTTTATCAATGCATCAAGCTTCATCTTAAACAATTGACAAAGTATGTCGGGTCTGTCTTCAGGCTTAACTGATGAGTCACCAATAAACCTTACCATCTCCGGCCATTTCGGATTACATGTAATAGTTATAAAAAAAATCAGGATACCCATACGTCCTACATAAAGCCATAGCATCCAGGTAGTTTTGCATCATATAGCGAGCTCCACCAGTAAACGACGAAGGTAATATCATAGGTTTTCCAGTATGAGACAAATCACTCTGCCCAACTTGCTGAACATTTTTTAGACTGTTAAATGATTCGCATCTTAATTTTGTTTGCTGAAATCGTATGTAGTTTAGCCTCTCGCTTTCAATCATTGTGTATGCGTCGACTAAAAACTGCTGATACAACCTCCTCGCATTAAGGATTAGAGAGAACTTGTTGTCCCTATCCTGGATCCTATAAGCAAAGAACTCTCTCATCGTGCAATTTGGACGTGTCTTCCTTGTGTTTGGACCAAAATCCCTATGAGGAATGTTAATCCTATAGCCATCATCTCCATAAGGAAAAAGAACTGGATATTGTAGAGCAAGGTATGATGGATGTAACTCACTAATACGTTTAAGAACTCCTGACTGCTCTTCGACAATAATATCACGTTGTTCCATGCTTTGATCTTCATCGCCAACAATTAAAGCTGCAACTTCAGATGATGTAGGTAAATTGTAAGTCCTACCTTCGCGATCTCTCTGATAAATTAACCGAAGCCTAAGAGAAACGTTAGGTTTCTCATGAAGATGGTTTCGAAACATACGATGTGTTTTTACCAACATGTTTTTAGAATCTAACATGTCGGTAAGATACTTTATAAATTTATCGTCAAGCTCTTTTGCTCTGGAAGATGACTGAGTTGTTGAATCCCTGGTAGAAAAATTAAAGATATTTAATAATAAGTAGATGATAGGCAAAATAATTTATTACGAACAAATGGAGGATTATATATGTAGGTGCTGAAAAAAGTAACATACCCAAATAAGGTCTTCCTATTGGAAAGTTCATTCTCAGTATCGTAAATATAAAGTCGTGAAAACTTTGGTTTGTCTCCGGGTTTAGGAAGAAGGCTGCCCATACTATGTGCATTTTGACCGCTGATTCTATAAACAAAAGGAGCATTACCTTTGTTTATCTTAGTATCCACTTTCCCTCCCATAGAAGTAAAGGAAAACATTGAATTGTAACGTCGAATGTTCTTTAAGAAAAACTTGCTATCTGAATCTAAAGATCGAAAAAGCATCTGGTAAGCTGGGTCAGATTCTTTATAATCAGGTAAGTCAACTTTACCATAATCACAACATAAGCCATATGTTCGCTTTTTAAGCGTAATCCGACCCTTTCCAGCTTCAGTTGGCCATAACTTTGCAAAGCATAACCCACAACAAAGAGATTGGTCGCCATGGTCAAGGTAATCACAGTTTAACACAAACTGAAGACTTAAGAATGTAAAAAAAAATAGTCAAAAATAATGATTATATTTAATCTGTTACATGTAGATGTGCCTTTGGTGACGTCTTTAACCACTTGTTGAACACGATTTTCATCGTCAGAATCAAGATCAGCCATTCATATGGGTTCTATTTCGTTTGGTTTATGAGTAAGCCTACGCCTTCCAGAAGACATCCTTTTTACCGAAGACGTTTCCCTCGTCAAAGATGTTGCATTGCGTTTACTAATAATCCGCGGAGTAAAAGAATAGCAATCGGTCAGTGGTAAAGTAGATGACGTTGCAATATTCTCTGTTATAACAAATAAAACATGATTTAAGAATAAGTATATAAATTGTAGCAAAAAATAATAATTTATAAACATATATAATTTAAAAATATACCTGGAGAAATACGATTCAAAGAAGACATAGCATTAGTAAACTGTGAGACATTAGGAATTTTTGAACGTATATTTGTCATACACGAAGCAGATGTTATGTTTTCTTTGTTTGCACTATTTGTACGTCGCGTTAATGTAGAAGACTCTTGCAATATGTGACAACTGTGTTCTGTAATCGTTGTACAATGTAAAACAATATTAATTATCAATAAAACAATGTGTTTCGGTGTTATTATATGTGTTTTGGTGTTACTATGTGTGTATTTGTGTTTGATGATTTCACGATTTGATTCGAGTCCGATTTCAAATTTTAAATCGCTTTCTAGAAAGTTATACGCAAACTGGTGCGTAAACGCAGTCAGTTTAACGCGAAAAACACTCCGGAATAGTGACAAGGCTTAACATACCTTAAATAACCTAAACATAACTTAGAAATAAGTTTTGGAAGGTTTGGTGTGTTGAGAACAAGTCTATTCGATCGTAGGGACTATTTGTGTCAAACTACGAAACTATGCCGATTTGTATGGTAATGAGCATTCCAGAACTTGATCATAAGTTAAACATACCTTAAATATCCTTTACATAGCTTAGAAATAAGTTTTGAGGGGTTCGGTATGCGAAAATAAACTTATTTGATCGCACAGGGACTAAAAGCGTCAAAAAGTGCATAAGTTTATATTTTCGCGCATAACTTACATTCTGAACATCCCCGGACATTCAAAAATTTTGTAACCATTAAAATATTTTATTTTAGTTATTCGAATGCAAAAATACCATTCGTCGTGTAATTTGGATCGTTTTTGCGTCCGTTCGAGTTTTCGTCGTAATTAACCGAACAACGCAACCGTACGACCAAACGAACCGACGTCTGAGATATTTTTGAGCATGTTTCATGTTCCCTATGCTTTAACATCCTTGTAGAGCCTTGAAAATGGGTTAACGGGGTTTAAACGCATCGAAAATGGCTTAAAATTGTTGCAGGGGCCATTTCTGTCACCTTTTGAAACTTTCTGGAACTGGGCATATGGTGGCTGTAACAACTCTCACCAAAAATATTATTTCTTATTTTATTTTGTCCAATAGAAAACTCTAATTGAGATCCCCAAGTAATATTGCATGACCCCAAAAATTTTCAGAACAATCGGAACTAGGATCAGGGCCCCTAAAACTCAGGGGGGTGTTCCCTAGTTGATATTATCCTTACAGTTTTACGTGGAAATCGAATTTTTACAAATTGTCGACTCACCTAAGCTAAGCAGACACGAGGCTACCCTATGCTAGAATTGGTGCCCTCGCGCCACGCGAGGGAGCCCATTTTTCAGTATATATAGAGGGGTGTGGCACTTGAAGTTTGGCGTTGGTTCGACGTTAAAATTCCCTTTCTACACCGAGATATTGTCTGTTTACTACCAAAACACACATACAGCACGAAACGCTGCCGCGACAACAGGGTAATAACTCGATCACTGATACGATTTAATGTCCGATCGATGGAGACCAGTCCGATGGATGTTTAAGTGTTGCCCTTAATTGAGGCTATACTTTGTTATTCGTCGTGAGGGTTTCGATCTCGTGAGTTGTCGTAAAAGTTGTGTTAAGTTAATGACCTAGTTTTCGTGTGCATTGTTATTATATTAGGTTAACCAGGCTATAATCAGTAGGCTAAACGCTGCTCGTTTAAATCTGCAACGTGAGTCATTCTCTTTTTACCAAATTTGCTTTCAAAATCATATTTGTTATCAAATTTATAATTACAGGGATTAAGTCTTTGTAATCTTCAATTACTGCCGGTATGTGGGGTTTTGTATACATTACTTGATACCCGTCACCATTGGACAATGAGTTAGCCAATGGGTGATCTGACCATAGTCACAGATACAGTCGAGTGACAAATACCGATTTGGGGTAATTGGTTGGTAGAAACAATGTAATCACCCTTAATACTGTATATTTTAACAATGTGTCGTTTTGTGCAAATGAGTGACTCGCCAGTATTTCCCGCTGATAAAACCTTTTTAAAACATGTTTCAGGTGATCTGCTGTGATCCAGGAAAAAGTGTCGTGTAGCACTACACGCTTGAAGAAGTGGCTCGATTAAATAAAGAAACATGTTTTTTTATATAATAGGGGTTTTCTAGTGAAATCACCTTATTGTAAAATACGGGGTTTGTCCCGGATTATGAAATAAAATAATCAGGCATTTTCAAGTTTTTAACGATCCTGTTAATAATTCCGCTGCCACATCAAATAAATACCACGGGGTTTCTGTCCCGCGGCTCCTGGACCGGGTCAAACCGGGCCGGGGGCCGTGACAGAAAAAGGTGGTATCAGAGCCACTGATTTAAGCCAATTAAGTATTTAAAAATACTTAATTTTACTGATTGCCATTCTATGATTCTGTGAAAATTTAATTTACAAAATTTTAACTTAGCATTTTGTGTGCATTTTTGCATATATGCTAAACAGCATGAATGAGTTGTCTGAAGCTCTTCAGAATATCACTATCCATTCTGCTAAAATGGAAGTATCCGAGGGTTTTACCGGTTATTGGGCCGATATTGATGAACCTATGGAATTCCAAGCTCAACCTCCGGAGAAACCAAAGCCAAAGAAAAGAAGAAGATTTGTGGGCTGGAGGCGTGTACGCAGGAAGAAACCAGCAACTAAGAAAGTTTCCAAGACGGAGGACCCAATGGATAAAGGGAAAGGAATAGAGATTGGGGAAAGTTCTAGGGGAGCCGAGGAAATGCCATTGCAGGAGGAGCTGGATCGCATGCTGGCAAGTTGTGATATCCTTAGGCCTGTCAATGAAAATCACTTTACTTATCCTACTGAAACCCAACTCCCAGTGAACTTGGAACCCGCCATCCCAGATCCCCTTGTCAACACCCGACCTCTAGGAGAGATGGAAGAATGGTGGACCAATGACTGGCAGTTTCAGAACCTCCTAAATAACCCTTATACCTTTTTCCCTCAGTTTGACCCAGAGCCTGCACCAAACCCACCGATGAGCAATGAGAACTTGGCTGAACTCCGCCATTTTGGCGAGGAGCTGGTGGACGTAGGGAATCGGATCCGGGAGGTGGGAGAACAGATCTCCTGGAAGTACGACGAGAGGGAACGTCGCTTCTGAAATGCCAATTGACGGTGGTGGGATGGTTGTGAAGCTGTGGTTGTAGAATAATAATAAAATAATAATAATAGTAGTAGTAAAAATATAATCCTGTAAAATAACCTAAAAATAAAACTTTTGTAAGATAACGGGTGTCTACGGAAGCATATTATAATATATAAAAATAGAAGTCGAAAAATCAACAATTTTGGCTATAGGTGTGATGTGATTTTTGGTGCGATTGTTCTGCATTTAGTTGTTATTTATTTTATCCTAATAACTTATATATATTAATTACCAGATGGAACACACTGATAATGAACCGGTTAATGAGATTAACCAATCTGAGCAAAACAATGAGGATCACTTCCTCAATAGGCAAGATATCGAGAATATCGTTGCTCAAGGAATAGCTAATGCTATTCCAGCAATCCTTGTTGCTGCCCGAAATCCAGTTGAACCTCAAAATTATTCCTAGTAAACGTACTCATGAAGACAACTTCAGTAATAGCGTAAATGGAGGCGGTAACATTAATAATAATGATAATGATGTACTGCAAGCCCCAATTCTCAAAAGAATGAAAGCTGCAACGCCTTGTTGCACTTACAAGGAATTCCTTGCCTGTAAACCTGTTGAGTTCGCAGGAAATGAAGGGGTGACTGCGGCGCTGCGTTGGTTAGAGAAAACCGAGGTAGTAATCAAAATAAGTAAATGTGCCGCGGAGGATAAGGTCATGTACGCTTCTCACCTTTTCAAGGAAGAATCATTAGAATGGTGGAACACGGTATTACAAGCTAAGGGAAGTGACATGGCCTACACCATGAGTTGGGAGGAGTTTAAGCGTCTGGTGGAAAGAAAATTATGCCCTGAATATGAAAAAGAGCAGATGGCGAATAAGTTTCTGAGCCACTGAATGGTGGATGTTGATTGCCGAGGGTATACTTCGAAATTTTTCGAATATGCCAGAATTGTGCCTACTCTGGCTTCGCCAGAACCGGTACTTATTTCTCGCTACATTTGGGGTTTAATTAGCGAGATCCGTGACATTGTCAAAGCTGCGAGACCCCGCACAATCGATGATGTGGTGGAACTAGCCAACACTTTGACTGACGGACTGGTGCATACGCGAGAAGAAAATAGGAAGAAGGAATTGGCTCAGAAAATTACCCAAGGATTTCGTGTGGGCAATAATAGCAATTTCAAGAAAAGAGGAACTGGGCAATCTTCCACTCCGCCGTTCTGCAGGAACTGTAGAAAGAAACATTTCGGAAAATGTAATGAAACCTGCAACTTCTCCAAAGTTGTAGGACATCGTGAAGAAGATTGCAGAAAGAAAACAAGGGTCTGCTATAACTGTGGAGAAGCTAGGCATTTCAAACCAGAATGCCCCAAATTGGTCAAACTAGCAGACAACAAAGCCAAACCGGCAGACGGAGCTACCAAGAAGAATACAAGAGCATTCCAATTGACCACGCAGGAAGCCGAACTGGTTCCTAACGTAATAGCTGGTACGTTCCTAGTTCACAACGTTTATGCGAAAGTATTATTTGACTCTGGTGCAAACCAAAGTTTTATAAATACTTCATTCTTCCAAGCTCTTAAGTTACCCTTAACGAAACTTAGGCAAGTTTTTACAGTAGAAACGGCAGACGGGAATTCTGTTAACATAGATACGGTTTTGCAGAAAGCAAATATAGAACTTTCAGGTCATAAATTTTCTACAAACCTATTACCCATGAATTTAGCTGGATTCGATGTTGTGTTAGAAATGGATTGGTTAGTAGCCAACCATGCTCGAATCCTTTATGATAAGAACTCCATAGAAATTTGTGCACCCACCGGAGAAGTAATTATGGTTACAGGAGATAAGCCGCGAAAACCCATGAAGTTCATTTCAGTAATGAAAGTTGCCAGTTATGAACGAAAGCAAGGAATAGTGTATATGATTTCGGGAATCATTAGCACTAAGGGTAAGGAACTTAAGGAAATTCCTGTAGTATCAGAATACTCAGATGTATTCCTAGAAGAGTTACCAGGATTACCACCAGATAGGGAGGTAGAATTTAGAATTCATTTGATTCCTGGAACTACACCCGTAGCAAAGGCACCCTACCGATTAGCACCCACTGAAATGTTAGAACTGAAAAAGCAATTAGATGAATTGCTCGGTAAAGGATTCATACAACCTAGTTCATCCCCTTGGGGAGCACCAGTGCTGTTCGTAAAGAAAAAGGATGGTTCAATGCGAATGTGTATCGACTATAGAGAATTGAATAAGGTTACAATTAAGAATCGACACCCGTTACCTAGGATTGATGATCTTTTTTATCAGCTTCAAGGAGCTAGATATTTTTCGAAGATTGACTTGCACTCCGGATACCATCAATTGAAAGTACAAGAAGAAGACATACCTAAAACTGCTTTCAGAACTAGGTATGGTCACTACGAGTTTACAGTCATGCCCTTTGGATTAACAAATGCTCCTGCAGCATTTATGGACATGATGAATAGGATCTATAAATCGTACTTGGATAAATTTGTAATTATCTTCATCGACGATATACTTATTTATTCCAAGAGTCAGGACGAGCATTGTAAACATCTACATGCACTCTTAACTTTGTTAAGAAAGGAGAAGCTTTACGCCAAATTCTCGAAGTGTGAATTTTGGCTGCAAGAGGTGCAATTTTTAGGACACATGGTGAATCATGAAGGTATTCACGTAGATCCCTCCAAAATAGAAGCGATCACCAAATGGAAGGTCCCGCAATCAGCTACAGAAGTTAGAAGTTTTCTACGATTAGCTGGATACTATAGGCGCTTTATTAAAGATTTTTCTAAGATAGCTGTACCATTAACTAAGCTAACCTCTAAATCAGTTAAGTTTGAATGGGGACCTAAGCAAGAAGAAGCTTTTAGGATTTTAAAACAAAGGTTAACAAACACCCTAATCCTTGCCTTACCAGAAGGGACAGAAGATTTTGAAGTTTATTGCGATGCTTCTAAGCTAGGATTAGGATGTGTATTAATGCAATGCAAAAAGGTAATTGCGTATGCCTCAAGGCAATTGAAGAAGCACTAGGAAAATTAAACGACACATGACTTAGAATTAGGAGCAATAATTTTTGCCCTTAAGATTTGGAGACACTATCTGTATGGAAGTAAGTTTACTGTCTATACAGATCATAAGAGTTTAAGGTACATATTTGGGCAAAGAGAATTAAATATGAGACAAAGAAGATGGATGGAAATTCTAAGTGACTACGACTGTGATATTCAATATCATGAAGGAAAAGCAAACGTAGTTGCAGACGCCTTAAGTCGTAAGTATCATGAGAAACAACGACGAGTTCGTGCTCTTAGATTAAGTTTACAATTAGACTTAATGGAACAATTAAAGAATGTTCAGGAAACAACAATCAAGGATGATGTTGAAGGAATGAAGGGACGAATAAAAGAATTAGAACAAGGAGCTGATGGAATTTGGAGATTCCACAAAAGAAGAGTTTGGGTACCTAAGCAAGGAGAATTAAGAAATAAGATTTTAGAGGAAGCCCATAAATCTAGGTATACCATGCATCTTGGAAATAATAAGATGTAACAAGATTTAAGAAATAATTTCTGGTGGATAGGTATGAAAAAGGACATAGCAAGATATGTATCTAAGTGTCTTACTTGTTCACAAGTTAAGGCAGAACACCAGAAACCTTCAAGGTTACTACAACAATTAGAAATGCCTGTTTGGAAATGGGAACTAATAACCATGGATTTTGTTACTAAGTTACCCAAAACCAGAAAAGGTAATGATGCGATTTGGGTAATTGTGGATCGATTAACCAAATCAGCTCATTTTCTACCTATGAAAGAAACCTTTAGCATGGAAATGTTAGCAAAGTTGTACGTAGACGAAGTAGTATCCCTACATGGAGTTCCACTCTCCATTGTATCGGATAGAGATAGTCGTTTCACTTCGCATTTCTGGACAAGTTTCCAAGAAGCAATGGGAACCCGACTAAATTTAAGTACAGCTTACCATCCTCAAACAGACGGACAAAGTGAAAGGGCGATTCAAACCCTGGAAGACATGCTCAGGGCATGTGTAATAGATTTTGGTGGAAACTGGGATGACCACCTACCCTTAATTGAATTCTCCTATAACAATATTTATCATTCAAGCATTGAAGCTGCCCCATTCGAAGCACTGTATGGACGAAAGTGCAGAACTCCAGTTTGTTGGGCAGAAATAGGAGAAAGCCAATTATCAGGTCCCGAAATTGTGCAAGAAACTACCGACAAGATAACGCAAATCAAGGAAAGACTAAAAACGGCTCGAGATCGCCAGAAGAGTTATGCAGATAATCGACGTAAGCCACTGGAATTTCAAGTCGGAGATAAGGTACTCTTGAAAGTTTCTCCTTGGAAAGGAGTAGTTCGGTTCGGGAAGAAGGGAAAGCTAAGTCCAAGGTACGTAGGACCCTTCCCAATAATCCAACGAATAGGACCAGTTGCCTATCGTTTACAACTACCAGAAGAGCTAGCCGGGGTACATGACGTATTTCATGTATCCAATCTCAAGAAATGTCTATCTGACGAATCCCTGGTAGTACCTCTTCAAGATGTAGAGGTAAATGAAAAGTTAAAATTTATTGAAAAGCCACTACAGATAGAAGACAGAAAGGTCAAATTTCTCAAGCACAAACGATTAGTGCTAGTCAAAGTCAAGTGGGATTCAAAGAGAGGACCTGAATACACTTGGGAACTGGAATTGGAAATGAAACGGAAATATCCTCATTTATTCCAGTAAATCTCGAGGAAGAGATTTTAATTAAGGTGGGGAGTATGTAACAACTCTCACCAAAACTATTATTTCTTATTTTATTTTGTCCAATAGGAAACCCTAATTGAGATCCCTAAGTAATATTGCATGACCCTAAAATTTTCAGAACAATCGGATCTAGGATCATGGCCCCTAAAACTCAGGGGGGGGGGGGTGTTCCCTAGTTGATATTATCCTTACAGTTTTACGTGGAAATAGAATTTTTACAAACCGTCGACTCACCTAAGCTAAGCAGACATGAGGCTACCCTATGCTAGAAGTGGTGCCCTCGCGCCACACGACAGGCCCTCGCGCCACGCGAGGGAGCCCATTTTTCAGTATATATAGAGGGGTGTGGCACTTGAAGTTTGGCGTTGGTTCGACGTTAAAATTCGCTTTCTACACCAAGATATTGTCTGTTTACTACCAAAACACACACACAGCACGAAACGCTGCCGCGACAACAGGGTAACAACTCGATCACTGATACGATTTAATGTCTGATCGATGGAGACCAGTTCGATGGATGTTTAAGTGTTGCCCTTAATTGAGGCTATACTTTGTCATTCGTCGTGAGGGTTTCGATCTCGTGAGTTGTCGTAAAAGTTGTACTAAGTTACTGACCTAGTTTTCGTGTGCATTGTTATTATATTAGGTTAACCAGGCTATAATCAGTAGGCTAAACGCTGCCCGTTTAAATCTGCAATGTGAGTCATTCTCTTTTTACCAAATTTGCTTTCAAAATCATATTTGTTATCAAAGTTATAATTACAGGGATTAAGTCTTTGTAATCTTCAATTACTGCCGGTATGTGGGGTTTTGTATACATTACTTGATACCCATCACCGTTGGACAACGAGTTAGCCAATGGGTGATCTGACCATAGTCACAGATACAGTCGAGTGACAAATACCGATTTGGGGTAATTGGTTGGTAGAAACAATGTAATCACCCTTAATACTATATATTATAACAATGTGTCGTTTTGTGCAAATGAGTGACTCGCCAGTATTTCCCGCTGATAAAACCTTTTTAAAACATGTTTCAGGTGATCTGTTGTGATCCAGGAAAAATTGCCGTGTAGCACTACACGCTTGAAGAAGTGGCTCGATTAAATAAAGAAACATGTTTTTTATAAAATAGGGGTTTTCCAGTGAAATCACCTTATTGTAAAATACGGGGTTTGTCCCGGATTATGAAATCAAATAATTGGGCATTTTCAAGTTTTTAACGATCCTGTTAATAATTCCGCTGCCACATTAAATAAATACCACGGGGTTTCTACCCGCGGCTCCTGGACCGGGTCAAACCGGGCCGGGGGCCGTGATAGTTGCGTCACGCCTCCACTAAGTGGTGTTGCTGTGGCGGCACGCCACCACCCTATCTGGGTAGAAACTCAAGTTTCAGCAATGGCAGATCCATTTTCAGCAACCGAATTGAAGTTCAGGGTCCTTTTTGTAACATTTGCAATACTGTTTGATGGTTTCGGGGCACCCCTAGTATACCAAAACCATGTGCCTTACATGTACGGTCTAGATCGAAGCTCAATTATCGAGGAACGATCCTAATGGTTGTGGAAAATCTATAAATACCCACCATCTTCATCACCTTCATTCACACCTTTGATCTCAATTTCATTCTCTAAGTTGAAGCTCTCATTGTGAAGCTTTATACCTGAGAATTTTTGAGTTCAAATCTTCATTGCTTGGACCTTTTGTAAGTTTTCCTTCATGCTTGTTCTTGTATTTCAAGCATGAAAGTCAAACAGTGTTTGACTTTCTGCTTTGACCACGAATTGGTCAACACAAGGTTTGTTTGAACTTTGCAACGTGATCGTAATCATGATGGTTATAGTCCCGTGTGACTATACCTACTAATTACCACGTTGATTAGGAGTAGTGACGAGTCATAGTTTCGATCAAAATACATGCTTATGCGTATTTTGCAACCAAACTATTCTTGGGTATCAAAACCGTTTGTTTTGATATCAAATTTTTTTTCTAACTTAGTTAAACATGTTTCAACATGTTTAGCTCGTCACTTTTAGTCTAGTGCTTGTATAGGGTCGTAAGATAAGCGGTCTTAACAACCGCTTAGACTTTCGAACCCGACCCGTTTGGTCGATCGTTAGGATCCGACCAAGCATGTATTGTGACCATAGTTGCATAGGGAATAACCTTCCGAGGTTATACCTTATGGTCACTTAGTTTAATTAGTTGTATGATAGGTAGTTTATATGCCTTAGGTAAATGACCAAAATGCCCTTTTCATGCATAATTGGTAATTAAGCATATGTAACTTAACTTTTGTCATTTAAACTAATTATATAACATGTTTAGGCATATAATACTTGTCATAGGACAAGTTAGACGTCTCGAACGCGTATTTGCACGCACGACGCGTTAAAGTGGCGTAAGCTACCTTAATGGGTCGTAACGGGCCGAAAGCACTTAGGATAGGTTTCGTTTTAGGATGTAGGCTTCGTTAAACTATATCACATGAGTTCCAATACTCATTTGGTTTACGAGACCTCATTCTACCCGATCTTCCGATTTAGGTGTCGATTTATTTAACTAGTAATCCGATTACTAGTGTCACGGCCCCCGGCCCGGTGTGACCCGGTCCAGAAGCCGCGGGACAGAAACCCGTGGTATTTGCAATTTGGCAGCAGAAATGTTAACAGGATCGTTTAAACTTGAAAATGCCCAATTATTTTATTTTACAATTTGGGACAAACCCCATAATTTACAATAAAGGTGATTTCACAAGGAAATTCCCTGTTTTACAAAACATATTTATTTATTTTATTGAGCCACTTTCCCAAGCTTGTAGTGCTACATGGCACTTTTCCTGGATCACAGCAGATCACCTGAAACATGTTTAAAATGATTTTTATCAGCGGGGAAATACTGGCGAGTCATTCAATTTGCACAAAAGACACATTGTTATCCATTTACAGCATTAAGGGTTTTTATATTTGCCCTTATCATATAATTATCTGGTTCAGCTGTCACTCGATCGAATCTATGACTGTGGACATATCACTAATTAGGCTCGCCTACCTTAAGTGATAAATCGTTAGTAGTAGTGTGCACAAAACCCCCACATACTGCCAGAAATTAAAGATTAGCAAAGACTTAATCACTGCAAAGTATAACTGGAAAACATTTAGGGTTTTGTATAGCAACTTTAACAAAAAGAGAATGACTCACATTGCAAGTTTAACTGGACAGAACCTTGCCTACAGATTTAACCTTGTAGCCTAGGTAAATAATAATGCACATGAAACTAGGTCAGTAACTTAACACAACATTTATGATAAGCTCACGAAATCAAAACCTTCACGACGAATAACAAAGTATAGCCCGTATTCGGGTAGCACTTAAACATCCATCGGATTGGTTTCAATCGATCGGACATTGTATCATAGCAGTGATCGAGTTATTACCCTGTTGTCGTAGCAGAGCCTCGTGCTAGTGTGTGTTTTTGAACAAAAAAGTGAATAACTCAGTGTACAAAACGAATTTGAGCGTCGAACCAACACAGCCATGCAAGTGCCAACCCCTGGAATTTATACTGAAAAACCAGCCCTGTCGCGTGGTGCGACGGGTACCCTTTTAGGGTAGGGTAGCCCCGTGTATTTATAGCTTGGGTGAGTCAGCGGTTCGACGAAATTCGAATTCTACAACAAACTGTGTAGATAATACCAATTAGGGAATACCCCCCCCCCCCCCCTGAGTTTTAGGGGCCTTGATCCTAGTTCCAATTGTTCTGAAAATTTTAGGGGTCATGAAATATTACTTGGGGGTCTCAGTTAGGGTTTTATATTGGACATAATAAAATAAGAAATAATACTTTTGGTGAGAGTTGTTACATCCTCCCCACCTTGATTAAAATCTCGTCCTCGAGATTTACTGGAACAAGTAGGGATATTTTCGTTTCATCTCTGATTCCAGTTCCCAAGTGTACTCTGGTCCTCTCTTTTATTCCCACTTGACTTTGACCAACACCAGTCGTTTGTGCTTGAGAAACTTGACCTTTCTGTCTTCTATCTGCAGTGGTTTCTCCACAAATTTTAACTTCTCATTTACCTCTATGTCTTGGAGAGGTACTACCAGGGATTCGTCGGATAAACACTTCTTGAGGTTAGATACATGAAATACGTCATGTACTCCAGCTAGTTCTTTTGGTAGTTGTAGGCGATAAGCAACTGGTCCTATACGTTGAATTACTGGGAATGGTCCTATGTACCTTGGACTTAGCTTTCCTTTCTTTCCGAACCGAACCACTCCTTTCCAAGGAGAAACTTTCAAGAGTACCTTATCTCCGACTTGAAATTCCAGCTTGCGTCTATTGTCTGCATAACTCTTCTGGCGATCTCGAGCTGTTTTCATTCTGTTCTTGATTTAAGTGATCTTTTAGGTGGTTTCTTGCACAATTTCAGGACCTGATAATTGACTTTCTCCTATTTCTGCCCAACAAACTGGAGTTCTACACTTTCGTCCATACAGTGCTTCGAACGGGGCAGTTTCAATGCTTGAATGATAACTATTGTTATAGGAGAATTCAATTAATGGTAAATGGTTGTCCCAGTTTCCCCCAAAATCTAGAACACACGCTCTAAGCATGTCTTCCAGGGTTTGGATCATCCTTTCATTTTGTCCGTCTGTTTGGGGATGGTATGTAGTACTTAAATTCAATCGTGTCCCCATTGCTTCTTGGAAACTCATCCAGAAATGTGAAGTGAAACGACTATCTCTATCCGATACAATAGAGAGTGGAACTCCATGCAATGATACTATCTCATTTACATATAATTTGGCTAATCTTTCCATACTGAAAGTTTCCTTCATGGGCAGGAAATGAGCTGATTTGGTTAATCGATCCACAATTACCCAAATTGCGTCGTCACCTTTTCTGGTTTTGGGCAACTTAGTAACAAAATCCATGGTTATTAGTTCCCATTTCTAAACAGGCATTTCTAATTGTTGGAGTAACCCTGAAGGTTTCTGGTGTTCTGCTTTAACTTGCGAACAAGTTAGACACTTAGATACATATCTAGCTATATCCTTTTTCATTCCTATCCACCAGAAGTTATTTCTTAAATCTTGGTACATCTTATTATTACCAGGATGCATGGTATACCTAGATTTATGGGCTTCTTCTAGAATCTTATTCCTTAACTCTCCTTGTTTAGGTACCCAAATCCTTTTCTTGTGGAATCTCCAAATTCCATCACTTCCTTGCTCTAATTCCTTTATTCGTCCTTTCATTCCTTCAACATCATCCTTGAGTACTGTTTCTTGAATGTGTTTCAGTTGTTCCATTAAATCTAATTGTAAACTTAATCTAAGAGCACGAACTCGCTTTTGCTTTTCATGATACATATAACTTAAGGCATCCACAACTACGTTTTCCGTTCCTTCGTGATATTTTGAATATCACAGTCGTAGTCACTTAGAATTTCCATCCATCTTCTCTGCCTCATGTTTAATTCCTTTTGCCCAAATATGTATATTTAACTCTTATGATTTGTATAGACTGTAAACTTACTACCATACAGATAGTGTCTCCAAACCTTAAGGGAAAAAATTATCGATCCTAATTCTAAGTCATGTGTCATATAGTTTTCATCGTGCTTTTTCAATTGTCTTGAGGCATACGCAATTACCTTTTTGCGTTGCATTAGCACACATCCTAATCCTAGCTTAGAAGCGTCACAATAGACTTCAAAATCTTCTGTCCCTTCGGGCAAGGCAAGAATTGGGGTGTTTGTTAACCTTTGTTTTAAAACCCTAAAGGCTTCTTCTTGCTTAGGTCCCCATTCAAACTTAACTGATTTACAGGTTAGCTTAGTTAATGGCACAGCTATCTTAGAAAAAGCTTTAATGAATCGTCTATACTATCCGGCTAACCCTAGAAAACTTCTAACTTCCATAGCTGATTGCTGGACCTTCCATTTAGTGATTGCTTCTATTTTGGAGGGATCTACGTGAATACCTTCGTGATTCACCATGTGTCCTAAAAATTGCACCTCTTGTAGCCAAAATTCACACTTCGAGAATTTGGCGTAAAGCTTCTCTTTTCTTAACAAAGTTAAGAGTGCATGCAGGTGCTCACAATGCTCTTCCTAATTTTTAGAATAAATAAGTATATCATCGATAAAGACAATTACGAATTTATCCAAATATGGTTTACAAATCCTATTCATCATATCCATAAATGCTGCAAGAGCATTTGTTAATCCAAATGGCATGACTGTAAACTCGTAGTGACCATACCTAGTTCTGAAAGCGGTTTTAGGTATGTCTTCTTCTTGTACCTTCAACTGATGATATCCGGAGCGTAAATCTATCTTAGAAATATATCTAGCCCCCTGAAGTTGATCGAAAAGATCATCAATCCTAGGCAATGGGTATCGGTTCTTAATTGTAACCTTATTTAATTCCCTATAATCGATACACATTCGCATCGAACCATCTTTCTTCTTTACGAACAGCACTGGTGCTCCCCAAGAGGATGAACTAGGTTGTATGAATCCTTTACTGAGCAATTCATCTAATTGCTTTTTCAGTTATAACATTTCAGTGGGTGCTAACCGGTAGGGTGCTTTAGCTATAGGTGATATTCCAGGAATTAGATGAATTCTAAATTCCACTTCCCTATCTGGTGGCAATCCTGGTAGTTCTTCTAGAAATACATCCACGTATTCTGATACTACAGGAATTTCCTTAAGTTCCTTACCCTTAGTGCTCATGATTACCAAAATCATATATACTATTCCTTGCTTTCGTTCATAACTAGCAACTTTCATTACAGAAATGAACTTCATTAGCTTACGTGGCTTATCTCCTGTAATCGTTATTACTTCTCCTGTGGGTGTATGAATTTCTATGAAATTCTTATCACAGAGGATTCGAGCATGGTTGACTACTAACTAATTCATTCCTAATACAACATCGAATCCAGCTAAATTCATGGGTAATAGGTTCGCAGAAAATTTATGACCTGAAATTCTATATTTTCTTTTTGCAAAACCGTATCTATGTTAACAGAGTTCCCTTCAGCCATTTCTACTATATAAATTTGCCTAAGTTTGGTTAAGGGTAGCTTAAGAGCTTGGCAGAAAGAAGTATTTATAAAACTTTGGTTTGCACCAGAGTCGAATAATACTTTCGCATAAACATTGTGTACCAGAAACGTACCAGCTATTACGTCGGGAATCAGTTCGGCTTCCTGCGTAGTCAATTGGAAGGCTATTGCATTCTTCTTATTAGTTCCTTTGGTAGGTTTAGCCTTGTTATCTGCTGGCTTGACCAATTTAGGGCATTCTGGTCTGAAATGCCCAGCTTCTCCACAGTTGTAGCAGATCTTTGCTTTCTTTTTACATTCCTCTTCCCGATGGCCCGGAATTTTGCAAAAATTACAATTTTCTCTACATTTTCCAAAATGCTTCTTTTTGCAATTTCCGCAAAATGGCGGGGTGGAAGAGGACCCAGTTCCCTTCCTTTTGAAGTTAATATTATTACCCACACAAAATCCTTGGGTAATCTTTTGGGCTAACTCTTTTTTCCTGTTTTCTTCTCGTGTACGTACCAGTCCGTCAGTCAAGGTGTTGGCTAATTCCACCGCATCGTCGATTGTGCGGGGTGTTGCAGCTTTGACGATATCACGAATCTCGCTAATTAAACCCCAAATATAGCGAGAGATAAGTACCGGTTCTGGCGAGGCCAGAGTGGGCACGATTCTGGCATATTCGAAGAATTTCGAATATACCCTCGACAATCAACATCCACCATTCTATGGCTCAGGAACTTATTCGCCATTTTCTCTTTTTCATATTTAGGGCAGAATTTCCTTTCCACCAAATGCTTAAACTCTTCCTAATTCATGGCATAAGCCATGTCACTTCCCTTGGCTTGCAGTACCGTGTTCCACCATTCTAATGCCTCTTCCTTAAAAAGGTGAGAAGCATACATAACCTTATCCTCCTCGGCACATTTACTTATTTTGATTACTGCCTCGGTTTTCTCCAACCAACGTAGTGCGGCAGTTGCCCCTTCATTGCCTGCAAATTCGACAGGTTTACAGGCAAGAAATTCCTTATAGGTGCAACCAGGTGTTGCAACTTTCATTTTCTTAAGTATCGGGGCTTGAATCACATTGTCATTATTGCCACCTCCATTAACACTATTACTGAAATTATCGCCATGAGTACGTTTGCTAGGAGTAGTTGGTTGAGGTTCAACTGGATTTCGGGCAGCAGCAAGGATTGCTGGAATAGCATTTGCTATTCCTTGGGCAACGATGTTTTCTATATCTTGCCTATTAAGAAAGTGATCCTCGTTGTTTTGCTCAGATTGGTTAACTTCGTTAACTGGTTCATTGACGGTGTGTTCCATCTGATAATTATTAATATATAAATTATTTTCACAAAAGTAAATAATAACCAGTCACAATAAAATAATCACACATAATCATGTCAATATGTATAGCCAAAATTGTCGACTTTGCAACGTTGATATTTTTATATATTAGTAGGCATCCGTACACACCGGTTATCTTACAAAAGTTTTATTTTAAGTTATTTTACATGATTATATTTTTATTATTATTTTATTATTATTAAACACATAACCACACCACCATGCAACCACAACCAACTGGTGTCTCAGAAACGACGCTCCCTCTCGTCGTATTTCCAGGAGATCTGTTCTCCTACTTCCCGGATTTGATTTCCTGCGTGTGCCAGTTCCTAGCCGTAGTGACGGAGTTCAGCCAAGTTTTCTGTGCTCATAGGTGGGTTTGGTGCAGGCTCAGGGTCAAACTGGGGGAAAAAAGGTGTTAGGGTTATTCAAGAGATTTTGAAATTGCCAGTCAGTTGTCCACCATTCTTCCAGCTCTCCTGGTAGAGGTCAGGGGTTGACAATGGGATCTGGGATGGCAGGATCCAAATTAACTGGAAGTTGTACTTCAGCTGGGTAATTGAAGAGGTTTTCATCGGCATGTCCGAAGAGGTCGCTATTAGCCAGTTTATGGTCCAGTTCCTCCCACGGTGGCATTTCCTGAGCTTGCCCTGAACTTTCCCCGATCTCCTTTCCTTTGCCTTTATCCTTAGGATCCTCAGTCTTTTTAACCTTCTGCGCAGCTGGTTTCTTCCTCCGTACGCGTCTCCAGCCTATGATTCTCCTTATCTTTTTCGACTTGGGTTTCTCCTGAGGTTGGGCTTGGCATTCCATAGGTTTCTCCGTGTCGGCCCAATACCCAGAAAAGCCCCCGGAAACTTCCATGTCAGTAGAATAGATGGTGAGATTCTAAAGAGCTTCAGACAACTCATTCATGTTGTTAGCATATATGAAAAACACACACAAACTTAAGTTAGTATTTTATTTATCCCGTTGAATTTTCACAGAATCACAAAATAGCAATTAGAAAAGAAATTAAGTATTTCTAAATACTTAATTAGCTTAAATCAGTGGCTCTGATACCACCTTTTTCTGTCACGGCACCCGGCCCGGTGTGACTCGGTCCAGAAGCCGCGGGACAGAAACCCGTGGTATTTGCAATTTGGCAGCGGAAATGTTAACAGGATCGTTTAAACTTGAAAATCCCAATTATTTTATTTTACAATTTGGGACAAACCCCATAATTTACAATAAAGGTGATTTCACAAGGAAATTCCCTGTTTTACAAAACATATTTATTTATTTTATTGAGCCACTTTCCCAAGCTTGTAGTGCTACATGGCACTTTTCCTGGATCACAGCAGATCACCTGAAACATGTTTAAAAAGATTTTTATCAGCGGGGAAATACTGGCGAGTCATTCAATTTGCACAAAAGACACATTGTTATCCATTTACAGCATTAAGGGTTTTTATATTTGCCCTTATCATATAATTATCTGGTTCAGCTATCACTCGACCGAATCTATGACTGTGGACATATCACTAATTAGGCTCGCCCACCTAAAGTGATAAATCGTTAGTAGTAATGTGCACAAAACCCCCACATACTGCCAGTAATTAAAGATTAGCAAAGACTTAATCACTGCAAAGTATAACTGGAAAACATTTAGGGTTTTGTAAAGCAACTTTAATAAAAAGAGAATGACTCACATTGCAAATTTAACTGGACAGAACCTTGCCTACTGATTTAACCTTGTAGCCTAGGTAAATAACAATGCACACGAAACTAGGTCAGTAACTTAATACAACATTTACGATAAGCTCACCAAATCAAAACCTTCACGACGAATGACAATGTATAGCCCGTATTCGGGCAGCACTTAAACATCCATCGGATTGGTTTCAATCGATCGGACATTGTATCATAGCAGTGATCGAGTTATTACCCTGTTGTCGCAGCAGAGCTTCGTGCTAGTGTGTGTTTTTGAACGAAAAAGTGAATAACTTAGTGTACAAAACGAATATGAACGTCGAACCAACGCAGCCATGCAAGTGCCAACCCCTGGAATTTATACTGAAAAACCAGCCCTGTCGCGTGGCGCGACGGGTACCCTTTTAGGGTAGGGTAGCCCCATGTATTTATAGCCTGGGTGAGTTAGCGGTTCGACGAAATTCGAATTCTACAACAAACTGTGTAGATAATACCAATTAGAGAATACCCCCCCTGAGTTTTAGGGGCCCTGATCCTAGTTCCAATTGTTCTGAAAATTTCAGGGGTCAAGCAATATTACTTGGGGGGTCTCAGTTAGGGTTTCCTATTGGACGTAATAAAATAAGAAATAATACTTTTGGTGAGAGTTGTTACATCTAGGTACTACTAGATTTCCTTGTTTTACCTTAGCTTGTTGAGTTCTTTGGATTGAGGATACTTTGCACTTCGATGTGAGTACCTAGTTCCCCTATTTTACTGTTTTAAATTGTTTTGGGGTGATTCATATGTGCAAAATGTTTTCGAGGTTTTAACGATGGTTTCAAAAACGATTGATATGGTTTATACAAAACTAATAACGATTTCGATAATGTGAACGAACTTGTTGGACGTATTTACATAATGAATGACATTCATTAACAATGATCAAGCCGACCAGTATTAGGTCATGGTACCATAGGATCTGACAAATCCCGTTATCAGACTGCACCCATGGTTATGTGTGGGGGTTATGTGGGTAACGACTGAATCTGTGATTGTTAACTTACCCTTTGGTGGTTTGTTAATGCGAGAAGTGAGATAGACGAGTCACGAAGGTTTGGATGTTATTAGCGAGATGACCAAAAGTAGTTTCACAATTAAAATGAGTTAAACGATTTGGAAACGAGTTAAACGATTCTGAAACGATTTGAACAAGTTAAACGAGTTGGATAAACGATTGGTTTATGGTTAGTGTTTAGATAACGGGATGGGTGTAATGTGATGAAAACATGGTAGATACGCCGCTGGTACTTCTTATATATAAGTGTTTTCATCATATTACTTACCGTGACGTTATTTAGTTCACTTGGGTAAACGAGGTTAAAACGATGTCACATAACGATGTTTTCGAGAAGATATAAACCATACGAGTTTTATTAACGAGTTTTTACGAGATGTTTTACAAGTTGGTTTACTTAAAAAAATGTTTTGGGTTTAAGAATCATGGCTACGAGATTTTATAAACTATAACCCACTTGATTTGAGTTGGTTAATTATGTTGCAATACTATTCACTTTTCAAAACAAGGTTTTTAATAAGGTATTGTAACTGGTAAGCTAGCCATGAATCTGACACTCTTATAAAACCTATGTGCTCGCCAGCATTTCTTTGCTGACTTTGTTTTTACATATGTTTCAGGTGGTATTGCTTGATGTTGATTGCTAGGATGCATGTTCACATAGGATCTGGACGAGGCCTTAGTGACATAATAACAATAATAGACGATGTGTAACTTGCTTGTTTGATTTTAAGACAATGTTAATGTTTAATATCATTAATAAAACGAAACTTTTGTATCCATGGTTGTGAAACGATGATTCTGTTGCAACACTCCCCGACGTTTCCGCCGCGGTTTGGTTGTTTTGACGCGGTCGGGGTGTGACAGGAGAGTTGGTATCAGAGCCAATGGTTATAAGGAACTAGGTTATTAGTAATGCTTTAACCTAGACTATAACTTTCTAGGACCCTAACGCAAGAAGATTTGCGTTTAGATTTTAAAACAAAACTATCACCTATCCTTAGGTGATAACCACAATGAGAACACAAATTTCGAATCCGCTTCGAAAATTAATCATCTATTCTTGGATGATTGATTACTAGGTTTTGAACCCTTTGTTATAAGGTTTTGAACCCTCTGAGTTTTCAAAATCTCGTCAAAGTTGGGTCTTATAATATGAACACGTGCAAACTGGAAGGGTGAATCCCTGTACCCTGAGTTTTCTGTCTAAGGCTAGAGTGTTCGTACAAATCCGCAGTATCGGACCAGTCACTCTTACCTGGGAACTCTTGGGGTGAGTGTTCACTTATAGGTGAGCATGTCTTCGGCGATACATTATACTGACCCATTTACATTGATTAGTCTCCGCGTGTCGTTTGTCTATTCGAGGTAACAAACAAATGATCGTACTCCTTGTCTTTTGTCGATGTTTTTTTCAATACCTCTTTTGTTTTTCCAATTTTCGATCTCACTCGTTTCTCATGTTTCCTTTTAGACAATGCCTCCTCGACATGATGCAAAACCTCTAAATAATGAAGAAGTCGCAGCCCTTGTTTCTGAACAAATGGCTGTTGTGCTTCCGAACATAGTAACCCAGATCCATCAATTATACAACAATAACGCTTAGTGTAATTTCAAGAATTGCAATTCGGCTAAACCGTTGAAGTTTTCTGGGTCTCAAGGAGCTACCGTGCTCCTGCAATGGTTCGAGAGTATCGAGAGCACATTCAGACATGTGCAGTGTTTGAATGAGCGTAAGGTTGAGTTTGCATCAAGCATGTTTGAGAAGCGTGCTCTTACGTGGTGGAACGGAGTAATGCGTGATAGGGGTGCCAATGTGGCCCTGGCACAAACGTGGGAAGAGCTTCGAGCTCTCATGATGAAAGAGTTTTGTCCCCGTCATGAAATTCGAGCATTGGAATGAGAGTTTGACGATCTAAAACAAGATGGGGGAGAACACCGTGCGTATACGGATCGTTATGAGGAGCTCAGTTTGTTGTGTCCCACTATGGTTACCCCATTGGAGAAGGCAATAGAGAGGTATATCGATGGATTACCCGATTCTGTACAAGATATTGTGACTGGCAGTAATCCTACTACTGTTCGTCAAGCGATCGAATTGGCCGCTACTCTGACGAGTCACAGGTCAGAAAAGGTAAATTGACCCGCAAGGGTGACAAGAAGAAGTCGGCCGATTCCACAAAAGACAAGGAAAAGGGTAAGGGTAAGAAAGGCGAGTCGTCAACGAAATCAAGGAAGCGCAAGGCTTCCCAGAACTTTGCAGTCACTGCTCAGAACCCACCTGCTCAACCTCCTGTGAAGAAAGTGTATGCTGGTACCGCACCTCACTGTGCTCGCTACAACGGTCATCATGTTGCACAACAAGCTTGCAAGCAATGCAATACGTGTGGTAAACTTGGGCATCTGGCCAACATCTGTCGTTTGAGTCAGAATCAAGCCGTTCAGATTCCAACGCAGGTTCAGGGGAATGCTGCTAGATTCCCACCGGGTTCATGTTACAATTGCGGAGAGTTTGGACAATCTGAATGCCAAAGAGGCGCATGCTGATAACGAGGTTGTTAACGGTACGTTCCTTGTTAACTATCAACCTGCATCTATTCTTTTTTATTCTGGTGCCGATAGGAGTTTTGTTTCGTTATCATTTGAGCCTTTACTTGCGATACCTAGAACTAAACTGAGGAAACCCTTATCTGTCGAAGTTGCTACTGGTAAACCTCTTGTACTCCGATTCCGTTATTTGTGGTTGTCAGTTGAACCTCGATAACCATCTTTTTCCTATTGACCTCATACCGATGCAACTTGGGAGTTTCAACGTTATCATAGGGATGGATTGGTTGACCAAACATCATGCTGAGGTAGTTTGTTTCGATAAGATTGATCGTATTCCTTTGTCTTCTGGTGAGGTTTTAGAAGTTCGTGGTGAGAAGCCATCTGTTGGCTTGAAACTTATGTCGTGTACGAAAGCCCAAAGTTACTTACGGAAAGGATATGTTGCTTTTCTAGCACATGTCACTGAGGAGAAAGGCAAGAGCAAGTGTATTCAAGATATCCCAATTGTCCGCGATTATCCAGAGGTGTTTCCCGATGAACTGCCTGGTTTGCCTCCAGTTCGTCAAGTCGAGTTTCATATTGACCTTGTTCCCAATGCTAACCCGATTGCGAAAGCACCTTATCGTCTTGCACCGTCAGAGATGCAAGAATTATCTAAATAGCTTCAAGAGTTATCTAATAAAGGATTCATCCGACCGAGTTATTCACCTTGGGGCGCTCCTGTCCTCTTTGTGAAAAAGAAAGATGGATCATTCCGAATGTGTATCGATTACCATGAACTGAATAAGCTTACCATCAAGAATTGATATCCCCTACCACAGATTGATGATCTCTGTGACCAGCTGCAAGGTGCTTCATGCTTTTCCAAGATCGATTTGTGTTCTGGGTATCATCAGCTTCGTGTTCTCGAAGAAGATATTCCCAAAACTGCTTTTCGTATGAGATATGGGCACTACGAGTTCACTGCCATGCCTTTTGGTTTGACGAATGCCCCAGCTATCTTCATGGACTTAATGAATAGGGTCTGTAAACCTTATTTAGACAAGTTCGTCATCGTGTTCATTGACGATATTCTTATTTATTCGAAGTCTCGAACCTATCACGAGCAACACCATCGTGTGACATTGGAACTCTTGAAAAAGGAACAACTTTTTGCTAAATTCTCCAAGTGTGAATTCTGGCTTAAAGAAGTTCAATTTTTGGGTCATATAGTCAACGAGCAGGGTATTTATGTGGATCCATCCAAGATTGTTGCAATTAAGGATTGGAATACACCAACGACACCAACAGAAGTTCGTTCTTTTCTTGGTCTCGCTGGATATTATCGTCGGTTTATTTCGAATTTCTCGAAGATTGTGGTTCCACTCACTGCTTTGACTCAGAAGAATAAGCCTTTTTAGTGGGGACCCAAGCAAGAAGAAGCGTTCTAAACGCTAAAACGGAAGCTATGTAATGCTCCTGTTTTATCTTTGCCCGATGGAAACGATGATTTCGTTGTGTATTGTGACGCGTCGAATCTAGGCCTTGGTTGTGTTCTTATGCAACAAGGTAAAGTGATAGCTTTTGCGTCAAGACAGCTAAAAGTTCACGAGAAGAACTACACGACTCATGATCTTGAGTTAGGAGTTGTGGTTTTTGCTCTCAAAATCTGGAGAAACTATCTTTATGGCACAAAGTGTGTGGTATTCACAGACCACAAAAGTCTCCAGCATATTCTTAAACAGAAAGAGTTGAATATGAGGCAACGACGCTGGGTTGAACTCTTGAGCGATTATGATTGCGAGATTCGCTACCATCCTGGTAAGGTGAATGTCGTAGATGATGCGCTTAGTCGAAAGGAGCGAGTCAAGCTTCATTCTGTTCGAACTCTATCTGATATCCAATCTCGTGTCCTTCAAGCTCAACGGTCTTGTGTGATCAAAGGCTTATTGAAATATGGGCTACCTCTTCAACTTGAGCTTAAGCTCGAAACGAAGGACGATGGTTTACTCTATTTTAAGGATCGATTGTGGATTCCGAAACAACACGATCTCCGCACTTTAGTGATGGACGAATCTCACAAGTCTCGATATTCTATCCATCCTGGTGCCGACAAAATGTACAAGGATCTTCGTACTCAGTATTGGTGGCCTGGTATGAAGAAGGATGTTGCCTTGTATGTGTCGAAATCCCTAACTTGTCTCAAAGTCAAGGCTGAACATCAACGACCATCTGGTTTGCTTGTACAACCAGAGATACCGGTTTGGAAGTGGGAAAACATCGCTATGGATCTCATCACTAAGTTACCGCGTACATCTAAAGGTCATGATGCTATATGGGTTGTTATCGATCGATTAACGAAGTCATCTCATTTTATTCCGATTCGTGAGGATCTATCTGCTGATAAACTTGCAAAGATTTATGTTGACGAGATTGTATCACGACATGGTGTTCCTTTGGATATCATTTTCGATCGTGATGCTCGGTTTTCATCTCATTTTTAGAAGACCATGCAATCTGCTATGGGAACCCAACTAAATCTAAGCACTGCTTATCATCCCCAAACAGATGGACAATCTGAGAGGACGATTCAAACTTTGGAGGATATGCTTAGAGCATGCGTGATTGACTTTGGTGGTAATTAGGATTCTCATCTTCCATTAATCGAGTTCTCTTACAACAACAGTTATCATGATAGCATTAATATGGCACCGTTCGAAGCTTTATACGGTCGAAAATGTCGTTCACCTGTCTGTTGGAATGAGATCGGTGAAGCTCAACTTACTGGACCTGAGCTCATTCTGGAAACAACAGATAAAATCAAGAAAATTCATGATAATCTTGTGACAACTAGAAGCCGTCAAAAGAGTTATGCAGATATGCGACGCAAGCCCTTAGAATTTCAAATCAGAGACCGTGTCCTACTCAAGGTATCTCCTTGGAAGGGAGTGGTGAGATTTTGAAAGAAAGGAAAACTTGCACCTCGATATGTTGGACCATTTAAGATTGTTGAAAGAATTGGAAGGGTTGCCTATCGACTAAAGCTACCTCCAGAGCTTGGAAATATTCACCCAACTTTTCACGTGTCCAATTTGCATAAGTGTTTAGCTGATGCTGACCTTCACATTCCACTCGACGAGATTCAAGTTGATGAAACAATGCACTTTGTCGAGAAACCTGTGGAGATAATGGACCGTGCAGTCAAACAGTTGAAGAACAAACGGATTCGATTGGTCAAGGTTCGATGGGAGTCCAAACGTGGCCCAGAGTTTACATGGGAACGGGAGGACCAAATGAAAGCGAAATATCCGTAATTGTTCTCACAAGTTTCCTATAGTTAAAATTTCGGGACGAAATTTCCTAAAGTAGGGGAGACTGTGACAACTGTGTTCTGTAATCGTTGTACAATGTAAAAAAATATTGATTATCAATAAAACAATGTGTTTCAGTGTTATTATATGTGTTTTGGTGTTACTATGTGTGTATTTGTGTTTGATGATTTCACGATTTGATTCGAGTCCGATTTCAAGTTTTAAATCGCTTTCTGGAAAGTTATACGCAAACTGGTGCGTAAACACAGTCATTTTAACACGACAAACACTCCAGAATAGTGACATAGGCTTAACATACCTTAAATAACCTAAACATAACTTAGAAATAAGTTTTGGAAGGTTTGGTGTGTTGAAAACAAGTCTATTCGATCGCAGGGACTATTTGTGTCAAACTGCGAAACTATGCCGATTTGTAGGGTAATGAACATTCCGGAACTTGATCATAAGTTAAACATACCTTAAATATCCTTTACATAGCTTAGAAATAGGCTTTGAGGGGTTCGGTATGCGAAAATAAACTTATTTGATCACACAGGGACTAAAAGCGTCAAGAAGTGCATAAGTTTGCATTTTCGCGCATACCTTACATTCTGAACATCCCCGGACATCCAAAAATTTTTGTAACCATTAAAATATTTTATTTTAGTGATTGGAATGCAAAAAATACCATTCGTCGTGTAATTTGGATCGTTTTTTCGTCCGTTCGAGTTTTCGTCGTAATTAACCAAACAATACAACCGTACGACCAAACGAACCTGACATCCGAGATATTTTTAAGCATGTTTCATGTTCCCTATGCTTTAACATCCTTGTAGAGCCTTGAAAATGGGTTAATGGGGTTTAAACGCTTCGAAAATGGCTTAAAAGTGTTGCAGGGACCATTTCTGTCACTTTTTGAAACTTTTTGGAACTGGGCATATGGTGGCGTCACGTCACCACTAAGTGGTGTTGCTGTGGTGGCACGCCACCACCCTATCTGGGCAGAAACTCAAGTTTCAGCAATGGCAGGTCCATTTTCAGCAACCGAATTGAAGTTCAGGGTCCTTTTTGTAACATTTGCAATACCGTTTGATGGTTTCGGGGCACCCCTAGTATTCCAAAACCATGTGCCTTACATGTACGGTCCAGATCTAAGCTCAATTATCGAGGAACGATCCTAACGGTTGTGGAAAATCTATAAATACCCACTATCTTCATCACCTTCATTCACACCTTTGATCTCAATTTCATTCTCTAAGGTGCTGTTTGTTTTTTCAGATGTAAAATGTCTGTAGTCTGCGAACCACATCTGCAGGCATCTGCAAGAGAAGATGTGGCCCAAATGTCTGCAGTCTGCAAAGAGAAGAGGGTTTGTTTTTTTCCTTCAAAAACAACTTCACACACACAACACATGCTCTCTCTCTCTCTACAAACTCTCCTCTCTACAACCACCACCACCACCGCACCACCTCTGCCACCACCACCGTACCACCTCCGCCATCACACCACCGCCTTCGTTCCTCTTCTTTCACTGTTTTCCCTCTCTCTCTCTTGCTAACCTATCCATCGCAAACCTCTCTCTCTCTCCGTCGATGTGTCAGATCTGCTCGGTGAGGGAAGTGTTACAGGGAAGAAGAATGAGGGGAGGGTGTTGAGGTGTGTGGCCGGAAAGAACAATCGGAGGCCGACCTCTCTCTCTCTCCGTCGATGTGTTAGATCTGCTCCGGTCGGTGGTGGAGGTGGTGGCGATGGTGGTGGTGGTGGCGGAGGTGGTGAGGTGGTGGTGGCGGAGGTGGAGGTGGTGGTGGCAGGAAGAAGAAGGGTGGGTGGTGTGTGAAGATGGTGTGTGAAGATCTTGAAGCTATAATTCATAGCTTTTTTTAAGCTATTAAAAGCTATTTTAAGATCTTTTTTTTTTTAACAAACAGTCTTCAAGGGCTTATGTCTGCCCGCCCGCAGACATAAGCTCTTTACAGACAATATAAGCAAAAACAAACAGCACCTAAGTTGAAGCTCTCCTTGTGAAGCTTCATACCTGAGAATTTTTTAGTTCAAATCTTCAATGCTTGGACCTTTTGTAAGTTTTCCTTCATGCTTGTTTTTGTATTTCAAGCATGAAAGTCAAACAGTGTTTGACTTTCTGCTTTGACCACGAATTGGTCAACACAAAGTTCGTTTGAACTTTGCAACGTGATCGTAATCACGATGGTTATAGTCCCGTGTGACTATACCTACTGATTACCACTTTGATTAGGGGTAGTGACGAGTCATAGTTTCTGTCAAAATACGTGCTTATGCGTATTTTGCAACCAAACTATTCTTGGGTATCAAAACCGTTTGTTTTGATATCAAACTTGTTTTCTAACTTAGTTAAACATGTTTCAATATGTTTAGCTTGTCACTTTTAGTCTAGTGCTTGTATAGGGTCGTAAGATAAGCGGTCTTGACAACCGCTTAGACTTTCGAACCCGACCCGTTTGGTCGATCGTTAGGATCCGACCAAGCATGTATTGTGACCATAGTTGCATAGGGAATAACCTTCCAAGGTTATACCTTATGGTCACTTAGTTTAATTAGTTGTATGATAAGTAGTTTATATGCCTTAGGTAAATGACCAAAATGCCCTTTTCATGCATAATTGGTAATTAAGCATATGTGACTTAACTTTTGTCATTTAAACTAATTATATAACATGTTTAGGCATATAATACTTGTCATAGGACTAGTTAGACATCTCGAACGCGCATTTGCGCGCACGACGCGTTAAAGTGGCGTAAGCTGCCTTAATGGGTCGTAACGAGACGAAAGCACTTAGGATAGGTTTCGTTTTAGGATGTAGGCTTCGTTAAACCATATCACATGAGTTCCAATACTCATTTGGTTTACGAGACCTCATTCTACCCGATCTTCCGATTTAGGTGTCGATTTTTTTAACTAGTAATCCGATTACTATGTACTACTTGATTTCCTTGTTTTACTTGAGCTTGTTGAGTTCTTTGGATTGAGGATACTTTGCACTTTGATGTGAGTACATAGTTCCCCTATTTTACTGTTTTAAATTGTTTTTGGGTGATTCATATGTGCTAAATGTTTTCGAGGTTTTAATGATGGTTTCAAAAACGACTGATATGGTTTATACAAAACTAATAATGATTTCGATAATGTGAACGAACTTGTTGGACGTATTTACATAACGAATGACATTCATTAACAATGATCAAGCCGACCAGTCTTAGGTTATGGTACCATAGGATCTGGCAAATCCCGTTATCAGACTGCACCCATGGTTATGTGTGGGGGTTATGTGGGTAACGACTGAATCTGTGATTGTTAACTTACCCTTTGGTGGTTTGTTAATGCGAGAAGCGAGATAGACAAGTCACGAAGGTTTGGATGTTATTAGCGAGACGACCAAAAGTAGTTTCACAATTAAAACGAGAATGATTTAAACGAGTTAAACGATTTGGAAACGACTTAAAAGATTCTAAAACGATTTGAACAAGTTAAACGAGTTGGATAAACGATTGGTTTATGGTTAGTGTTTAGCTAACGGGACGGGTGTAATGTGATGAAAACATGGTAGATACGCCGCTGGTACTTCTTATATATAAATGTTTTCATCATATTACATATCGTGGTGTTATTTAGTTCACTTGGGTAAACGAGGTTAAAACGATGTCACATAACGATGTTTTCGAGAAGATATAAACCATACGAGTTTTATTAACGAGTTTTTACGAGACGTTTTACAAGCTGGTTTACTTAAACAAATGTTTTGGGGTTAAGAATCATGGCTACGAGATTTTATAAATTATAACCCACTTGATTTGAGTTGGTTAATTATGTTGCAATACTATTCACTTTTCAATACAAGGTTTTTAATAAGGTATTGTAACATGTAAGCTAGCCATGAATCTGACACTCTTATAAAACCTATGTGCTCGCCAGCATTTCTTTGCTAACTTTGTTTTTACATATGTTTCAGGTGGTATTGCTTGATGTTGATTGCTAGGATGCATGTTCACATAGGATCTGGACGAGGCCTTAGTGACATAATAACAATAATAGACGACGTGTAACTTGCTTGTTTGATTTTAAGACAATGTTAATGTTTAATATCATTAATAAAACGAAACTTTTGTATCCATGGTTGTGAAACGATGATTCTGTTGCAACACTCCCCGACGTTTCCGCCGCGGTTTGGTTGTTTTGACGCGGTCGGGGTGTGACACAATACATTGGTCTTCCTATTCAACCTTAAAAACGATCCAGATGAAGACCTCACCGTTCTTGAAGAATTGAAATTATTTCCTACCAAAAAAAGAAGACAAATATCATATTACAAATAAGCATTCAAACAAAAGGGTATTGACATATATCAGAATGATAAAAAAATTTATCAAACATCATGCATTAATAACTTTTTTTTTGTACATGAACCTGGTATTATGTTTGATACATTTGACAACGGTATACGCTTGGGTGTTGTATAAGGGTCTTGCGCTTTTCTGTTCTTCTTCATAGTAGAAGGTGTTATAATGGAAGTTCCTCCGTTACCGGAAGAATTTAAATGATTGCCTAATACAAAATAAAGAATCATTATTGTAAGTAAAACATAATACAACCACTTTTGTATAAGGTGTAAAACAATATTGTTAAACTAATAACATGGTTTTACGTAAAAGTAAACTTACTTAAAGGTATAACAGTTGAACAATTTGTAGGCAACCTTGTGATTGAAGAATTGGGTGTTATATTTTCTTTGTTGTTTAAAACGATCCGTGTTGCTGATGAAGACGTTGAATCCCCTTTTGAATGAATACATTTTCGAGTAATCTTTGATCTCTTACTATCAAGATAGAGTTTTCTTAATCTACGCCTTTTTTTTGCCTCGGAAACTGCAACATTAAAATGGTTAAAGCAATAAAATATGACATAAGAAAAATTAAACAGTACTAAGGATAAGACTACTATAAAAATAATTTTTTTAACAAACTTTGGAGAAGTATTCTTATAATTTGAGTAAGTAAATTAAGTATGTATATAGATAAAATGAATGATAAATAAGTAACCTTTGAGAAAATAAGGATGAACTTGTGTAGTACATTTTGATCTCTTATTATCAAGATATAGTTTTCTTAACTTTCGTCTACGCCTGGCCTCGTCAGCTACAATTACAAAATAATTAAAGAGGTCAAGGAAGGAGTAACAAAAAATTAAGAACCAATATATATTAAGTTTTAAAACGTAATAGTACATTTAAAATTGATAACAACATTGAGTTACCTTTCATAACGTAAGATAACCAACGTCTGTAATCTGAAAGATTTTGGGAAAAAAGAAATTCATTACTCTCTTGAAATTTTTTAAAGATAATATATGATAAAACAAAATAAAGAACCACACTTACAGTCATTAACTACGGCATTCATTGGAAGTTCGGTAGAAGATGAATATTGTTGTTTGAACCTGTTATCCATTTTCTAAACACCAGCAGAAAGCTAAAATGAAACATTATAACAGACGGTCATAATTATAGAACTAAAACTTTTATATTCTAAAAATATTTACTAATAACAAAGGTTTATGATCAGTAGCAAACATCAGAATAGGTATAAATGATAGTACAACACATCAGAATACATAAAAATGATAGTACAACAATTAAGAACTTACTGGAAATTTAAAAAGTGATGGAAAAAAATATTACAACGTAGGAGAATTCTGAATCAAGATTCAAAGAAACTTGAAGATGAAATGAAGAAATGGGTATTTTTTTTTTTTTTTTTTTTGTCTTTATAGACATAATCTATTTAAGGAATAAATAATAGAAATCAGTGTAAATCAATTACAATGAGATTGATGACCTTAATTATAGAAAGAATGTTAAATTTAGAAACTGTAAGAAATTTTAGAAATCATTGAATAAAACAATCGAATTTGTATTACCTCTAAATTTGTATACAATAAATTTAATATTGTAACTTATTAATACAAAGAATTTAAAATAAAAAACTAGTGTTATTTTCATGCTAAATAAACTAAGGGTAAGAGTAATATCGAAATTTTTATTTTGGTTTTGATCTAAATCATTTGAGTAGATTAGTAAATAAATAATGTAATCTAATTCAATAAGAAACATAAGCAAACATCATTTAAAACCAAATGACACAATAGATAACTAAATATGTCATCTTACATAAGCAAACCATATAAATGTTTTAAAGCACCACAAAAAAAAAATTCAAACCAAACTGTCAAACATCAAACCAAATGTTTCTTATTGTAATAATCGATTAGTTGGTTATTAATTCTTGGCATGATCCTCATCAGAACAAGTGGTACCACCACTTATGCGGGGTTTACTTGCCGACGATCCCACTCCGTCTTCACTCGCATAAACATCACCAAGGTTACGCTTCAAATCGGTTGATGATTGATTCAATTCAGCAACATAATCCTTTGAAACAGGTGTAGAGTTATCACCAGTGTAAGAAACACCATCCTTTATAAAAAAAAGAAAAATCAAAACCAAAGCATTTTTAATTTTATATTATAATAGTTTTTAAAAGCTCAAACCTCTGCACTTTCACCGCCAGCATCTTGGAAATCAGACTGACTCATAGCAAACGAATCAGAGGCATCAAGCTGTAAAAAATGGAAATCAAAATACAATTTCTATAAGGATCATTTAAAGGAATAAAAAGGTGAAAGACATTTAATATAACAATCCCTTACTTGATCAATTTTCCATTTTTTGTTTAGCTGATCCAAGATATCCGCATCATTGGTCACAACTGATATACCATAATTCTCAACAGCATTCGTAATATTAAAGTCTGTTACTCGAATAACGAAAGCACAATGAGGTTAAGCAATGCCTCAAACTCAACCGGATATGCTATGGGCACCTCATTGGTCTTGAGTATCTATATTGAAAATATGTCATGTGTGGTCATGATATATATGTAAAAAATAATTTAAATAAGTCAGACGAAAGTATTATATTTACATCGTCCTGAATTTGTATAAGTTCCTTTGCAGTTTTACCAACAAACTTCAACGCCTCATGATCAAACAATGTAAGTGTCACCGTACGGGTTGAATCTTGAACCCGAATTGGTATTTTAAACCTTAAAAGCGTATTTATATAGTTAACAAAGAAAGACAAACCATATAATACAGAAAATGTTAGTTGTTGTATAAAAAACAACAGAAGTATGAATAACAGTTATTTACCTCGACATTGGGAAAACATCTTTTCCTTGACAATCCTTGTTGGAACATTGGTATACCTTCTCATCTCTAACATCGCTTGTACCATCCTCCTTATCGTAAGTTTCAAACTTTTGCTCAACTTTGGACTTGCAATAGTTACATCCATCATAATACCACATCTTATCAGAAACAATTGCTACAATAGTTCCAACAATAACAACTTTTTTTGGCTATTTAAATAGTTAAATAAATGAAAGCGTATTAAGATTCTGTTAGTAGTTAAAATATAAAATATAACTTGTTTTAAATACCCTGTATGATTGAGCCAATATAAGCACTTGGTGAGAAAACATCATTGTTCATAAATTCATCTTCAACAGAACATATCACATACGACCCAACATGGCTACTTGACTCGGATGAAGCAGCAAGTTTTGCAATAAACCTAATAAAAATTAATTTAAGAAACCATATAATAAAATGAACAACAAAATACAAATAAAAATTTAGTTGATACAATTAGAAAAATTAAAATAATTAATTTTGCTCACTTTTCCTTGAATGTCAGCATCTGATCAAAATTGTCGTTAATGAAAAGCCGTGTACCATCAAAATTATTAGATATCCCCCATTTACCTGTTATTAAGTGACATAAATAAACATCACATCTATATACACAAAGAAAAAATAGTTTTATAACAAATAACATATAAGATATATACATATATATTGTTTAAATTAGATCTTAGACTTAATAAGATACCTTTGTAGGTTTTAACAGCACCAAAATGAACAACAATGACAACATGGGCTTCACGATCTTGACTAAGCATGTACGAACACATGTCCTTCGCATAATCATCCCAAAGAGTTAAATCAACCTCAACATCTCTAAAAAAGAATATAGGCAATTAATTTGAGAGTAACAAAATTAGGTAAAATTTATAAAATATAAAGGAAAAAATAATGTAAATTGTATTACTCGAGATCTTGAAGCTTAATATTAAGGCGTTTTCCTTTAATACCATCTTTTTTGTTAGTGTCCTCAATCTTATAGCAAACAACAACGTAACTGATGAAATCTAAGATTAAAACATAAAACATGTTAATATAAAGTAAAGACAATATAATAAGTAAAATGTGAAAGAAATGTTGTGATATCAAGATTTTGTAAGAATTAAAAATAATACCTATTGTTGCACCCTCCTTGTATCTCTGTGACATAACATCCTTGAAATCAACAAAATCGAAAACGAACTGTGGACCATCCCATTTACTACACTTTTCGACAAATGTATGGTAATAAAAAGATAGCTTTTGATTGTTATGAACAATCTTGAAAGATGCAGTGTTCGCAGCAAGAGATGGCCTTTTTATTATAAGGCATTCATCAACATTAAGATGTCTCTCAAATTTTGAAAACAGCCTATGTAAGCAAGACGCTTGAATCTTGGTACCCTGTAAATAAATAAAAAATAACATGCAAAAGAATTGTTAACATGAGCTTTAAATCATATAAAAACAACAAAGATGAAAAATAATTAGTTAAATAATTTACCATCTCATCCATTAGTATCATATCGATACGACTTGTCTCTCTTTCGTTACCTTTCATCTTCGTTCTTCACAAACTAGTAATCTTCACTTTGATAGTGTAGTTTGTACTATGAGCGTCAATGTCATTCAAAAAAGTAATTTCACCTTCGTCTTCCATACCTTACCTCTCAAACAGTTACTCAACAAAAAGAAAAGTTATTCGTTAGAATGATATGAAGGATGAAAAAATAAACATGTATTTATATGAAAATTTCTAAGATCATATTTTTAGAAACAATTTTTCCGAATAAAAATAAAAAAAAATGTAAAATTTTGATAAATAAGGAAAGTGTATAATTCAGTAACATAAATTTTCATAAATACATAATTATAAAAAAAATATAATCGTGTAAATATATACATAAAAATACAGGCTTGATTTGTCAATAGTATTTCATATTTAGACTTTAAAAAAAGTTTGAAGTTTAAACATTTAATATTGGAAAAAAACAAATATATGTTCCTTGTAATATGATCAACATGAGATTTGACACTTACCTGCATAACCCAACTTTGATCAAAACAAAACCTCATTTTCAAATAGAAAACTGTGACAATAAAAATAAGAATTTTTTTATTAGTACTCAACAAATGATCGTTAAATAATTAATTAAAAGTGTAATACCATAAAACAAAACAAATATTATATATATTTTGATAAAAAAAATATATATATATACATCAAAATGAATTGTCATTCTATTGTAGTTTCCATTTTACTTAAAAATGATTGTCAATTAATAAAGAAACAAATTTATCTAAAATAACTTTGATATGTTATTGCATTATAAATGGAAATATTACTTTACAAAACTTTGGAAATTACAAATAGACAAAATCGACCAAATAATTTAACATAAATAAATTATCATTGTTTTGTTAATTATTATAAATATTTATAAGTTTCCTAAAATAAATAATATAATAAGTTAATAAAAATAAAAGATATACATCTAGAAATAAATCAACAAAAAAATTCAAACATCAACTTATTTGATAATTTGACTGTTATGTTTTCTCGTGTATAAGATATTCAATTGTTGTATTTTTTACTAAAAATATATCAAACTAACATTCGTATTGAAAAAAATTATATATTCGTATTAAAATAATATATTTAGAGGTTCGGATGTTTCCGTTGGATGCATGGATATTAGAAAAGTAATATGATTGGTTGTGCAAAGATAATAATAAAATTGGCAAAAAGAGTAGTACCAAAATTATGTTCTAAATTAAAACAAAAAAGAACTTGTAAAGTTTCTTATAAAAGAGGGCGTGTTTAAGTACTAATTGTGCAAACAAAAAACATAACTGATATCCAACTTGGACCATACGAAGATCAAGTAGAAACTATGCAAACAACTGTCAATCCACCATTAACTAATAATCACCAGTTCACCAAAACATATACAAAACCAACTAACAACCACAAATGCAAACAGTCACGCACGGCCTCTTTTCTTTGTCGTCTTGTGTACAACTTTGGTCAAAATCAAAAGCTGCGAAGACTTGACATACTTAAAGAAAAGAGTAGCGCCGAAGTGGATGTGATTTGATTTCAAGAAAGCCGACCACTTGGAAAAACCATACCTGTAACCATCTCCATTCTTTTCCGCTATCGTCTTCATGTTTGTTACCTCACATCTAAGGTTTTGGATCGAAACATCACGGAGGTTGTGAACAGAAAGAGACGACTCATCGGAAACAGCAGACGGTAAATGCTGAAAGTCACAAAAAAATTGTCAAACTAATCTATAACATATGCTTATTACTTGAATAAAATATATAAAATTTAACAATATGAAAACACATACCATTCTGTTTTCGCCGACTTTGGTGAACTCAATGATTGAAACTGTTTTCGACCTTTTCAATGTAGAACATTTACGGCTAACAGATGTGGTTTCAACAGCGGTGATCTTATCAACAACCACATATTCATTTTTGTTTCTAAACTTTGAACGTGTACGATAAGCGATAAGAGACTCATCGGACACAAACATAACTGCTTTACATTTCCGAGTGGCCTAATAAGTTCAAATAAATAATAATTAGTTGTTTTTATAAGAAATAAAATTAAAAGTAAAAAAGTTATATATGATACTATACCTTCCTCTTTCTCGGCAAAACAATTTGACCAAGATCAACTTTATATTTCGGCATGGTCTAAACAGGTAAATAAATACATAAGTAACTATCATAATTCGAACAAAATATCGAATCAGAAATACTCACATCAGAAACAACTATGGAGGACAGACTCGGTTCAGAAAAAAAACATTTGTTTTTCCTGTAGGATCAACCTAAAAAACAAAAAAGAAAAAAAATTATTAATATAGAATGAGTTAATACATTGCATTATATAATACTTAAGTAATCAGATATACGTGGGACTTATTGTTCGGTATCAAAAATTTGTCCAGATCCATCTCAAACTTGCTTTTGTCCTGAAAAAAGGTAAACGCATAAATAAAAAAATGTAAAGTAATCAACTTAAATTCATAAAACTATAATTAACTGAACAAAAACCTTTAAACTTAGATTTTCATCAACAACAACATTTGTTCTCCCCTTCGGATCATCCTAAAAAACATAAAAAATTAACCATTGAAAATGAAAAAAATAAAGGTAAAACAATTCAGTTAATTACAAACTCCTATAAATGAACACAAACCTTTAAACTTTGATTTTCATCACAAACAACACTTGCTTTGCCTTTCGGTTCAGTTTTTTTATCCCAATCATCTTTGAACTACATATAAGGGAAAAAAGTGTTTAACAATATAATAAGAATAATAATTAAATTTAATAAAATATGAAGAAAAAAAAACAATGACAAAAAATTACCTTCTTCTTAAGGTCTTCCATTTCAAGTAGAGATGAGAAAAAGTTATCAAACTTGGAATCATCAATATCCTACACAATTAACAAATAAAATGTATAAATACAAAACTGTTATAAAACAACGGTCTATTAGCAATCCATATACAACTATACTAAACATGAGAGAACAAGACTATAGAGAATAAGTGAATAGGAATTCTTTTTCATTGAGATGTAAACATGCAATACAAAGAACTCTATATATAGTGTTCTTACATTAATACAAAGGACATGAATAGATGGGAGTTAGAATGTGGATAGTCACCATAATATAGTTTATTTATAACACTCCCCCTTGACTATTCACGTGATAATATACTATTCTTTAATACGCTTGGTGATGCTGCCTCGTTAAAAACCTTGCTAGGAAAACCCAGTGGGACAAAACCTCAGCTAAGGGAAAAAGAGTGCAACGCGTATTGTCTCCCCCTAATACTTCTGGATCAGGTATGTTGCCTCATTAAAAACCTTACTAAGAAAACCCAATGGGATAAAACTTAGTCAAGGGAAAAAGAGTGCAACTTGAATAAGTCTCCCCCTCATTTTAACATGTATCCTTAAGTGACATGTGTCCATCTTCCTTAAAAGTCGAACAAAGCTTTTTTAGCCAATAATTTGTCGCTTGATCCCTTAATGTGCACGACTGTGTTTTGTTACATTCCTGCATCTACAAGACTAACCAAACTTGTTTTGATGGGTTAGTAAAATATAATCAAATATCGTTTATACCTGAAATATTTCTTTGAACTCATTCCAATGTCTCTTCACTTGACAGAGGTTATATCATGACAATAAGCTCAAGTGAATACTATTATAACCATACATAGCTAGCAAAACATATTAATGCACTTATGCATTTAATGATGGTACTTCTAGAATGAGAATCTCTACTATGGTAGGAGATGATAATAGGCATTTCTTATAACAAATGACTTAACAACCTTTAACATACTTTACGGTTCAACTATGTCCATACTAAAATATCCAAACATCATCTTCTAGATGTACTTGAGGGATTAGTAAAATATAATTACATATATACTCGAACTGCAGTTCGAGTAATAATTAGACCGTGCCAAGGTCATTCAAAAATTTTCCACTTTAGTTTGAGAGTTCCCTCTCGATGATGTTTACATTATCACTGTAAGAGTGAAATCTTGTTAAATAGATGTAGCTCATTTTATCAAAATTATACCTCTCTTTTCAGAGTATAGTCGACTGTACCACATACGAGTAGTTTCCTTTAAAATTCATATATATAACACATATGGGGTTATTGTTTCATAATGCTTTGGGCATTTTTAATCCTTCGGGGGTTTTCATACAGATGTCATTTGCAATTGTCTCGTACATGTATACGGTGATGACATCCATAAGTTGTTTTATCTGAAGTCATTCTGAAATTGCGAGGCCGCTTAACATCTAAAGATTATCGCATCCACTACAGGGGTATACGTTTTCTCGTAATCAACTGCTGGGAGTTTTGGGAAAAATCTTTATGTTAATATGCGTGCCTTACATCGCAAAAACTTATTATTTACGTTTCCTTTTATTTAAAGACACCCATTTATAATCTACTGGTTTGACGTCTATGGGTGTTCGAACTGCTGGTTCGAAAACGTTTTAGTTTGTCGAGCAAATTTAGTTCAACCTTATGTCATGTAGCCATTTTGGCTATTTGTGTGCGTATACTCTTGCACACTTTCTATATACGTAATCTTTTTTTTCATCGATTACATCTATTGCTATAGCATAATCAAATATATCATTTTACACGTGTTTCATTACGGTTCCATATTGTACTTATTTTGTACATAAATCATCGCGATCTCATATTTGTTTGGTACTAGAGTTTCTTTTAGAACTCCATTAGCCTTTTTTGGGGTTTTGACAACAACCTTCTTTAAGGTTTAGTATGCAACCACTTATGGGATTTTGTATGCAACCACTTATGGTGTTTTATGTGCCACCTCTTTTGGGGTTACACCAACTGCGTTACTCTCCTCTTTTTGTGTTTTGTGGGTTTTATCTTTTTGGAACCGATTTATCTCTCACAATTTATTAATATGATAATCATTTTGTGAGTACTTCCATTCGAGCAGATAAGTTTAAATTGGTATATGTGACTTTGTCACCTTATTTGTGTTAGTAAATGCATCTTGTATTTCATTTGTTATTATTTGCAAATACACGCTCTTTCTTTTGGACTTCAGATTTGCATTGACCACTTCAGGGGTCGATATATAATATGATGCATTTTTTTTATGTTACCAGTCTTTCATTTTCTTGTCTCCCCCTAAGACTGGGAATACGATGTACATATCCCATTTTATATGTTATGGTGGTGCTATTGGTACATAGGCTGCACAACAAAATATATAAAAAAATGGAAATTTGGTTCTCTTCAGGAGACCAGTTGTAATAGGGAGTATTTGTGATAAGCAGTTGGTTTTGAATTTATATAATCAATCAACGAATTCTGTCTCGACTACGTATGCCTCTCACTATATTTCACATTGTGCCCAACAATGGTCCCTACAATTGGGTTGTCAAAGAACCATGTTAAACCATGTCAAAAAAACAACGTTCCATAGTGTTGGGCATATGCTACATACGGGTAGCTAAAAACTTACATGTAACCATGTATGAATGCCACAATCCACACAACTGCACATTTCAATGGTCGCATATAAAAGGGATTGTTTGTAGGAGTTTATTGTTTGGAAGGGCATAAAAAATTATTTGCCACAAAAAAAAACTAACTAGACATATGATAAGGCATTTTTGGGAGCAATGTTTTTAGATTACTTAGAGGTGCTAAGGTACCGGTTAGCATGTTTGATTGTTTAGCATATCATGATGCTATCTTAATGACCTATTTGGTCATGCCATGTGGTGAACGCATAAATATTCTAGTAACTTCTGGTTACTCACCATATTTGATTTAATGGAATATTGTGAAAAATTAGTATCATTTCTAGTAACTTCTAATATAGTCTTCTGGCCATATTTACTATATGATATATTTTAGATATTTAGTACATTTTCTTTTACGCCATTCCAAGGTGATGACTTTTCATTCAAACATAGTGGAAACTTAATAAATTTCTCGGGTATACATTAGAATATGATGCATTATGAATTACAAAATTCGATATCAGCGGGTAAACTATCGATGCTCTTCTGGAGCATTTAATATGCTATTAACACGTGAAATAGTATCAATAGCGTCTCTACCACGTGAAATATTATAGTTTTAGCCTTTGTTTAGAGGGAAAACATGTACTATTCATAAGGTTTTCCATCACTAGGCTATATGTTAGCCAAAAACGCCAACTGCGATGAACTAAAGTTTGGGTTGAACTTGAAAAATCATTATTAAAACAAACGGGACTTTGTATACATTTGGGAGAACTTCAGGTTCTCAACATTGATTTAGGATTCATGTGAAATTCAGTATAAATGAGCATCAACACTAACTCAAATGAATTATTATCTATCAATTTAAGTAACTAACATCAGAATAGTTTACTTATGAACAAGAGAACAAACATAAGAGAAAGATTTCCCTCATCATTTACCATGATCATGACCTTTATAACGATCATTATATCATCACATTCACTTTTAGGGAATGGATTATAACCACACAACTTTCATAGTGCTATCATTACAATTGTTTTTGTTATGTACATGATCTCAACCTTTCACTAATCTATCATTGCATTTACCTTAAGGAATGGCTTAGAGCCACACAACCTTCATTCTGGTTGTTTCAAACCTTATATATATATATATATATATATACATAATTTTTTTTAATATTACTACTTTATGAGCATATTTGAGGTTTAACAAATGGAAATTGTTCTATTCAACCAATATAAATAATCTTTTCATCGCATAACCTCAACTAGAAAAAGTTATGACTGGGACATTAGGATTTATCGGTCCAAACTCTTACAAGCTTTGATAAGTTTATAATATGCTTTAGGGAATTTGACACTTCGAGTGTCATATTGTAAATGAATCTTGATCACAATTCAGTTGTGTTTATAACTTGTGAGCATACACAACTTTGGTTATTTTGATGTTCTTATCAAAACTGCTAATATATGAAACACAATGTATACATAAAATTACAAATGCATGACTTTGTAACACGTCGCCAAAATATAATAAAAGATAATTGTATATAAACCATTTGAGACAATGAAGTTATCTTTGGAACCACTATTAAAACATTATAAAGGTTTATATAAACATGACTAAATACAATTTAACTCAATTTAAATAGTTGAGCCATTATAGGCTATTACTTTATAAACTAGAAAGGCAACAAATTGTCACACTTTTACTTTTTGAATATCAGAATGAATAATCATAATAATAATAAAGATGATTGATGCTTAATGTAACTAATCATACATGCAAGAGTTATTTTACCTTTAAAACATGTGTTATGATGAAAAACGTAAATGAAAATAATACATAAAAGTGTTAAAAGAATATAATGAAGTGGCAAAGATGTAAAACTTATCTAAATTGCTAACCAACTTTTTATTAATTATATAAACTAATAGGGAATGTTGACTGCCACTTTAAATGATTTCTTTATAGCTCTTTATGGCTAATTTAAATGATTTCTTTATAGCTCTTTATAGCTAATTTAAAAATTGAATTATAGCTAATTTAAATTATTTCTTGTTAACTGCCACTTTAAATGATTTCTTTATAGCTCTTTATGGCTAATTTAAATGATTTATTTATAGCTCTTTATAGCTAATTTAAAAATTGAATTATAGTAATTAGTTACCATCTCGTTTCTTCTTAAACCCCCTTCAAATTCTTTGGTGTTTTTAGAAAGTAATCGGCCAAAACACAAAAGCATAATTCTAGATCATGTATATCAAATTATCAATTCCAACGAGATTTCAACCGGTGAAGTATATGGCCGATTAAATACATAGAAAATCAGGTTTCTTCGGAAAATATTAATTAGATATATGCAAATAAACTTGTTTTCAAGCAAAGTTTATTAGGCTCATCATCTTAAATACAATTTATTAGTTGAAATCAAAATGTCAAAATAATTCTTAATACAAACAAATAATTTATGTGCATGTTGATGATCATATTGACCAGTTACTAGCAAATGTAAATACTATATATAACATTTAAACTTTCATACATTTATAATGGATGAATAATAGATTATGACTAGTTAACCTAAAAAAGATTTTCATCGAGCCCATATAAGAACAACCAAAAAAAAAATATACATAAAAAAAATAATGAGGTCACGAGTCATGATGACTTAATGATGATATTGGGGGAAATCTGAAATATTACAAATCTAAAATGTAGTAAATGGCATGAAAGAGTCCGATTTTATAAAGTAGAAGTCACACATTTTTGATTTGATGATAATGAAGAACGTAAGCAATTGCATGAAAAAAAAATCTTCAAAGGCTGTAAACGTTGTTATTTATTTATTTTTTAAAACAAATCAAATATAATTTATTTTTCAGTCATTTTCTCCTCAGTTACTTTCATGCCATCAAAATATTCACAAAACTAAATCCAAATTTTCTAGTTATGATTATATCCAAAAACAATAAAATGAGGACAAAACATGGAGCCTTAAAGTCCAAGGTGAAAGGCTGAATGGATGATTGTTTCTACTCTTAATTTCACTTTTCATGGATACGATAACATTATTCAAGATGTCTAAAATAATAAAACAATTACTAAGTAGAAATATGACCTTTGTGTATTGTTACCTGAATGGATGAAAGAAAACCAAATCATGGATATGAAGATTCAAATCATGGATATGAAGATCTTGCAGCAACTCGTGCTGATAACGTGTTATAAAACGACGGTCTATTAGCAATCCATATACAACTATACTAAACATGAGAGAACAAGACTATAGAGAATAAGTGAATAGGAATTCTTTTTCATTGAGATGTAAACATGCAATACAAAGAACTCTATATATAGTGTTCTTACATTAATACAAAGGACATGAATAGATGGGAGTTAGAATGTGGATAGTCACCATAATATAGTTTATTTATAACAAAAACAAATATATTTATGATAAGTTTTCATAAATTAGATTAAAATATAGGGATTTACATTGAACACAGACTCAAAACTTGCCAGCTGAAATTTGTCGTCTTCACATTCCACAACAACACCTTCCTCAACGTCAGTTCCGGCAGTACTACACTTCTCCTTATGTTCAGACTACAAAAAAAAATCAAAAATAACAATGTGTTAAATTTAATATCTACTTGTAAGCTCGCGTTAATAACTAAATAATAGTGTAAATGTATAATTCTAACCGCAATAACCAAATCATAACCATCATCACCATAGATCGAGTAATCCAAAACAACTAACTCAACCTTGTTGTTCAGAATTTGAGTACCGGCGTGATGATTAAAGACTGAAAGCTTGAAAATTTTATTTCCAACCATTGCGAAGACAAAGGTAGATCGCCTATCTAAGGCAAGATCGTTTACCATCTCAGAACATCTATGAGTAAAAACACAGCTGTCAGTTAATCCGTCCATCTTAACGTTCCAAAATCTATCTCCTAAATAAAGAGTTGATTGACCACCTTTGAAATTTTCCCCATAAAATTGCCTCCAAAATTCATCAGTCATGACCTGCATAGGCAGTGATAATTAAAAATTAATTTTAAAAACCAATATACAGAAAGAAAACATTATTCAACATACTGATTGTATAATATATACTACTTACAATAACATCTTCGTCAGGTGTGATTTTTGATATAAAGCAGTTTTGATGAACAAATGATTTAAACACCATTAGAAAGAATGATGATGGTCCAAATGACTGAAACATAAGATAGTCATTTTTTTCTTATACAACTATCCCGAACAACTTTGGTGAAGCCATCAGCAAGAACAGGGCCCAAATCAGTTTTTTCAGTCTTACAAACCATAACTTGTTGCCATCAACAATCTTAACTGATTCTTTGTAAGGTGGTTGGTCTCCCCAAATCATTGAAGCAAAGTCATTAGGTATTTGCTATGAGTTTAAAACAAAATAAAAAAAAAAAAGACAAACATCAGTTTACTTAAAATATGATTAGTAATTAGAATACCAATAAACGTACCAAAAATATCGGGTCATCTTCCTCAATAAGCTTTAAAAATGAAGGACTGTTGTTAATGGGATCCATATCTGAAAATTAAATACGAAGGCTTTTTAAAAAATTAAACGCTAAAGTATTTATAGAAACAAAATCAATATTCCTCAATAAGCTTTAAAACTTAATGTAGTCACGGGAGAAACTTCAAAAACCAAAAATAAAAAGGAACGGTTTCAAAAATATTTAAAAACTATTTATTTTTAGAAATACAATCAATATTCCGAAAACAAAACATTATACCGGATGAAAAAATATCAAAACACTGTAAATCATCATCAACAACAAACTAAATATAAAAATATCAGTAACATGATAACACAATCAAAACATCAACAAAATATCATTTCATATGATTCGAATCGGATAATGCAAAATCATCATCAACAACAAACAACAAAAAAAAAAAAAACAGAAAAATCATCAAAAATTGTTGTATTTCTAAGAAAACATCATTTCATTTAATCAAATGGGATAATGCAAATCATCATGAAAAACAAACAATCTAATATTATTTACATACCTTGTCTATATGTCTAATGATCTACAAAAAATTAAGAACAACAAACATTAGCAACTGCCAAAACGGTGTTCAACATCAAAAACTTAACTTTTCTTGAATAAATTGAAGATCGAACAACATAAAGAAACAGTATTTAACCTTCATCATGTAGTTTTACCTTAGATATTTTTATAGATTCTTGATTAAACTTACCTATAACATGTTCGATCTACAAAAAAAAAAAAAACAGAAAAATCATCAAAAATTGACATTAAACATTAAACATTTACAATAAATAACAATCTAATATACATTACATACCTGCAAATTATGTGGAATGATCTACAAACAAATAACAACAAAAAACATTAGGATCTGCCGAAAGGGTTTTGAACAAAAAAAAGTTCCTATAAGATCTAACAACATAAATAAACAGTATTTAAGTTTGATCAAGTACATTTACCTATGATTTTTGAAAGATTCGTCACCTAAGATGATGATCGGAGATGGTATTTAGAAGAGAGAGAACCGAGAGAAAGAAAGTGTAGAGAAGAAAATTTTGGGTACAATGATTGAGACAAAAGATTATATAGGATCCATATTGTATTTGGGTTATTTGGAAAACCATAAATCCGACCCAAACACTATCGGATCCCGCGTCCAAATGAAGTGTTTGGTTTGTGTATGTCAAATTTCGTTTGTGTAATTAGACTTAAACAACTTCCCTCCCAAAATCAAGGTTCACTAAACCAATGGATGTCAAATCAGCAAAATGGCTCCACCATTCAAGGACACATAGTCAAATCATCTCATTTATTAATATATACAGATATATAATATGTTTTTCAAATTTTCAAGATTTTAACTAATAAATCAATAAAACGAAAAGTGATTAAAAAAATAAAGCAACTCAATTCGAAATTTGAAAACGATAAATGAAATTAAATCAATTAAAGAGATAATATAAATCAACAAAACAAAACGTTCGTGAGGAAAATAAGTAACTCAATTCATAGTTTGAAAACAATAAATTAAAGTAAATTACTTATATATTAAAATTAGAATTGAATGAATACTATCTGAATCACTAAGGGATTAGCAAATGCAATCAGGTATCAGTACCGGTATCAAATTTACCAAACTGCGTGTATTTTCGGTACCGTTTCGACACCAGTATTCACTGGTTTTTACCCTCAAATACCGGTGCCGTACCAGTACCGACCTGTACCGAACCGTACCGTACCAGGTATATTCGGTACCGGTACCTATTTTTGGAGATTTTGGTAACGGTATTTTCGGTACCTATTGGTACCGAGCTTATCAAATCCTGTAGCAACGTCCCAATGCAAGTAATTGCACGGTTTAGATTACTTTTCATACACACAGTAAGTAAACTGTATTTCGTTTGAATGAGGTTTTATATACATTACAACTTATTTTGCTTTCTTTTTTGTCTTTTTCTATAATAAATTAACGTCGTATGTAAAATTAACTTGGATATTTAGATTATTGATGAGCAAATCATATCAAATCCTGTAATCAAACCGGTATCGTGTCGGTACCAAATTTACTATACCAAATCATTTTCGGTACCAAATTGGTACCCACCTTTTGGCGTTTTCAGAATCGTTACTTTCGGTTCGATACCGGTCTAGCACCATACCTGTATTTATTGATTTTTACCTTCAAATACCATACCGTATTGTACCGAGCATTTTCGGTGCCAGTACATAATTTCGATGATTTTCTGGATCAGTACTTTCGGTGCCGTTACCTGTACCGAGCTATCCATATTTTAACGTGTTAGCACCGTAATAACTAAACTGAAAACAACCGAATTTCCAACGTGTAGGACGTGTGGGTCCTATTATTATATATTAGGTTATTTAAAATCGTTTTTTTAGGACGGAGTGACTCTCCTTACCACGTCATTTTTATTTATGTTTTGATATTCGGTATCTGCTTGCCGTTGCTGACACCCCCCCTCCCCCCCGCCGCAACGCGTGAGCGAAAAATCAACTAGTAAAATTAAAGAGATAACAAATATCAACATTTCCTAAATGTTACAAAATAAGTCAAAAAGAGATGACAAATATCAACATTTTCTAAATGTTAAATAACTAGAATTTAGCCCCCCGCGTTGCGGGGCGGGGGCCGTAAAACTGCACTACCATTTTTATGAGAGGAGGCGTAAAAACGTGTTAGGTCAGCAAACCAACGGCGACCAAAACGGAGAAAAAACGTAAAACAAAAATAACAAATTTATAAGAAGTGACTTACGTAACGTACAAAGTATACAAACTCAAATGTATACTAACACCTATTAGAAAGTCGAGGAGGTTAAAGTGATATTTTATAAAGTTTTTAAAAAGTAGAGGTCAAAATTAACAACTTTAAAACTTGAGAGGAAAAAGTGACATTAAAAGAATAAAAAAGTTGAGAAGCCACTTTTAATCACCAACCAAATTTTGGTGGCAAAACTTCAAAACCAAAAAAGCAACTGGCGCAGTGTGATGTTATGGTTTGATATATATAATAATAAGTAAAAAGTGATACTTAAAAATTAAATTAAGTAAATACATTTATTAAATAAGTTAATGGGTTTAGAAGGGAAAATAAGGTTAAGAATTCATGTGTCTCTCATTGATTTACTTTATATAGATATAGATATAATGAATATCATTTATAATTAAGTAGGAGATAATTAAGTTGGAGAGAGGGACGGAAAAAAATAGATAGCTCTAATTAATGATGTATGTCACTCATAGGTTTATTTTTACTATAGATAAGTTTAATTTTTTTATGTATTATTTGTGTCTAATTATTATTTTTATATTTCCTAACTGATAAGTGATAAGCCATAATTATAAATAAGTTTTTTTACGTATTCTTTAGGTCCAAATATTATTTGTATAATTTCTAACTAAATTCATGTAAAGTACTTTACAAATTTATTAAAATTTCTAAGGTTATGTTTTTTTTATATTCCTACTAAAGAAAATTCAATTCGTTGATGATTTTATCATTATTATTACTAGGTTATAAACGCGTGTGTTAAACGAGTTGAATAATGAAAACGATGTAATTCACAAATCTATAAATACAACATAGTGTTGTTGTTATACAGGATATGTGACATTATAAATTGTCTTTAATTTTTGTAATAATATCATCCTAAAGATGTATGAATGCTGAGTTGATGTTCTTAATAAACTTGCAAAAAATGTCTACCATGAAAATACACAACCAAAAGAAGCCTTTTATATCCTCATCTCTGCAGATAGACCCACACATTTTGCCATCTATATGACTTGCAACCATGAACACAATAGATAAACGTTGATGTTAATGTTATCAAGTACATATTGGTTTAATTAATCTTACTCGCTAATAGCAACACAAACTATGACCAGTGGCGGACCCGAAATTTTTTTCATGGGGAGCGAAAATATTTAAGGTTTGGTTGTTTATGCTACACATAAAAAATGGTCAGATTCGGGTTGGGTCGGATCGGGTCATATAATAAAAAGATAACACCAAATTCAATTTTAAATACACTATAAAATACGTCAACCATCGTTCTAAATCCATAAGAAATACAGTATCTATACGATTGCTTCTACGGTTTTCTATTTTTTTAAAACCCAACCATTATGTAATCTATGTGTTTTTATCAAGCATTAACCTAATAAAATTTAAATAAGAAAGAAGTGATAAGCTAGGAAAAATAATAGATTATCTCATTATTATTATTAAGTATTTCAAATTAACTAGAAAAATTCAAACGGTACTTTCCTTCTCTGTGATAAATCCTTTGTTTAGTTTTTTTTTTCTTTGACTTTGGTGTTTCTATTCCACATTTTAAATGTAAGATTAAATATATTATGTTTTAGTATTTATTTTAGTAGCCATTATAATCATTTACATAATATAGATCAAAATATATAATAACCTATTAAATAATTAGTTGGTAATTATTGATAGACCATATTACCCTTATTAACTAATTAGGTTTCCTCTTGGGTGCTTATATAAGGAGACTTATGTAGAGGTTAAAAGGTTAGACACTTAGACACATAACCTAATAATCCTAATATCATAATCGACTTCCTCTCCATAGCCGAACTCCCTTATTCGGTTTCATCATTACCATCATCAGGTTGCACCCTAAGGAGGAACCAGATCACCTTGACAAAGATGTCGAACTCTATGGCTTCTTCTCTCACTGGATTTCCCACTGCACTGTCTGCCGTAACAGGTATGTTTTCATGTTTTTCATTATGCTTAAAAACAGAACTGATCAACATGTAGTATCAGAGCATGTGTTGATTAGTCAGTTCTATTTTCGTATCCATCAATTCTGGGATAGAAATCTGGAAAACAGAATTTTGAAAGTCTAATATAATTCACAGCCGGTTTTGAGTTGCATATAGCCACTCGAGATCACTGATTTTGGAAAAGATTAATTATATGTTCACTCGAAATCAAATGGGTTATGTTTTATGACCGAAATCTGTTTAGAAACATTAAAAATTTCAGGTTTCGGGTTCCAGAATTATGTTTTATTTTTTAGGGTTCATCATGTGTTCTTAGGAAAATTCGAAACTCCTTTATGTTTTGGAATATGATTTGGATTATTGAGTGTTTTTCCATGTTTTGATCTGTTTTAACTCTAAAAAATTTTCGAAAAAAACTGTTATTAGATCAATAGATAAAATTTTCGAAATATTTGATAAAATTAGATCACTAAAACAGGAAACCATATCTCAAAATCCCTAAGAATTCGAATTTTCAGTTATGTTTTCACATTAACAGCTGTTAACAGGAGTTTCGAGATCCCTTTTAACGACCCGAGACCAAGATCTCAACTCGAGATCACAAGGTCTTGACTCGAAATCATAAGTGTTCTCAAATCTTTACAACTCGAGACAACGATTTTGACTCGAGACCATAAGGTTTCGACTCGAGACCACTAAGGTTTCGACTAAGGGCTTCAATCTTCACAACTCGAGACCGTGGTTGTGACTCGAGATCTCATCACGGAGTCGAGATCTCATAAAACACAGTAGTCGAGACCATGATTACGACTCAAGACATTGAGGTTGCGACTCGAGACCTTAATGATTCGAGACCTCATAATGTTACAAGATGAGTCGAGACTTGACTCGAGATCTCACTCGAGACCTCATAACTGAGTCGAGATCTCACTCGAAACCTCATTATTTTAGGCTGTTTAATGTGAACTAAAATTTAGCTCGGGGCTCCGCCCCGAACCCCGTGCAGGGGGCACGCTGTCCCTCTAAAATTTAGTTCGATCCGCGCTAACAGGTGGTTTGCTATTAAATAATTGGTTTTTGTAAATACTTAGTTAATTAATCAGAAGCAAATAATGTTTTTACAAAACCAAAATAGCTTAACTTGAATGAGCTTCTGATGTATCATTTCTGGCCAAAGCTGATTTGATACATCTACTTATCGTTCAAGTATTACGAAAGCTATGTTACGCGTGCATTATAAACATGAATGTCTTAATATCTGGCCAAAGCTGATTTAATTCTTTCATATATAGCATACTTAACAAGTGCATAACTAAAGTGATTGTTACATTTCTGGCCAAAGCTGATTTGTCACAAACACTTTGCACACATGCTTAAATGATTACACTTCTGGCCAAAGCTGATTTGTCTTCGTTTAAGTAGAATTTTAACTAAGTCTATTATTTTGATGTTAGTAATAGACAATACCACAGCTTCATAATGTAAATGGTCATTATTTATGCATGCCTTAGTATTACGTGCCCTTAGATCACATTAGAACTTCTTTCTTAGTATCATAATTCGCTCATCTTATTTCCACTATCAGCACCCAATTACGGGATTCCACCCTTGACTGGTGATAACTTTGCTGCATGGAAGGATGCTCTCATGCTTACACTTGGATTGCTGGACTTTGACTATGCTCTAAGAGAGAATAAGCCAGCGGACCTAACTCCACAAAGTACTGTTGCTGAGCAGTTAACTCATGAAAAATGGACTAGGTGTAACCGCATGTCTCTCATGTTCATGAAGCAGTCCATAAGCAATGCAATCAGAGGAGCCATTCCTGATTCTGAAGATGTTAAAACCTACTTGGCTTCTGTGGAGGCACAATTCAAGGGGACGTCTAAAGCACACGCTAGTACCCTTATTCTCAAGCTTGTGACAACTAAGTATGATGGGAGGAATGACATTCGCGAGCACATCATGATGATGAATGACATGGCCAATAAGCTGAAAGGGCTGGAAATGGAAATCAGTGATGGTTTCCTCGTTCATTTCATCTTACTTCGCTTCCTTCGTCCTTTGAAGCATTCAAGATCAATTACAACACTCAGAAGGACAAATGGACGATGAGTGAGCTGGTCGCTATGTGCGTACAGGAGGAAGAGCGTATGAGGATGGATCGCACTACTGATGTTGCTAACTTCACCACCTCCAACTCTAAGAAAAGGAAGAACAATCATCAGAGGAAGGATGCTTCAAAAGTCCAAAGGCCCAATCCCAATACAAGTGCACCTTCCAGCTCTAAGAACTCCTTAGGCAGAATCCACTGCAAGTTCTGTAAAAAGGCAGGACATATGCAGAAGGAATGCCCTGACTTTAAGGAGTGGTTGGCTAAGAAAGGTAACGATTATTTTATGATACTTGAGTCCTATAATTTAAATGTTCCTGCTAATTCTTGGTGGTTTGATTTTGGTTCTATGGTTCATGTTACCAATTCAACTCAGGGATTCCTTACAATCCGGAAGCTGGAAAGAAACCAAAGAACGCTTAAGGTTGGGGATGATCGAGAATTAGAAGTAAAGGCCATTGGAACATTACAATTATTTATGAAAACTGGTTTATGTATTAAACTTTATGATACCTTATATGTTCCTGAGGTAACTCGGAACCTTGTATCAGGACCAAAGTTAGACATGGACGGTTTTATTGTTTCCCATGGTCATCGCAAACTCTCTATCCTCTATGATTCTGTTCTTTATGGTACTGGTATTCTAGATAGTGGTCTCTATAGATTAGAACTAGATGATAATTTTTCCAAATCTTTGTTGTCATATAACATTAATGAATCACTCACAAAGATGAAAGAGAAACGAGACTTAGAGACTTCGTCCATGTTGTGGCATCAACGTTTAGGCCACATTTCAAGAGAACGATTAAATCGTCTCGTAAAGGATGAAGTCTTACCTCCTCTTGATTTCTCTGATTTTGGAACATGTGTCAAATGTCTTAAGGGTAAAATGACATTAGCGAATAAGAAAGGTGCCACTAGGAGCTCTAATTTATTAGAACTCATTCACACTGACATTAGTGGTCCCTACCAAATCGCTGGCATAACAGGACATACTTCATTTATCACTTTCATTGATGATTATTCTCGTTACATGTACTTGTATCTTATTAAGGAAAAGTCTGAATCTCTTACAACTTTTAAATATTATAAGGCTGAAGTTGAAAAGCAATTAGATCGTCAGATTAAAGTTGTGAGATCAGATAGAGGCAGTGAATATTATGGAAGACATACTGATGTGGGTCAAGCTTCTGGTCCATTTTATGAGTTTTGTAAGGCCAGGGGATTGTGAACCAATACACCATGCCTGGTACACCTTAGGAGAACGGTGTCGCTGAAAGAAGAAACCGTACCCTTATGAACATGGTGCGCAGTATGTTAGCCAACAGTAATTTACCATTATCTCTGGACTGAAGCGTTAAAAGCAGCTGTTCATATACTCAATAGAGTTCCTTCTAAGTCTGTCCCTAAAACTCCTTATGAACTATGGACATGAAGGAAACCGAGTCTTAACTATATGAAAGTATGGGGCTGCATTGCTGAAGCAAAACTTTACGATCCTTTCCTAAGGAAACTTGACCCTAAAACAGTTACCTGTTTCTTTATCGGGTATCCTGATAATTCAAAGGGTTATTGTTTCTATTGTCCTTCCCATGTCACCCGTATTGTAGAAACCAAGCGTGCTGCGTTCCTGGAGGATTTCAAGGTCAGTGGGAGCAGTACCAACCCTTACGAAGAATTGCAAGAAGTACCCAATGCAACTACTGTACCTAAAGCTACTACACCAACTCCAAATTTAACTCCACAATCAGAACCCATTATACCTCATGACGAAGGCACATCAAACGCTCAAAACCAAGATAACGCTGAACCCGATAATCCACTCAGGAGGTCATCTAGGCAAAGAAGGCCTACTAATTGGGATGATTATGTTACCTACCTGACTGAAATGGATCCCGGAAAGCTCAATGATCCTATCTCTTACAATGAAGCCATTAGCAGTGATCAGTCTTCTGAATGGAATAAAGCAATGATTGATGAGCTTGAATCCATGAAGAAAAATGACGTTTGGGATTTGGTAGAATTACCCAATGGTGTCAAACCCATAGGATGTAAATGGGTGTTCAAAACAAAACTGGATCCGAATGGGAACGTTGAACGCTACAAAGCGAGATTGGTTGCAAAGGGCTACACTCAGAAAGAGGGAATTGATTATCAAGAGACGTTTTCACCTGTCTCTCGTAAAGATTCATTAAGGATCGTCATGGCCCTAGTAGCTCATTTTGATTTAGTGTTGCATCAGATGGACGTTAAAACCGCTTTCCTTAACGGAGACTTAGACGAAGATGTTTACATGAAACAACCTGAAGGCTTTAAACCTGAAGGTCAGGAGCATCTAGTCTGTAAGTTGAAGAAATCCATTTACGGGTTAAAACAAGCATAACGTTAATGGTACCTCAAGTTTGATGAAGTCATGAAGAAACAAGGTTTTATGAAGAATCAAGTGGATCAATGCACTTACCTCAAGATGAGTGGGAGCAACTTTACTATACTTGTCCTTTACGTAGATGATATTATATTGGCAAATAATAGTTTAGACATGTTGCATGAGTCGAAGCGGTTACTCTCGCATAACTTCTACATGAAGGATCTCGGAGATGCTTCTTACGTCATTGGCATCGAAATTCACCGAGATAGACACAAAGGGATCTTAGGATTGTCCCAAAAGGCTTACATAGATTGTGTCCTTACACATTACCACATACAACAGTGCAAACCCTCTGTCGCTCCAGTAGTTAAGGGAGATGTTTTTGGTTCATTCCAGTGTCTGACAACAGAGGTTGAGAAGGAGCAAATGAGCCAGATACCTTATGCGTCAGTAGTCGGGAGCCTGATGTATGTTCAAGTCTGTACTCGCCCAGATATCGGTTATATTGCTGAAATGCTAGGCCGTTATCAGACTAATCCTGGCCTAGATCACTGGAAAGCAGCTAAGAAGGTACTTCGATATCTTCAAGGGACGAAAGACTATAAATTGACTTATAGAAGAAGTGATCATTTAGAAGTGGTAGGCTATTCTGATTCTGACTTTGCCAAATGCAAAGATGACAAGAAATCCACTTCGTGCTATATCTTTATGTTAGCAGGCGGACCTATCTCATGGAAGAGTCATAAACAACAGTTGACCACAACTTCCACAATGATGGCATAGTACATTATTGTTTATAATGCAACCTGTTATGGAATGTTGCTTAGAAATCTGATCACTGGACTCAAAATCGTTAATTCCATTTCTAGACCATTGAAGCTTTACTGTGATAATTCAGCTGCCGTTAGTTTCTCGAACAGTAACAGTTCGACTGGAGCTGGTTTATATCTCGATACAAAATATCTGTTCGTACGTGAACGAGTTGAGGAAAATAATCTTTGTATTGAGTATATTAGTACTAAAGATATGCTTGCGGATCCGATGACTAAAGGTCTTCCTCCTAAGGTTTATAAAGAACATGTTCGGAATATGGGATTTAGTAAAGACCTTATTTAAGCATATTGTACTAGCTTATGTTTTATGTTAATGAAATTTCCTCAGTTTGATTTTGTATGTCTCTTAGAATATGTTCAACCAGTATAATGGCATATAGACAAATAAAGTTACAAATCAAACAAAGGGCTTATGCGTATTTTGATCATAATGATTGGGTTTTAAATTAAGGCTATAGTATGACTAATGGGGGTCCTGAGTCGCATAATGATTCAACGGCTGTATTTCTCTGCTATAGTTCTTGTTTAAGGCTAAAATGAGTGTTAACTCCTGATCAGGCTTATCTAATACTCATAGTAAATGATTACTCGGCTAAGTGGGAGAATGTAAGATTAAATATATTATGTTTTAATATTTAATCTAGTAGCCATTATAATCATTTACATAATACAGATGAAAATATATAATAACCTATTAAATAATTAGTTGGTAATTGTTGATGGACCATATTACCCTTATTAACTAATTAGGTTTCCTCTTGGGTGCTTAGATAAGGAGACTTATGTAGAGGTTAAAAGGTTACACACTTAGACACATAACCTAATAATCCTAACATCATAATCGACCTCCTCTCCATAGCCGAACTCCCTTATTCGGTTTCATCATTACCATCATCAGTTTGCACCCTAAGGAGGAACCAGATCACCTTGACAAAGATGTCGAACTCTATGGCTTCTTCTCTCACTGGATTCTCCACTGCATTGTCTGCCGTAACAGGTATGTTTTCATGTTTTCTATTATGCTTAAAAACAGAACTGATCAACATTAAAAACTAGAACAATACTGAAACTTGTTAATTAATCATGTTTTTTTTTATCTCTTTAAAATATCTGGTATAAAATTATTTATATAAATTAATTTATAACATCAAAATAAATGAACAAGACTGAACAACTGTATTTTATATCTTTGTTTTTTGTATATTTATGCTATTAAAATTAATTTTTTTTTGTATATTTATGCTATAAGAGAATTATGATAATAAGTTTGCACGCCAAAGAGTATAATTCATATAAGGGGACAAAATCAAATTATTAAGGATTTGAATATAGGAAAAAAGACACAGTTAAAAAAGCTAGCAAACCGTTAGTCAACATAACTAATATAAATTAACTAATTATTGTATGTTAAAAATTGTCTTCCCAAAAAACTAGTCAATTTTGAAAAGAAAAAGGTGCACGTGTCACCTCACCAACTGGAACAAACATTTTAGTGGATATGTGTAATTACACAAACACCCCTACTTAAATACTTAAAATAAAATCAAAGATCATCTTCTCCAAAAGGCAAAAAATACACGAGTCCTTGTATGTTTGAAACTTTTTTCCGGTGAGCCCCGTTTTCATGGTTTTTTCTTTTATTTTAATTAAAAGTTGCTTCAACTGTTCTTCAGTTAGCAATTTCATGGGGTGCGGAGTCAAAATTTCATGGGGAGCGCTTGAGATTTTCACGTACATTTAACATTAAAAAGAAAAAAATTCAAGAGGGGCGGCCGCCCACCCACCTTAAGCCGTAAGTCCGCCCCTGACTATGACAACTCTAGCACCTTCAAATAAATGGTTTGTTTTAGAACTTTAAAAAATGAATCTGATGATCCTTGGGAATGTATAAACTTCTAAAACTGTTAATTCTTTTAAAAAATGTAATTACTGAAGGAGCTAGGCTAGTTTCCAAAGCGTTTAAATTCTACAATTATAGAAATGTAGAAGGCAAGCAGTTATAAAGAGATAGACCCGCCTCCTAGCTCAGTTGGTTTGAGGCCGGGGGTTTGCCAATGGCCACCCCGGTTCGAATCCCGGCGTCTACGGCTAGTGGGGTGGGTTGTCCCAATGATGGATCGTATCCTACCGAGGCATGGTGCGGTCTTGAGGGCAACCCGGTTTTACCCAGCTGTTACCCCCAGCGAGTCTCTCGTGTGGGGGCAGTATGGTTTCCAGGCGGAAGTCAGCTTGCGCGGTGGCCGGGGCCCGATCGAACATCGCGTCCGTAAGTGCGGGGCTGACGGGGGATGTCTTTGACATAACCCGGAGGCCAATTGGCTAGTACATATTGAAAGTCTCCTTCCAAAAAACAGTTATAAAGAGAAAAGCATGGAAATAGGAAAGTTGACCAAATTAGGCATTGATTTTTTTGCTTTTGTAAAATAGGCAATTCAAAAATAACCAATCAGACTAGACAAGTAAGTAGCGAATGAACACAGGAGGCAGCCAACGAGCCGACACATAAATAATCAAAAAGTACAAAGAGGCCCACACCACATCCAACCAACGCTGAACACCTGTCTAACGCGGCTGGGATAGAGGCTGACAAATACGAACTTCAGCTAACATGGTGCCAGTGGTGCCACGCCAAAAGCAACCTCTGTCTCGGCTAGTATGGTGCTGTCAGATCTTTATCTCGTTTTTTAGGCTAGTGGGTATGGTGATGGACCATCCTTAGAGGATGATCCGTCACGTAGGCGCCACGTCATATTCCTCCCAAGGATGGTCTATCCTCCAAAACTAGAGGGCATGATAAAGATGATCCTAGTCATAGTCCTCCACTACTTTTATGTTTTTTATTTTTTTTAATCTTCAACTTTTTTTTTTACATTTAACAAATATACTAACAAAATATTTTCATTAATATTAAAACCACATTACATAAACATAAAAAAAAAACATAAACTTAAAAAAAAAACATACACTTAAAACCAAAGACTTAATAAAAAAAACATAGAGTTAAATAATTTGATTTTTTTCATGATGTCGTGTTGTAGTTTTGTCAACATCGAACGTTTCGGCTCGGGTTCGTCCTCGACATTCATCGTCATTATTTCCCATTCCTTGAGCCGAATTTTTTCATCGGAAATTCGGATTTTCTCATTCGACAATCGGACCTTCTCGCGTAACTTTTCTTCCTCTAGACGACTTTTTTCTTCGACGGCCCGCTCCTTCGCCTTCGTCTTTTGGGCCGAGACGTCGTTGTACATTTTTAAGTGTTCCATAAACTCAACCATGTTCGGGTCCACCATTTCCTTTTCTTTCCCCTTGGCCCGCTCCTTCTTTGATTTGTCTCGGCCCGTTGGACGCTCCGGTTCATGTACGGCGTACTCCTCTTCGTCAAAGTCGGCGTTATCATTTAGGTTTATGTTACACCTCGCGTCCGATACACCGGCGCTAAAACTACCCGTTTCCGATGTTTTTTGGCGTTTCGCCATCGCCACCTCGTTGGGAATCGGCTTCCATTTTGGTTCGTCTTTTACAATCATCCACGCGCGAACGTGAGCAAAGTTGGTATTACCATTGTTCGCCTTATACTTGTCCAACGCTTCTCTGAACACATCGTCGTCGCTCATGCCGCTACGACGGTCACTTGTATATAACTTATTATATTCCTCGCAAAACCTATTGATGAGCGCATTCATTTTCCGCCACTTAGATGAGACAAAATCGTCATCTCGATACGCGCCTTGGCCCATAAGGTCGAGAAACTTCGCCAAAACCTTGGTCCAAAACCCGTCACCCGTTTGGTTATTACCTATAAAAAACAAACAAAATATATAAAGTGTTAACAAAAATAAAAACCTTTAAAAAAATACAAACTGTTAAACTTAAAAAAAAATACCTATAAACCAACTCTTAAGAAAATAAAAAACAAAAAAAATTAAACTTTAGAAAAAAAAAAACAAATTAAACTTTAGAAAAAATAAACAACAAAACAAATTAAACTTAAAAAAAAAAACAAACTGTTAAAAAAATTAAACAAAAAAACAAATTAAACCTTAAAAAAAATACGAACCTTTTGTCGGGTGGTCAGACGTGCCAATGTAAGCCTTGGCTAAGGCTTCTTCTTCGATTGGCGTCCACCTAGTCGTCGTCTTCGGTTTGGACGGTTGATCACTCACCACTTGCTTGCCTTTGTTTCGTTTTCCTTTTCCTTTAGGCGGTTGGGTTTCGGGAACAACCTCCACATCGTCGTCGGGTTCGGATTGTTGAAAGGGTTGCGTCGGGATCGGTTGGGGCGGCACGGGTGGTGTCGGGTTCGGTGGGAAATTATAAGCACCCCGCATCATCATATGTTGAATGGCTTGATTTTGAGAGAATTGAGCGAATTGGTTTGGCGAGTGTTGGAATGATGCAAACGCATTTGATGAATATTGCGAGATTTGGTTCGGTTCTAGCGTCGGATAATATCCCGGAACCGAGAAAACATTAGAGTTGATGGGAGTCGTCGGGTTATACGGATTGTTCGGGTTGTTCGGGTTGTTGAAGGGATCCATGATAGAGTATAAGGTTTATAAAAGTGGAAGAAGATTTATAAAAATTATGTGAGAGAGAGATGAAATTTTGGGGTTAAATTTGTGAATGAAAGTGAAAATGGAATGGAAATATATAAATTTTATAAATATGACCGTTTGTTTGTTTGTTTGTTTAAATTGGAAAATTAATTTTTTTTTTTAAACGGTAACTTTTGGTAGGGGCCCCACCTTTTTGGACCGTCACAAACGGCGAGAACTCGACGGGGACGACGCGACGTGGGGGGGGCGGCACGGTGTTCCGCCCGTCGCCGAACCAAGACGACCCGGGGCCGAACCCCATACCGTGTAGCCTGATGGGGCCAGCACAACCGGGACCCAGGACACTTAGCCGACTTGGCTAGCTCCGGCTTGGCTTGGTGGGCTGCATCTCTGCCAGAAGAATCAGCAAATGGCCCATTTGGTGCCGGCACCGTATTGGCTTTAGAATTGTCAGCTGTATTAAGGCCTCCATGATTCAGAATGTTGTCTGTTGTACTACGTTTGATTACAATACAAGAAATATTACTATTTTAGTTGATGCTTACATGATTAGTACATCAGTCACTTACTCGGTTTGTAGTGCATTTTATATCAGATTTATTATCATCATTAAAAGGGCCTTCTTCATTCCATCATAACAATGTTCTTTTATAAGTTTTACCTTTAATTTAAAATAATACAACTAATATATATTTTGAGTTGTTTCTACCAAATACAATCATATTCATTATCTCACATGAAATTAACACATTAACTGGAAGTTTATTACACATAATTTGCAAATAACATCAAATCGAGAAACTATAGAAGTAAAACACACATTTTTAAAGAAAAAACTACATGGTAACGATGCATTCTAATATCATTATACTTGAAGCTTGCACTTCACAACAAAGCATCCATGAAGCGGTTAATTTCTTGAACTGCATCACCTTTCAAAGAGTAGCACAAAAAACAAAGATTAAAGTAAACACATACGAGGAATCTTTTTTCTTTTTCTTTGTTTTTTTATAAGATATAGAAGTTGAAGAAAACTACCTTGGCTCCATATGAAAGACCATGAATTCTAAGGTTGCCTCAAATGAATACGCCACTCATCGATATGTGCCATCTTATCTTGATCCATGTTCGGTACATGCCTTTCAAGCTTTTCTATTATCTTAGTTGTCCGTCCAAGAAGGTCGATTGCAGCCGCAACACTAGCCTCTCGTTTTTCTATTGCACTCTCATGGCACCTCATTGCTATGGCGCGTGGTATGTTGGTGAGGCAAGCAACTATTATGTCTGCAATCATGCCAGACAGTCGTGTAAACAACTCGTCTTCAACAATGTCCAAGTCGTTGCTTTCATACGTATGCAAGATTGTTTTTGCAATGCGATACATTGAGTTGGCAACGATTACCTTCCGAGGAAGGTTTTCCTTCTCCACCAGTTCTCCATTGGTACTTCTGTTAAATTCATTTAGAATTTTCTTTGCACTATGAGCAAACAATTTAATAATATCTTTTGGAGTTTTTGAGTTTTTTCCTTCATAAGCACTTTTTTCCAAAGTGGTCTCCAGCCACTTGCAGTTTTCTTCGACCTCATGCCACAATGTCACGGTTGCCCTTCGAATATTCACATACACAGATTCCCTATTTAGGGTTTCCTCCACTAGATGAGTGTACAAAAGACCCTCACCAACACTTTTGAACAAGTTGTCAACTCTTGCCTGACGAATATCTGAGATAACTACTGCGATGCATGTTAAGCTAATTATTGGTAAGCTCCAATTGTTAACATGTTCAACAGGAAGTGGAGATTGAAACTGATCGTTATCAAACGTCACTACGCCGTTCAATGCAGCAGATTCTCCAACAAATTCTTCAAGAAGCTTTAGAAGATTGTTATGTTGTTTCTTCTCAGCTTTTTGAGTCAACCGATTCATAGATTCTGAAATTCGTTTCATTGTTCTTTTAGCAAGCTGTGTATTATCTTCGACTAACAGAACATATTTGTTGAGGTCTTCATTCGTTTCGACACTGCTTGAGGCAGTGGATGTATTAAACAACATCCTCTTCACTGAGTTGAAACAACGTGAAAAGTATACGAAAGGGATTACAACCACAATGGGAAGAAGCCCTATTATTTTGCATGATACTACCACTACCTTCTGAAATCCAATGCAAAACGATAGAATAAAGTTTTTCGAGTTATGAAGAAGAGATCTAGATCTGCGGCCACTTGACAAAAAACTTATACGACTTTCTTTCCACTCAGACAACTTTTTAGTCCAATACTTGTCTACTTTAAACACCAAAAAGTAGTTCCTCTTCTGCTTAGCAAATGATTTGAAGGTCAAGACTGTAAAACATCTTAGTATTGGGGCTATTGAACCCACTACAACTCCAATGGACTGCGTAACTACAATGGCAACCATTGACCACTTATACACAGATTTGCCTCTTGGATAGCGTGGATGATCTCCGTATAACGAAATAAGCAGAAACATGAAAACCATGTTCATGAGCATACTTATTGCACAAATTATGCCAGATGCAGAGGATAATGGATTACTAGCCATCACAAATTGAGGGCTACCGTTTCTGCCATGATCCAATATCTTTTCACAAGTTGTCTTAGGATATCAATGGTAGATGTTATGTTTTCCTGTTGTTGATCATTCAATAATTTTTTGCTAATGGCTTGATACTTGATTTCTAAAATTTTCTTTGCGGTTGGAATTGTTATGGCAGAAGAGATCAATATTATTAGTAAGAAGAGTAACATACCCATATAGATGCATGCTACCACCATCAATACTATAGGATGAATGTGAACACCAAGAGAAAAAGCGGAAGGATCAATTACGTGAGTCGTAAGCTGAATGACACTATTCACAATCACTGTGATGACGAGAATGGATAAAGCTGTGATATTTGCAAGAAGTGACTTGTTGTCCATAGATGCTAGAGAAGGCACTAAGTTAGACATCATTGTGCACATAAAGGCCAGGCTTCCAAGCTTGCCAAATTGGTCTATCGGACCTGGCATTGGACTAGTCAAATCAACAGGCAGTTTCATAGCCACTGCTATCACTGTGATAGAGGCGGCGTTGAGGGAAAAATATTTAGTTGGAAACCAAAACTTTCTGATTCTGAAACCGTTCAACAGATCGAGGGCCATGGCAAGAATGCAAAATGCGGATGCTACTGAGATGTAGATCCCAATTAACACCATAGGTGAGCTATACTCACCCTCCATCTCTGAATTGGCTTCACAGTTTTTTAAATTGTCTTCACAGCTATATATATTACTGCAAAAGTTCCATAAAGAGTTGGCATCGAGGTTGGTGAGGTTAACATGTGGAACTGGAAGAGATGGATATGGATCCCATTCCCAGCCACCCAATGCTGGCCGGATATGTTGTTCACAATAATCAGTTGCAGGATAGGAGCCCATGTCTGAAATTTTTGGCCAAGTAATATGTAAACTGATGGTAATTATTGTTTAGAAAATAAGAATCTCTGTTAATGTGACTAGTGGCGGATCTTGCCCGTTGAACCTGCCAGGGCCGAAAGATACGGGCACTAAAATTAGCACTACGGCCGAAAAACTTGCCTGGGCCGAACATAGTATATATACAAAATTTCGATCGAAATGCGGAAAATTAGCACTATGGCCGAAAAACTTGACAGGGCCGTGGCCCTGCCACGGCTCCACTAAGATCCGCCCCTGAATGTGACCAATTTAAAGGATGAAGCAAATGAAGTTGAGTAGACAAGGCACTAATGGACGTAGACTTTCTGTATTGAGATAGTCCATAGACCGAGTCTTATGCTATAAGCATCTAAATTTTATATATTTAATTGGCAACATCTAAATGTATATATTTTATTAGTTGAAGCTCAATTATAACATAAATTAACCATTTTTTTGAATAAAAGATAAAAGACTATTACGTCGATCTATAAACGATAAACACTGCTGCATGTAGAGAAATTTGGTTTTCTACAAAGATGTCAAAAATCCTTATTATAGTAAAAAGGCGCTTTTGCATAAATTAATAAAAATATGTGATTTAATTAAAACTTCACATAAATGAACTTTATCTTTTTTAAAATAGTTATTTTTTTCAAAATAGATTGTTTGAGATATCGATCATAACGGGTTACGAATTACTAATTAAAATAGTGCTTGCTTAAATTGCTAATTTTCATGTTTTTTTTAATGGCCAACTAAATCATCAGATGCCCTTAATCAAGCAAATGCATCCCCTCCATAATGTTAGAGTTGGATGCATACCTGATGAAACAATGGTTAACCGGGTGGGTTAACTCACTGGTCTCGTCAAGAGGGTTAATCCCTTCTTTCCGAGGATCGCTGGCTGGATCGTCTGGTGGTGGGTTTCCTGCACAAGGAAACAAGCCGTGACTCGTAACAAGGAGGATGGGGTGGGGGGTGCTCCTTGTTACCACTCTCCGGCGTGAGAATCAGTAGTTTGCTTGGGAAGCAAAGTGTGATAGTAGTAGTATTGAGAGAGTCCAGAAGTGATACCTCAAACCTGGTTTGGGATGGGTATTTATAGCCGAGGAGTGAAAGAGGGTAGTTGAGTGGCTAGTCTGACATCGCACAGGTGTGTCAGACCTGTCAGTTACGGTGAGGATGCCACGTCCTACTGTGGTGTCAGACTGTTGCACATACGTGGGCTAGTAGGCGACTGTTCTCAGCGCCACTTGCACTGAGTGTCAGACCCACTTGCCTTGTAGGCAGGATGCGGTGCCAGGCCGCATCGCTGCTTGCGGTAACCGATGTCGTTCCCGCGTTCTTTGTTCTATCCAAGATGTATGCGGGATGCGGTGCCATGCCGCATCGCCGCTTAGTGACTGTTACTGTTGTCCAGATCCCTTGTCGTGACGAAAATGTTCATAGGATGCGGTGCCGGGCCGCATCGCTATGCGTAACATTTATTTCCGTACTTAAGGTAAGTCTTCTCATCACTGGGCAGATTGGACTGCTGTGTTCGCGCGTGGCCGCACGGACACAGGTAAGTTATTGCTGGTGGGGGTTTTTGATAAGGGTAATGGTCACTCGCGGTCTTGCTGACGCGAGATCTGGGACCATACCCCTTCAAGTCCCCCAGTTTAGTGTTCCTTCCTTATGCAAGTTGCATGTGGGAGGGATACTGGACTATGGTGTCTAGAAGGTAGAATATGGGCCATTTGGATGGCTCCTTCTTCAAGTTGTGGACCGTTCGGTTGTCAGTCCGTTTGGTCGGTAGGCCTTTCGAGTGGATTGTTCCTTCCTTTGAGAAGGATGTCCAGTGAGTAAGTTCCGTCTGATGAGGAATTCTCAGCCAAAGACTTGACTCTTGGTCTACCTTTTCATGATGTCGTCAGCCACCTGTTGGTGTTTCGAACCAACCTTTGAAACGGTGACTGATGTTGTTAGCAGGTTTCGAACCAACCTTTGAGATCGGGACGGAAAAGTGTTCCGCAGGGTTCGAGCCAACCTTTGAGATGGTGACGGAAGGTGTCCGTTGCCGCAACTCTAGTTGTAACCTCTGTGTTAGCTTATGCCATGTTTGTAAGCACTTTGCTCAAGCTCTATGTTCAACTGGACATCTAACGATGATCCCTACTTTGTGGGGTGTTCGTGTTCTCCAGTTTAGCTCTCTAGTAACCGCACGTCCTCTGCGGTTTATCTCTCAAGTAACCGCACGTCCTCTGAGGTTTAGCTCTCTAGTAACCGCATGTTCTTTGCGGTTACCTCGTTGCTGCACCTTGTTGGCCATGTTTGTTTGAGAAACGTGGGGTAGTTGCGCCATTGTTGGCCGTGTTTGGTCGAACAATGTGAATCTGGACTATGGGCAGATAAACATGGTCATAGGCAGGGTTGTGCCCACCATTGTTTATTCTATGCGGTCCATAGGTGGGTAACTAGTCATAAGCAGACTTGTTACCACTGTTCTGGAGCTACTTTCCTTCACGCTTTGGTGGAAAGTAGTTTTCCTTTAAGTAGTGTTGTCGGAGGAGATCACCTTAGATGCTTGGGAAGTTGGTTGAAACTCTTCCGCATTCGTTTTGTAGCCACTTTCCTTCATGCTTAGTTGAAAAGCAGTTTTCTTTGAAGTAGTTTTGCTCCACCGCGTGGTGGTTTAGTTGTGGCTCTTCTGTAGCTACCGTTCGCATAGTTGCGGTTTGTAGCAGCTACTCATGAGTGGTTGCGGTTTGCAGCAAAGAACTCGCTTCTAGAAGTCTTGTAGCCTGGGTGTGGCTCTTGAAGGATCAGGAGTCAGGGTTGCTGATGTGCGGTTGCCCAGCATACTTGACCTTTTCCTTAAGGAGAAGCTGTTTGCGTTCCCTCCGTGGTTGTGAACCGGACACGAGGGATTTGAAGCCTGAAGAAGCATGTATGGGATGCGGTTGGTCGCATCCTGAGAAGCGGTTTTCGCATTCCAAAGAACCACGCTGGTTCTGAGTATCTGACACACCTGTGCGGGTTCATGTGTGTCATTTCTGCATATTCCACGTGTGCTCGTGGATATGTGCGGTTATTGTTTATACCCCTTTATATAATGAGATATATAAATTTTTTCCTTTTTTGAGGGGTATGTAAAAAACGACATGCGGTATGGGTTATGGTGCGGTAAACCAGAGAAACCGCAAGCCGCTTGTGTTTGGATAATGTTTGTCGCTTTTGTGCTGCTTACGTGGCTGATGGCACGTGTGGGTTGTTGAAAGTTGGTAGGATTCTGACATGTGTTGATCTGAAAAGACGTTTGCCCTGCCCGAGGTCATAACTGCACTGTAGCAAGTAGTGTAAAGGTCTTTCCTGTCAGGCGCGTAGGCGGCCATGCGCGAGTGGTAACCGTCAGCGGAAACGTCGCTGAACACGTGTCGCCCTGTAATTCGCCTATTTTGAACGTGGTGAGTCGGTTTCTGCACCGCATTAATTGCGATGAGTATATAAGGGGAAACCGTTTGATTTCTCCTCACTTTATTCAAATTTCAAAAATTTCTCTGGTGAATAGAGTGTGCTCTCTTTGTCTTCTCCGATAAATCTGTCTGTAATTCCGGTTGTTTTCTGAGTTTTCTTGCAACTCAATACTTGGATCTTCTTTATTACTGATGGCGGAACCATCTAGTCCACACAATGTGGAGGGTGAAAACCCTGAACCTTCTTCTCCGGTGGCGACCGAAGAAGAAGACGATGGTGGTAGTGGCCCGAGCGGGGGTCTACCGGTGTTAAAATGGTCGAAAGCGTCATTCAATCGACTGATGACCAGCATCCAGATGCCCCTGGAATTTGGGGCTGTTTATCCTCAGGACGGTCACACCGGTGCTTGTGCTCCGGCCGGTCATGTCACCATGTGGGCCGATTGCTTTCTTGATGGTAACCTTCGTTTACCATTAACCGTTTTTTTCGCTGAGGTCTTGGAGTATTACAGGGTCCATATCTCCCAGATGAGTCCTTTTGGGATGATATATATTAGAAACTTTGAGTACACTTTTCGTGCTCTTGGTTTGCCGGTTACCGTTGATAATTTCCGGCGGTTCTACCAATTGACGGTGAACACCGGTTTCTTCTCTTTCAGTCAGCGGTATGGAAGCACCAAGTTGATGACCCCACCAAAGGGTATTACGACGTGGAAGAAAAAGTTCTTTTATGTTAAGGCTGCCGCGGTTGTTGTTGGTATGACTTTGCGGAATGTCAATGAGCCTATCCCTGCGGAGGATATAGCTATTCCTAGTGCGAAGACCGCGGAGTGGTTCCTAAGGTTGAGGACTATTGAGAATAAGCAGTTGACTAATGATGAGTTGTGGGTGCTGCGGATGATATTGACTAGGGCTGATAAGAATGCAAGGCCCGTTGTGCGGGAAAAAACTGGTGGTAAGTATTCTTACGCTTGTGCAGTTTCTTTATTCCTTTGCATGTTATTGATTTGTTTGTGTATTATCAGAAGTTGCTGAGTTGTGGAAGATCTTTGATCCAACCTTTACCGGCAAGGTTGATATTGTTAAGTGTGCGGCAGGTGAAGGCTTTAACCTGACCATCCTCCACAACTTCCGCGTTCCTAAACGCGATGCGTTGAACGCACCCCTGCCGCAAGGCAAAGGTAATCCATAACCTTCTTACTTCTTTATGAAGAAGTTCATCTTCCTTATTTGCTTGTTTTGTGATCTACACGCAGGAACCCTGGGGGCCCTGGGTAAATTCGAGGTGAAGGGTGCTTCGAAGAAGCATGTGGAGAAAGCACCTCGGGGTTGCGGCAAGAAAAAACCTGAGGCTACTGTTGTTCCGCCTTTGGTGCCGCAGGCAGCAGGTATCTCTCGTTCTCATATCCGCAGATTTACCGATTACGTGGTAGTATCTGACACCCTTGAGGGTTTGGGTGTTCCAGGTGGTGGTGCGGTTGCAGGTGGGGCCTCTGCGGGTTCCCAACCTGCTGATGAGAAGAAGAGAAAGGCAGATAAGGCTGTTGATGTTGGTGGGAAGAAAAAGCCGAAGATTCAGACTAGGCGGAAAGCTGTTTTGAAGTCTGATGAACCTGTGGTTGCTTCTGGTAAGTAATTCATAACTTTGACAAGTATTTTGTCTTTGTCTTTGTACTTGTAGTTGAAAGTCTTTTTGTTTTGATTGCAGAACCGCAAGATGAAGGGTTCTCAATTTTTAATGCTCCTGATTCCCCTCCGCGTGACACAGCTGCGGATACAGGGGTTAAGGCGGTGCCTGAGCCCTCTACGCGGGCGGAGGATACTGGGAAGGGTCCTGCGGCTCAGATTTATGACACGGTGGACTCTGCTGATAATCTGATCTCCCCGCAGGACACTGATGATATGAGCGTGAAGTTTGCTTATACAGAGGGGAAGAAGTCTCCTGCTGCTGAGAAGGCTCCTGGTTCCTCTTCTGGGGGTGCGGGTTTTACAGAGACTCCTATTCAGCCTGAAGAGACTGAATTGGAGTATTATTACCGCACCTATACTGAGGACCGGGCCATGACCTATCACCGCCCCCCATGGACTGTGATGCAAGGGGATGATATTTCTGCTGACCCCTCCGCATGTAGGGAGATTTTGGGTGGTTTGGGCACCCCATTTGAAGTCAACAGGGCCCGTGCCATGCCAACTGAGGTTCAGATTAACCAACTCTCCTCCATGCTTGTTGGGAGTTCCATAATGGCAAATGCCATTTTGGATAATTACAAGGTGCTGAGCCACAAGGAGGAGGAAAATGCGCGGTTACGCGCCGAGGCTGCCGAGTTGGTGAAGGCTGCACGTGAGGGTGCAGAGCAGCTTGAAAGGGATAGGGCTGCTTTTGAGAAGCGTAAGCAAACTGAGGAGTGGGCTGCCACTGCTGAGCTTAAACACGTTCGTACCCTTGCAAAACTGCTTTCTGATGAGCGTAAGAGTTGGAAAGAAACTCTTTCTAATGAGCGCAAGACGCTGTCTAATGAGCGCAAGACTTGGAACGAATCTTGGGCGAAACAGAATGAAATTCTTTTTCATGTTCGCCAGGAGCTTACAAATGCCAAGGCAGCGAACGCTGCGTTGGTTAAAGAAAAAACCGCAGCTGTTGCGGCTGCCCAAGAAGCCAAGGAAGCAGAAGCTCGCCTTGCCAAGGCTCTTGAAGAGGCCAAGGAGGCGGAGGCTCGCACTGCAAGGGCTCTTGAAGGGGCAAACATTGACCGCACCAACTTAATCAAAACTATCCTGGGCCTTCAGGTATGTCTCTTTTTGTGTTTGAATTTGTATCTGTTTCACCAGTATGTTGATTGTTTTCGTATGCTTGTGTTTTCCTTGTTAAAAGGCTGAAGTGCGGACCCAGGGGGCCACTATTGAGGAGGTCTCTGCCCGTGCTGATGAAGTTGAAGCGCAGGCAAGAGAGGCTGAAGAGGCTAGAGATAGCCTTGCTTCTTCCCTTGAGCTGCTCAAAGCTGATCGAGAATGGATGCGCATGCACGGTATCGGGCATGTAAGTATTCGTTGTTTTTGCAATCTTCTTTAGGTTTGCCTGTGGTAACCGTTGTATTCGTGTTTTGCAGATTGTTACGTCCATTCTTGACGCACCTGAGACCGTATCAGGTGTCAATGAGATTAGGGAGCGCGCCCGGGATGCTGGTTTTAAAGCTGGCTACAATCGCTGCATTGCTCATATGAATGTTATGGCCCAGGGCCGATATACTGATGAGCGATCCGGGTTCCATGGTGTGGATACTGAAGTGCTTCTTACTGCTGCGGTTGCTGCGTATAACGAAACAACCCTTACCGCTCTTGAAGATCTTGAAAAATGTCTAGAAGCGGAGGACTATGTGGACCGCTTGCGAGTGTTGTATGCGGACGAAGAAAATGAGGAAAAACCTGCTGTGGTGGGCAAGGATGGTGCGGGTTCCAGCGGCACAAAGAAAGACTAGGCTGGCCTGCGTGCCCTTTTTTGTTTCCTTATGTAAATGTGAAAAACTTTATGTAAATCCCTTGTGCACCGCGTAGGTGTAGAAATTTTTTGAATACAAAGTTTTAACCGCTCTATTCAATTTGTACAAGTGTTTATATTACTTGCATGTTTGAACTTGTATGATTTTAATGTTATTGTGAATAACACCAAGTCTGTAATTGCCTTTTGCATATCTAGATGATATGCAAGTATGAAAACTATATCCCGCTGGATAAACAGTTAGTGTTGCCCTTGCTGGCCTATTACATTAGTTGCGTGTGGTTGCCACTCCGTGTGGGTATCGTAAATGAAGATTTTACCAATCTGTTTTTGTGGATACCGCAGAGTGGAACACGTATTTGTAATAGAAGTAAATAAACAATATTGCATTGAATCGTCTATTTATTTATTTGTAAATGGCCTGCGGCCTGATGGGTTACATGGTGAATGTAGAAAACATGGCTTACATATAACAGCGTCGAAGATGCTGCGCATTCCATGTGCGTGCGATAGTTTCGCCCTCTAATGTTTACATTTTATACGCGCCTTTGCCTAGGACCTCTTGGATGAGGTAGGGTCCTTCCCACTTGTGGGAAAGTTTTCCTGGGCGTTCCGCGTTAGATGCTTCATTATCACGGAGGACGTAGTCCCCTGGATTGAAAGTACAAATGCGGACGCGTGCATTGTAGTACTTTTCGAGTTTGGTTTTGTACTTGGCCTCATTGATGGCAGCGTTTTCACGCCTTTCTTCCAGTAGGTCCAAGTCAACCTTGCGTTCTTCATTGTTGTCTATCTTGTTGATAGCCAACATTCTTGGTGAAGGGAGGCCTATTTTTGCAGGGATCACCGCTTAAGTGCCATAGACAAGGCTGAAGGGTGTCTCACCGTTGCTTGTCTTTGGGCTTGTCCTGTGGGCCCATAAGATACTTGGGAGTTCATCGACCCAGCCGCGTCTGGCTGTTCCCAACCGTGCTTTGATGCCTTCGACTAAGCTTTTATTGATACTCTCCACCTGACCATTCCCTTGCGGATGTGCCACTGAGGAGAATATGTGTTCAATATTTAGCTCCTTTAGCCATTTTTGGAAGTCATCGGCAGCGAAGTTGGTACCGTTGTCGGTGACAATGCACATTGGTAGACCGAAACGGCAGATGATGTGTTCCCAGACGAATTTCCTTGTTATCATAGCGTTGGTTGAGGCAAGCGGTTTTGCCTCTACCCATTTTGTAAAGTAGTCAACAGCCACTATGATAAATTTGACTGCACCTGGTGCGTCTGGAAATGGTCCTACCACATCGATTGCCCATTTTTGAAATGGCCATGCAGTGGTGACATGGATCAGGTTATTCTTGGGGCGCAAGGTCTTGGGAGCATGCCGCTGACAATTGAAACACTTGTGCAAGACTTTAACTGCATCCAGGTGCATGCCGGGCCAGTAGTACCCGGCATTCATGACTTTGGCCACCACCATGCGTGGTCCTGCGTGTATGCCACATATTCCTTCGTGTATTTCTCTGATAAGGTACGTGGCATCTTGAGGGTCGACGCATCGTAGGAGTGGCCCCAGGTATGATTTACGGTATAAGATACCGTCTCCCATTTGGTAATGGCACGCTTTGTATTGTAGCTTGCGTGCCTCTTCCTTGCTTTCGGGAGTAACACCTGATTGCAAGTATGCAATGATCGGTGTCATCCAGGATGTTGTACCGTACTGGATGACATTGACTTGGCGTAGGGGTACGGAAGGATTTTGCAGAATTTCGATGCGTACCTCTTTTGCCAGGTGTTGGAAGCTGGTGGATGCGAGTTTTGATAGTGCATCCGCGGGTTTGTTGTCACTTCTGTTGATATGGCGGATATTGAAGGAAGTGAACTTTGACTTTAGTTGCAAAGCTTGTTCGAGGTAGAGGATCATGTTATCCCCTTTTGCGGTATAGTCGCCGCGTATTTGCCCTGCCACTAATAGTGAGTCGACGTGTGATTCCAAATGTTTGACGTTGAGTTTGACTGCCAGCCTTAGGCCGGCCAGTAGAGCCTCATACTATGCCTCGTTGTTCGTGCTTTGGAAATCGAGGCGGATTGCAAAGGTAAGTTCTTGGCCGTCGGAGCTGACGAGTCGCAGACCTGCTCCTGCACCATCTTCGTTTAACGCACCATCCGTATATAGTGCCCAGGTTTCTGTGGGGGATGGTGGTGGTGCAGGGTTTTGTTCTTCTTCGCATTCTTGAATGCGGTTTGTTGGTACCTTGGCAACGAAATCAGCAAGACTTGGCCTTTGATTGCGGGGCGCGGCTTATAATTTAGTGAAAGTGCGCCCAGCTCGATTGCCCATTTTGCTAACCTCCCAGAGATGTCGGGTTTGGATAGGATCGGGCCGATCCTGTAGTTGGTTAACACTGTGATGACGTGGTTTGCAAAGTAACGTCGTAATCGTCTCGATGCGTGTACTAGTGCTAACACCAATTTCTCCATGATGGAGTACCTCGTCTCTGGGTCGTTGAGCATTTTGCTGATGTAGTAGATGGGTGTTTGAACCCCTTCTCGCTCCACTATGAGTAACGCGCCTACTGCGTTGTCCGCGGCAGATAGGTACAAGATAAGTGGTTCCTCCTTACGAGGTGCGGTTAGAGTTGGGAGTTGGATCAAACACTCTTTCATCTCCCGGAAGGCTTTTTCAGCCTCTGCGGTCCATTGAAATTGTTCCTTTTTTAAACAGTTCCGCAGGGTCTTGATGAAAGGATAAGACTTAGCTGCATGGTTGGCTAAGAATCTGTTAAGTGCGGCTAGCCTGCCGGCTAGTCGTTGCATTTCTTTCATCGTAGAAGGTGATGGCATGCGCTCGATCGCCTGTACTTTTTCCGGGTTGACCTTGAATCCATCTTTGGTTACGATGAATCCAAGGAACTTGCCTTCTTCCATTCCAAACGAGCATTTCCCTGGGTTGAGCTTCATGTTGACGCTTCGCAGAGTTTGGAATGTTCTTTCGACATCATTGAGCATGGTGTCTTCTTCCATGCTCATGACGACCAGGTCGTCCATATAGATCTTGACACTTTTGCTGATTTGGCCGCGAAAAGTGTCGTTCATCAACTTCTGGTAGGTTGCGCCTGCGTTTCGCAACCCGAACGGCATTTTTGTGTAGCAGTAGTTCCCGATAGGAGTGCGGAATGCCGTTTTATCTTCGTCTTCGATTGCCATCTGTACCTGGTGGTAGCCTTTGTAACAATCGAGGAAGCACTTCCAACGAAATGGTGCAAGGTTATCGACCTTCTCGTCGATCTCCGGAAGTGCGTAACAATCCTTGGGGCAGGCTTTGTTGAGGTCTTTGGAATCGACACACATGCGCCAGCCCCCGCTTGGTTTTTCTACCATGACTGGGTTGGATAACCAAGTCTGGCATTTGACTTCCCGCAGGATTCCTGCGGAGAGCAGTTCTTGTACCTGCTCTTCCATCGCCGCGTTCTTTGCTGATCCAAGGTGGCGTTGCCCTTGGATGATCGGCTTGATACCTGGAATGGTATTCAAGAAATGCTGCGCGATGTCGCGTGGCACCCCTGTCATGTCTGCGGGTGTCCACGCAAAAATATATTGGTTCCTGAAGAGGATTTGCTTCAGGCGCGCTCTGATGGTGGGGGACAAGGCATGGCCCAACGTGACCGTTTGTTCTGGGTGTCTTGCGTTAAGCACCCATTTTTCTGGCTGCATGTTGGGGGTAGGTCTTGCTACCTTGGCCGGACGCAGCTCCTCTGTAGACATAACTTCTCTGCGGGCGTAAATTATCGCAATCCCCATCTCGGTTGGAAAACCGATGGCAGAGTGGGGGACGGATGTGATCATGTTGAAGTCGCCCTGGGATTCTCTCCTGAGAAGTACGTCGTATTTGGAGGTGTGCGGTAAAACCATGAAGTTTACCTCCTCTGTTCTTGTGTGCCTCCCGTTGGTGAGGCGCACAAGAAAAGTAATCTGACCCAGGGGGAATACGGTCTCCCCCGCAAATCCGGCCAACGGGTAGTCCACCGGCTGCAATCGATCTTTGTCTTCTTGATCGAATTGGTTGAAGCACTGCTCGTATATAATATCAGATGTACTGCCCGGGTCGATGAATAACCGCTCGGTGCAGTAGTGAGCCAGGTGGCCTGTGATAACCACGGCGCGCCTATCGCGCGGTCCGCCACGGACTTTTGGAAAGACGACCTGCTCGTCTTTCCAGTCATTGTCCGGTCTTCGCGCCGCCTTGCGCGGTCTTCCTTTTCCTCCATTGATCATGTGGGTAGAGGCCACGTACATGGTCCTTTTACCTGTGGAGGTGCCCTCGTTGTGGGGAGTGATGCGCTTGGTCGCTTTTTGTGCGCCTGTCAACAGGTGTTGCAGTTTCCCCTCTTTTAGGGCTCGCTCAATCTCCAGTCGGAGACTGATGCAGCTGTTTGTTGTGTGGCCATTGTCCTTGTGATATTCGCAGTAGAGTGCGAGATCCTGGTTCTTTTTGGACTTCATCGGTTGGGCCGGTCGCAGGAATTGTGCGTCCGTAAGGAGGACGTCGCTTGGTGACTGGTTGATCTCGGTCCAGCTGCGGTCCCGAGATTCTTTCTTCGACGCCCGGTTTTCACGCTGGGCGTTGATTGTAGCCCTTGCGTCTGGCTGGTTGTTACGTGGGACATATGGTCTGGGATCGCTGCCGCGATTCCATGTATCCCGGTTGCGCTTGTGTTCTTGGTGGGAGGATTGGCCCTCCGTTTGGGGTTGTGCCTTTGATACGTGCGGTCTGAGGGACCGCTGAGTCTGGGCGTATGTCTTGACCGCAGCCATGACATCTTCCCATTTCTTAGGCAAGCCGTCCTTGCCGGAGATATTCATAACCATTTGTTCGTCCTTGACTGCAACGATGAAATGGTTACGTGCCATCTGGTCGGCAACGTCGCCTATCTCTAGGCACTCTTTATTGTATCGGACAACGAATGCCTCAAGCGATTCGTTGTCTCTGCGCCATATATTCATGACGTCCATGCAATCACGTTCATAACGTCGCTGCTGGCTAAAGTGTGCGAGGAACTTTGCTTGCAAGTCCTCGAATGATGTCAGTGAGTTCACTGGCAAAGAATCGAACCAGGCCCTGGCCAGGCCTGTTAGGGTCTGGGAGAAAAAATGACACCAAGTGGGTTCATGCCACCTACCGTTGCATCCGGCGCCGACGAAGATGTTCATGTGATCATCTGGGTCGGTCGAACCGTTGTATTTCCCAATGTTTAATGGGAATTTTGTGGTGGTGACATCGGCGTGGGCGATTTTTGGGGCGAATTTGGAGTTTTCGGCCGCAGATTTCGGCCTGTAGGGTTGGCTTTGGTGGCGCTTTGCAACGCGGAGGTATGTGGTACGGGGGTGAGTGGGAGGGACATAGTTATGTCCTCTCGGTCTGCTGCTGGTAGCATGAGACTCGCCGCGGTATGTACCGTCGTCTGGATCGGTATGGCCTTGCCCTTCATGGTGGGACTTGGGTCCCAGTCGGCTATGAATGCCGAGGCCGCGGTGGGCTGTAGACTGTCGCCTATCCTCGCCATGGGGGCCTAGGCGGCTATGTACAGGGTCCCTGCGGCGGGACCCATATGAGGAATCGTCCGCATCCAGCGTGCGGACATCGCAGTTAGAGGAACCGCGGTCTTCGTGCCTGCTTCGGGAGGCCGGATGTGTTGTGGGCCTGCCGTCGTATTTTAGAGTACGACCCGCAGGGGTATGTGGTGCTGGGGTAGGCCCCGCAGATACTTGCGCATCTGCGCAGGCTCTGTTGTATGCTGCGGCCAGCAAAGCTTGTTGCTGGTCGTACCAGGTATGAAGGTTCATGCCTGGAGGTATCACAGAAGCGTATTGTGATAGATCGTGGCCGAACGTAAGGGACGCACCCCCTTGCGTTGATGTGCCAATGTGTTCAATATTTGGGGCTGGAGGGGCAGTCCCCGTAGGCCCTGTGTTTACGGGGTTTAGGTTATCCCCGGTAGTGTTGTTTTGACGATCAGACATGGTCTTTGGAGAGAGGGATGGTTGGAAAAAGTGCTAAGAGTAGCGGTGGGCGCCAATGATGAAACAATGGTTAACCGGGTGGGTTAATTCACTGGTCTCGTCAAGAGGGTTAATCCCTTCTTTCCGAGGATCGCTGGCTGGATCGTCTGGTGGTGGGTTTCCTGCACAAGGAAACAAGCCGTGACTCGTAACAAGGAGGATGGGGTGGGGGGTGCTCCTTGTTACCACTCTCCGGCGTGAGAATCAGTAGTTTGCTTGGGAAGCAAAGTGTGATAGTAGTAGTATTGAGAGAGTCCAGAAGTGATACCTCAAACCTGATTTGGGATGGGTATTTATAGCCGAGGAGTGAAGGAGGGTAGTTGAGTGGCTAGTCTGACATCGCACAGGTGTGTCAGACCTGTCAGTTACGGTGAGGATGCCACGTCCTACTGTGGTGTCAGACTGTTGCACATACGTGGGCTAGTAGGCGACTATTCTCAGCGCCACTTGCACTGAGTGTCAGACCCACTTGCCTTGTAGGCAGGATGCGGTGCCAGGCCGCATCGCTGCTTGCGGTAACCGATGTCGTTCCGCGTTCTTTGTTCTATCCAAGATGTATGCGGGATGCGGTGCCATGCCACATCGCCGCTTAGTGACTGTTACTGTTGTCCAGATCCCTTGTCGTGACGAAAATGTTCATAGGATGCGGTGCCGGGCCGCATCCCTATGCGTAACATTTATTTCCGTACTTAAGGTAAGTCTTCTCATCACTGGGCAGATTGGACCGCTGTGTTCGCGCGTGGCCGCACGGACACAGGTAAGTTATTGCTGGTGGGGGTTTTTGATAAGGGTAATGGTCACTCGTGGTCTTGCTGACGCGAGATCTGGGACCATACCCCTTCAATACCCAAGCCACCAATCCACCAATTCCGGGGAAAACCCACTCGGCCGAAGGCAAAAGGAATTTCGAAAAGGTATATTGGTGACAATAATAAGTTACAGGATATGAACCCATGTTTGAAAATTTAGGCGAAGTAATATGTAAACTGATGGTAATTGTTTAGAAAATAGAAAATAGGCATCTCTTTTGTGGCAATCTGTTGTTAATGTGCAAAAATTTATATATCAGGTATCCGAACAAGAGGAGGATATGTTAGAATGTTGTTTTTCTAACAGAAAAACAAGACCTTCACAACAATCAGATGCAGATTGAATTTTTTAGCCAAGTAATATGAGTGGTGTTAATTGTTTAGACAAAAATGGAAGCACTTTTTTTAATCAAATAATTGACCAAATTGCACGGCTAGGTTGTGATAACAACCAACGTTTGTAACCAATATACATATAATATTTAATTCTTTTTTCTCTTTTTAATTATTTAACTTCTATTTCTTTATAAAAAAAATTAATATGTTATTTTATCTTACCCATGCCATATATCAGTCGACTACTAGTTAAGATAGAAATTAGCATCTTTTATAAAACAATTTCTTGATTTATTATGCAGAAATTTCGAGGATGTTGCAAATGCAACTAGTAGACATGGAATTATTGGACGAAGACTTGTATTTTATTGAAAAAAAAAGAGATAATGACCGAAAATAAAGTATAACCACCAACGTTGCAGTCAGCTATAATGTAATAAATAATACACGCTTTTAAACTACATGATGTGTGGGGTGAGCGTGATGCGTAACGTGTTTGTCACGTCTGGGCTTTTTTAAGCCCTAAAAGCCATGGGGTGGTTGTAGAATCCTTAAAGCCCCTCCACCCACCAATCAAAATCCACCATCTCCACCAAACCTGTGCCACACCACCCCCCCCCCCCCCGCGCCGGTGGAATTCTTCAAGCCCCATGCCCCACGTCACTTCCACGCCACCATAGGCGCGTGCAAAGACTTTCCATGCCCCGTTTCAAGCCCCACACCATGCGGTCTTAACTCATTTATTTTTTTACTAATTTTTCTTGGATAAACTGAGTTGGTTATACGTTAGCTCTTTTAAAAAGTTGAATACGCACACGTGTTTAATTTACTTTTTTTCTTTATACTCTGACATAAATTTTGTTGGACACTACTTTGTGCTGGAAACAAAGTATTATTTGATTTCTTAGGCTATATCGATTGTTGGTACTGTGGCGAACATAACCAATAGAAATCGAACAACATTGGTATTATTAGAACCAATGTCGGTGTTC